>PVJH01000008.1:0-37018 GCA_004026705.1 Nesogale talazaci | reverse complement strand
GCAGCAACAGGTTCAGTATTGCCAGACTAACAGAGTGAAAAAGGTATATTTTCTATAACATTACTGCTTGCAAATAAACAGTTTAAGAGCAGCTGGCTCCACCTTCTTTATTTATGCTCCATTATGAGGAATGTATTGTTTCAGTTCTGGCACACAGTACATGTAATTATCATAAATACATTTTTTTGCATATTAGCAGGGAATAGTGAAATGCATAGCTTATTTGTGCAGCCTTTTAAATTTATTCTTTTTAATGTGAGAAGATTGTCAACAAATCTGCTCCGACAAAAGCCTAGCAATGATTTTAAAGTCAGAGCAGTCTTAAAGGAGGCTCTGCAAGAAGCAGACTCCAAACAATAGGAAAACTGATCTCAGACAAAACTGATAACTGCAAAGAAGAAATCATTGCTCAGGAAATAAATCAAGACGATAAACAAAAATGCAGACAAAGACAGAATTAAGTTTAATTAAGTAATGAAGAGACTAGTACTGTATAAAGAAGGCAGAGGGGTTTCTTATTGGAAGCATCTATCTGTACAAACATCACAATGCAATGTACTCTGTGAGAACAGGTGCACTGCATATAGTACATAGTGTTACATCGACAGAAATAAATCCCATAAGGAGCTAGCCAGGCAAACAGGACAAGGTTTCATAGAATATAAGGCTGGAACTACAGCAGCCACTCCTTGTTCTTTTATTAGGGGGCAGAAGTAAAAATTACAAAGGTTTCTAAACAGAGCTTCCTTAAAAGTAAAAAAAATCGAATTGTTTTGCTTTGTCTGATACCTCTAACCAAATTTTATCACCTGCAAAAACTAAAACAATGCTGTGTTTACACTCTTTGCCCCATCACATGCTCCCTACCCCCAATCCTCCCTCCAGCTGCCTTTTCTCCTCTAATTGATATATTTGCAGCTAAGGAATTAAAAACATCAAAAAGTAAATCTAGATCCAAGCTGTTCACCTTGTTCCTCAATTTTTCAAACTATTTTTCAAAACTAGACTATGTTTGATGGTTCCTACCATTTTTTAGCACTCTATATAAGGTCTCCCAGGTTATGAACATCTGACTACAGTACAGTCCAGAGCTAGGAGCCAACCACAAAAAGCTTATTATATTAAAAATCCAAGGGACATACAATCGGTTTTAATAATAAATCTTTGAAACTTTGTGACCCACATGAAAATATTATTACACTATTATGATGCCAAAGATGTTTCCATGTTTCTTTAATAGTCTTTATACTTACAGAGACATACTATATAAACTAAGGCAAATTATTTGACTAATGTTATAGATACGGCTATCAACTATACCCTAACTGTGGCAGTTTATGTACAAATTTAACTAAAAGACAGGTTCTGAAATGGAAGTTGCTTATAATTCAAGGCTGCCTGTATTTACCCTGACACCCACCTTCTTTAGCATATTTCTATACAATTTGTCATTTTACAGGACTTAGAAATTTTAGAGGAGAGACTAAATTTATGTAATAGACATTTTACATAAGAAATGTATTGAAAAATGCATAAGAAAGGCATCTGAACTACTGCCACCTTGGAATTTCAACAGCAATAACCCTAAGTACGTTAGTTGTTAGGGGCAATCACGTCAGTTCCAATCCACAGCAACACCATACGCAACGGAACAAAACAGTTCTCGGTGCAGTGTCATCCTGACAATCGCTCTTCTATTTGAGCCCACTGTCGCAGCCATCTTGCTGAGGGCCCTCCTTTTGTGCTGCCCTTCCACTGTACCAACTAGGATGCCTTCTTCCCGGGCCTGGACTCTCCCGACAATGTGCCCAAAGTATACAAGACAAAGGCTCGCCATGCTAGCCTCTAAGGAACATTCTGGCGAGACGTCTTTCAAAACAAATGTTCGCCCTTTTAGAAGTTCATGGTGCTTTCACTCTTCTTTGCCAACACCATAGTTCTAGTTCATCGATTTGTCCTTGGTTTTCCTCTTTCAACAGGCAACTTTCACATACAAAGGAAGCAACTGAAAAAATCGTGGCTTGGGTCAGGGGCACCTCAGTCCTCAAAGTGACTTTTCAACAACTGCTTTCAACACTTTAAAGAGTCTTGTGCAGCATATTTACTTCTGAGATGACATCAAGAACATCAAACATGAAGAAAGCAAAAGGTCATTAAAAAGATGAGAAAAGAAAAGATCACAGTAGATGTGAGAAGAGATTCTGAAACTTGCTCTTAATTGTAGAGTAACTATGGTAAATGGAAGAAATGATGAAGTCAAAAGGTAGCAGAAAATTTCAAAGATCAGCTTTAGACGACAAAGTAAAATATTATTATGAAAAAATCTACAGCTACAAAACCAGAAAGGAAGAATATGCTCAGCACATCTTAAACTGAAAACTAAAAAAAATATTTTTAAGTCAAGCCTCAAGTTGCAATATTGAAATCCAAAGTATATTAATTGTAAAAGTTTTGTTCTTATCAGTTTTATAAAACTTAGTGTTTTATCATACCACAATCATACCAAAACCATAAGGCATTTACTATATACCTTTCAATTCCTTCATCTAAAAGTCAATTTTCAATTAATAAAATAAATAATGCAATTACTTCAATAAATAACATATATTAATTTTATCTTTACGTGATTCCCAAAGATCTCATTAAGAATGCCATTTGAGTTTCAGGTCATCTTCAGAACACAAATCATTACTGTTTGCAAACATTTTAAGCTAAATAGCCTACAATACAGGAATGAGAAAGGCAAAGTTAAGGTACATGTTGTGCAGAGTGTCCTGGGAAAGTTATATTTTAAAGAAAACAATGGGCTGAGCCCTGGTGGCATAAATGGTTGAGTCGGGGGACTGCAGCCTGTGGGATTGGCGATTCAAACCTGCGGCAGCTCTCAGGAGCAGCACTGGGTAGCGCTCATGACCACCCAAGGCAGTGATGCCCCCCCCCCCCAAAAAGAAAACAAACAAGAATACAGACATTCAGGTATCATTAGAAACCAATAAATCTAATTATCTGTTGCTTCACTAGGGCTCTATGCCTCTCAAGAGTGACTACTTAAGAAAGAAGACACACAATAAGAGTAATAAACATGACCTCGAATCCTGGTCATGTCTTAAGACAAACATTTCTAAAATATAGTAAAGAGTGCTTGAAGTTCCAACATTCCAACATTCATCCCACCACTTACTGCTTAGCACAGCAATTCCATTTCATACTATGGAATTATTGTTTAGCACCTAAGCCTTACAGTTTGACAGAGTGATTTGGATTTGATATGTGTATGCACAGACATTTAAGACTAAAGGTCTTACTAAAAGTAAGACTAAAGCCAAGACTATTGGCTCATTCCATTTCAACCCCCCAAAAAGAAACTGTTTGACTTCTATCAGTAGGAGTTAAAATGCCTGTAAAAAGACTAAGATGGCGCTTTACCTTTTCTGAAGAACTAGCTAGTTAGATTTAGAAGAGAGAAGCAAATAGTTTTTCTTAGTGGAAACTGCACTGTATCTCAGTATTTTTTCCATATCTTTTCACTTTACTGGATTCCAAGTGTAATAAATAGCACATTCCTAGTACTATTTGGAGAAAAGATATTCTTCCTTGCTGGGACAAGCGACATGGAAGGCTGGAATCAACTATGACACCATATGAATCAAAATCTCAATCAACTGTCAGACTCAACAAATTAGCAAATTATTTAATTAAATTATTTCCTTTATTGACATACCCTGGGGTAATTTAATCTGGTCCTGTAGAAAGATACTAAAAAAACATCACTGCCATCAGGTAGATTTCAACTTATAGTGACCCCAACTTATAATAACCATATATGACAGGATAGAATTGCTCCTGTGGATTTCTAATAATTTCCAACTCTTTCCAGAAATAGAAAAATTTCATCTTTCTTCAGAGGACCAGCTGGTGGTTTTGAACTGCTGTTCTTGAGGCCAGCAAACCAGTGTATAACCACTCTGCCACCAGAGCTTCTTTAATGAGAGTGAAAAATCAGTTCTAGACCCTATGTTATCTCAAATAGTCCATACACCTTGGGCCAGTCACAATATCACATATGGCTTTTGATTCTGAATAATAAAAC
Organism: Nesogale talazaci; assembly: GCA_004026705.1. Lineage (NCBI taxonomy): Eukaryota > Metazoa > Chordata > Mammalia > Afrosoricida > Tenrecidae > Nesogale > Nesogale talazaci. The sequence continues at coordinate 32,928 of PVJH01000008.1, read as the reverse complement.
AATAGAAACCAAAATCTAAAAGGGAGGAGCCAGATGATATAATAATGATGGTGGTGTATCAGATACTTTCTAGACTGTCCATAAGTTTAGACTCTGTGCACTTAATCTCTATACCATATAATCATTCAATTCCTCTGACAGCAAAGCTCCAGCCAGCCATAAGATTCCATAGTTATGATGCAAACTCAACATGCCCTAATAAGTCCTCTTGATATTTTACTAATTAGTACAGCACAGAGAAAATTTGTACGTCTAATATGCACCCAGAAATCTCAATATGTTTGATTTGAGGATTTACTACTCTATCTAAAAGTTTGCATCACCTACTGAACACCATTTCTTTGTTTCCAGATATTCAAAAATAGTTGCTTTCATTTGTTTGAAGATAAATTTATTTAACAAAAGGTATAAAACCTACTTGCAGTATAGTTTCTATAGATTATCCTCCTGTACATTCTGTATTAAAAGCCAGCAGAAACAAAAAAGCCCCATATAATTCTTAAAGGTTGCTGTAGCTCAGGATCCAATATCTAAAAACAGTGCAAATGATTACTTAAACAACTAATCAAATAACAAATAAACCATTTCTTGTTTTCTACATCCTAAAAAAGGAATAAAAGAAAGCGAAGATTCAATTATGAATGATTTGTAAAAGACATTGAATAGTAGTATCATACTGTTAGCTTTAACTTTGAATTATTTAGAGATGTACTTTGAAGACTGTGATACAAATGAGTCACTGTTCAAAAAAACATGCCCGTGCTCTGATCTTTGTGCATTAATTAAATGTGTAGTATATGTGTACTATGTGCTATAGACTATATACTTAGAGCAAAAAGTAAGCACAAAAGTATATGACAGGTCCTCCCTTTGAAGAGTTCGCATAGGAGGGTAGTAGATAGGCATGCAACCAAAGTAACTGTTGCAAACAAGTAATTTTGCCTCTGTGTCAAGTGTTCTCATGTAATGCAAGGCCTTCAACTTTTAACAGTATCAACTTACAATGCAGAAGTTTGCTATTTTTACAAATGATGTTTTCTTGAAATATTTATCAATACTATATATGCTAAGAAAGAAACTAGCATCAGGATTGGAGGAAGCCTCATTAACAGCCTGTGATATGCATATGCCAGTAACACCACCTTTCTTGCTGAAAGTGAATGGGACTTGGAGCATTTGCTGAAGAATATCAGAGAACACAACTCAATGCACAGAAAACAAAAATCCTCATAACTGGACCAAGATTTTGATAAACAAAGCAAAATAAAGATTTCACAGAAACTGCAATCGGGAAACCAAACAACATATTCTGGGACAATTCAGTTGCCAAATTAATCTTTAAGAACTATGGTTCACCAGACCCAAGCCATGGTCTAGGTCAATCAATTACCTGTTATGCATGTGAATAGGGGAGACTGAAGAATAACTGAACTATTTGAACAATAGTGTTGGCAGAGGATACTGAAGTTACCATGTCTTGCTAGAAGAACAGGAGCCCTAGTGTCATAGTGTTCAGTTCAAAATCATCATCACTCCTAGGGAGAAAGACAAGGCTTTCTACTCATCTGTAAAGAGGTCCAATCTCCAAAACTCACAGGGCCAGCTCTGTCGTGCCCCCTGGGTCACTCTGAGTCCGAATTTTCTTTTTCTTTTTTTTTTTGGCATCACTGCCCTCAGGTGGTGGAAGTAGGAGGCCCAGCCTTTGCTCTGTGGAGCTGGAATTGAACCTCCATCCCAGTGGGCCGCAGTCCCGCGCACAACCACGACGCCACCAGGGCTCAGCCTGAGTCTGAATTTTCTTAATGGTATCGTTTCATTTGGTCACAAAAACACACAAACCTATACTGGAGGGAGGAAGTTTAACCAGAATGCTCCTTACGAGTTAGGATGGCAGAGACTTCACTTAGCATATGTTAAATAAGTTATCAGGAGAGACAGATCCCTGGAGAGGAGTCTCATGTTTGGTGAAGTAGGTCATCAAAAAAGAAGACACTGAAGGAGATGAACACAGGGGTTGCGACAATGGGCTCAGACAGAGTAATTGTGAGGACAGAGCAGCGCAGGACTGAACACTGTTTCCTCTGTTGTACACAGGGTCATAATAAACCAACACCAACTTGATGGCACCTAAAAGTAACGCCAAGATATATATCAGTGCCTATGCTTAATGTGATATACTATTAATTTAATCTGTTTTGTTTTACATTAAGCCTAGGCCTCAAGTTAATAGCTAATAAAAGTCTCAACTCAATTCTGCACAAGTCCATACTGACTTTTAATCATGACTGAACTCTAGTGTTGGCAGAGGATACTGAAGTTAGTTTAGTATAGTTTAATCATTTTTATCGAGCTTCCACTTTGGAAAAATCAGACACTATAATGTATCTATGAATAAGTTCATGGAAAATTACTATAACTTTCATCTGACAAAATAAACAGTAGACAAATTTTAACTAGAATGTGTAGAAGATTGGCTTGTGAAATATTCTGGCAGTATCTAATGGTATACCTACTATTCTACTTTTAAGAAAATATCATAAAAAACTGATATGCATGTATATCAAGATACATGTGCCACACAAATACTAATAGTGTTGTTCCTAAGAACTAAAAATTCTAAGTCACCAAACGGTTTATGAATAATAAAACTGATAAACTATTGTGCGTTCAAAGTGGAATACATAAGGTTAAAAAATAACATATAATAATTTGTATCAATTTTACAAACATGACTTGTAACTAAGTAATCCTAAAATAATACCTTCAATGATTCTTAGGTAGAGTTAAAAAAAGTTGATTTGGGCAAAAGACACAGTAATTGGCCTTAAAGTCAATATTCTTTTACCCTCAGTGGGTAATAGAAATACTATTTTTTTAATGAATAACTCTGGTGACTATGTAATTTGTGTTGTCATATATTTATACTATAAACACTTTTCCATATGTCTGTTTACAATAAGGATTTTTTAAATCAAAGACACATATCCATAGTGGAAAGTCAGCACTGCCTCAGTTATTTGTGTATTTCAGTAATTTATGTAGATTCAGAATGCTGCTAAATAATTAGAAAGAGTACAATAAAACCCCTCACTGCCAGCCAGTCAAGTCCAACTTATAATGACCAGGTGGGGCAGAGTAGAAATGTCTTTGTGGATGTCCAAGATGTAACTGTTTAGGAGAGACCTAAGGCTCATCTTTCTCCCATAAATCAGCTGGTGGTTTTGAAGTACTGACCTTGCAGGTAAGCAGATCTAATTACCTAGCCTCACACATTCCTATTGGGTGATATGTATGTGCTCTCGACTTTGGCGAAATATTCAAACTCTCCAAATATCAGGTTGCTGATCTGTGTTCTATGGTGACAGAAGAATGGGCATTGGTGTATCTAAAATATGCTATGGAAAACAAATTATGTAAATTGTTCCATAAAAGTATTGGCTGACTTAGTAAAAGATAAAATTAGAAGTCTCAGTTATGTGTATCTCAATTAAACATAGAAAATTATATTTCAAAATAAATATATTTTCTTTTTCTGCTTTGCTTTATGTTTAGAAAATTCTAGATAACTACTATGAAGATTAAGGTGACAATTGAAAAACTATCATTTTGATGATTAAACACAGAAAATGCCTTTATCATACCTATATTCACCATATATAAAATATATTTAAAAGAGATAGATTCAATTTCTGGTTTATATAGAAAGATTATAATAAGGTATAGCTTTGATATGTTCAGGAATCATACAAATAAATTGCAGCGCTACTTAAAGAACATGTGGAAACAAAAAATAGAGATCACAACTTTCCGAAAAGGTAGCTTTGTAAAGAGAGCAATTAATTTAAAGCTAATTTACACAATTAATATCTTTCTGAGGTGGCACAGGGAGGGGAAGGAGCCCTGGTGACACAATGGTTAAGCACTGAGGTGCTAACTGAAGAGTAGATTTGAACTCAACAGCATTTCAATGAGACAAAGATGGGGCAAACTACTTACTAAAAGATTACAGATTTGGAAACTCTGTAAGTACCTCTACCCTGCTCAATAGTCACTACAAATCATGAGCAACTCATAGTGGGTTTGTTTGATTGCCTACAAAGAATGAGAACATTATTTAATTTTTTTCCTAGAATAAAAACTGATAGAATGAATTTTTTAAAAATATGAATCCTTATGGAAACAGAATTGAAAGCATATGCATTCCATTAAAATGTCAATATTTATTTTAGAAAGTAATATAGGTTTGAGGAAAGTTACCTATTTAATAAGGGGTTTCATTTAAAGTAAAACTAAGGTAAATCATAAAGAAAAGAAATATATACATAAATAACACTTAAAAGTGGCAAAAGACTTTACCTCATTAGCATGAGCTGTGACCTTTACTCCTGACATTGACTATATTTACCCTAAGTTTTGCTCCAATAAACGAGACTTGATCAGAAAAAAAAAAGTGGCAAAAGAAATATACCTTGATCCACTAGATTAAATGGTTGGAAATACCAATAACAATCTGTCTAGTAATTTTTAAGACACTACCAATGAAGTCAGCAGCAGTCCCTGAAGAAACAAGCCATAGGAATGACTCAAACTGGTAGGAACAGCAGCTTTTCTTCTGGTTTGTAGCCAGAGTTCCTTTAACTCCAAATAGCTATGAGATTATGGCCATACCTTTAAAAAATGTTATTGAAAGAGAATTCACTTAAAATCTTATTAGTTTTCTTTTCTACACTGATGAATATCAGAAATTTTATAAATAAGAATAAATCCATTTAGGATATATATGACATGGTTTTTAGAACTTGTGAAAAAAAATTTTATTTATTTAAACCAAATTTTATTTTAATAGTTATGTTGGATATTTCAAGTAATCATTTATTTCATTTTGACAAGTTTATCAATTTGTATCCCAATTACACATGTCCATTCTATACAAAATAAATTACACCTGTGCTATGTATCCATAAACTTGGACTTATCTAATTATGACAGATGTAGCTAGGTAAGATGTACCACCTTATCATTTCATTTGATCTCTCTTTTTGATCCATTTTAAAGTTGTTTCAGTTTTTAACATATTCTGCTTTCTTTTCAATTGATATTTTCTTTTTTTGTCACTGTTGGTAGGTTTTTTATTTCATGTTTTTTATATTCTGTATATGAAATTTGGGATAGATAAAGCTATATATTTGAATAATTTGATTAATAACTACACAGAGATATAGTTAGGGAGATTGGAAGAAAATGAGGAGCTAACAACGAGTACAAGAGAAAAGAAAATGTTCTGAAATTCATTGTGGTGATAATTATACAATCCTTCTTAATACAACTGAACTACTTTTCACCCCAAATCATCTTATTATGACATAATCCAGACATCATATCATTCATCAGGCCAGTCGTATCAAGCAGTGTAGTATCATTGTTACCACAACCAATTTCAAAACATTTTCTTCCTTCTTGTATTCCTTGATATCAGCTCCCCATGATCCTCTCCCTCCTCTGTCATAGTCCCCCCAGAAATCCTTATTTTGGCTATGGTCTCTATAAATTCATCCAACCTGAATTTCATATATCATAAAGCATTAATAGAAAATCACACTGCAAACAATAACAAAATACAGGAGAAAAAAACCCTAACTTGAGAAAAGAAAAAGCAGAACACATTAAAAACCAAATCAAGTTCAAAATATATCCAAAGGGAGGACAAATGACAAGGTTTTAAACACTCAAGTCAGATTTATCATTTTAATCTACAATCACTTCTGCAATGCTCTCTGGTAACCGGTTATCCCCATCCCTCACTTACAGTCAGAAAAGGCACACTGGGTCTGTATTTCCCGTATAAATCCTGCAAATGTACTTTGGGTTTCCACTGTCATCCATAATCTTCTGTAAATCAGATTTTCATAATTTAAACTCCAGTACAATTCCCTCCTTTGGTTTTGGATTATATCATTTACATTCCTTATATCACAATGGTTGATGTGCTTTGTCTATGTGGGCTTAGTTGACATCTCACATAAATGACTGCTGAAAAATAAGTCTTCTTAAAGATGTCAATTGCTATTCTTTCTGACAGCGTTGCACCATCCAATTTCTTCACCACACTTTGATATCGCACCCATATTTTCCATGTATCCTTCATGAAGGCGAGTATCAAGCAGGGCCATGTTGTAAGAACTACTTGTTCTTAGATTGGAAGTAGGATTAACTGCAAAGTCATAATTCATTCTTAAGTGTTTTCTGTCTGCCTGTGGTTCACCTTAGAAGCATTTTTGTTATTTTATGATAATCTTATCGATTATCTCCCTAGAGCCTGAGGTCCTTCCATTTATCGTGTTATTGATTTAGCTCTTGGTAAAGAATTTAAAACAGAATTTTGAGAGGGAGATTAAACAACCCTGGGCTGACTGCAAATCATAATACATGGAAAACTGACCTGCACAGATTGCCTTTACATGACTGAAGTGTTTTCACAAATAATGGGAGTTAGTGTTCAAGCAAAGCTTACAATAATATCCATTGACAATGAGAAACACTTTCAGAATAATAGGTATCTTGATAAATCAAGTAGGGCATTGAAGTAGTAAGCAAATGTTAGTCTGCCTGCCAACAGATCCCTAGCTCTCCTCTGCTCCTGTACTCCTTATAAATTCAGTCTTAAATTCTCAGATTACAGGTATATGTGAATAGAGCCCAGTTCACCTAATAGGGTTTCCACATCACATCCTTCTGGTAAACTCTTTGGAGTATGTTGTGAACCTCAAAGGTTCAGTGTTCAATGTCCCGTTCTATGGCCCATCGCCTGGTTTCCCAGGATGTTACAGAAACTCAGACCAATGCACCCTCTAGGAGCCTAGTGCCAGGCATACTCTCCCCTTGGGATCCATAAATGTATCATTAGTCATTGGTTCCCCACAAGGAAATTGGTCTTCCCCCTTTTTCTACTCTTAGTAATGACCTTGTCTTCTTCAGGTGTATGCTCTCCCTTCTCCTCTGTTGACATGGCTTTCCTGTCAGTATAATTTATCAGTCTGGTAGGAATAGCAGCTGGTTTGGAGGGCTCTCGTCACACTTTTTGCAAGGCAGCCACTAAGTGATCATCTTCCTTTCCCCTTCTTTTGAAAATCAGATACCAGCTGAAGTGAGGTTTCTACTTTAAAAATATTTTTCAAAATATGCATATAGAGAGGATGGTATGTGGTTCATGAGCACTAGTCTGACCATGTTGCTTGGCAGGCTTGATTGGATCGCCTGAATGCATGAGTGTGCCTTCATCTTCACTTGTTGATCCTTATAAAGCATTTACCCCCAGTGATTGACTAACTGCACCCAGCATAATGCTTTCCAGATCTCTCAATGTCAAGAAGTATTTCATGGTTTCATCACTATTTGTTGAGGGAACCATAATATTCCATTGTGTGTATATACCAAAGTTTTTATCCATTCTTCTACTGATGGACATTTGGGCTATTTCCAACTTCTGGCTATTGTGAAGTTGTTGCAACAAATGTGAGAACATACATAAGTTCGTGGTATGTCTCTCGTTTCTTTGGTGTATATGCACAGCAGTTGTATTGCAAGACCTTATGGAATATCTGCTGTCAGGTGTCTTAGGAATTGCCATGTTGCTTTCCACTGTGGTTGTACATATGTACAACCCCAACAGCAGTGTATGAAAATTCCAATTTCTCCACAACATCTAGGAAATTCGGTTTTTTAATTAAGCTAGGACTGTGGGTGTATGATGGTATATCATTATTATTTATATTTGCATTTCCCAGATGACTAATGAATGAGAGCATTTCTTCATGTGCTTGTTAGTCATTTGGGTGTCATCCTTTATTATATGTCTATTCAGGTTCTTTGCCTACCTTTTGTTTTTTCTTGTGATGTTGCAGAACTCTATAGATTTTAGTAATTAGCCTTTTGTCTATTATGTCATAAAACTTTTCCTAATCTGTGGGCTGTCATTTTTTTCTTTTGATGTACACGTTTTGTTTTTAATAAATCCCATTCCTCTATGTTGTTTCCCACTGTGTGTGCTTCCTTTGTTAAGTCTGGTCATTCCTGTATTACATAAGGCCATTAAGGCCCTTAGGTTTGTCACGATTTTCTCATTGATGATCCTGATAGCTTTGGGTTTTACATTTACATCTCTGACCCACCTGGGGTCTGTTTTAGGAAATGGGGTGAGATGTGGGTCCTGTTTTATTCTTCTGCAGATCGATAGCCAGCTTTGCCAGAACCATTTGTTGAAGAAAGGCATCTCCTTCCCATTTGTATACTGGACCTTTGTTGAAAATCGTGTCTTTCAGTAGATACTTTTATTTCTGGGTTTTCTGTCCAGCTCATTTTTCTATGTAGCTATTATTAAGCCAGTACCAGAATGCTTTGTCAACGGCAGCTGTGTAGTAGGTTTTGAGGTTGAGTAGTATAAGACTACCTATTGGGTTCTTTCCAAAGAGCTCTTTGCTTATCCTGGGCTGCTTCCCACTTTCGTGTCTTTAAAGAATGATGTTGGGATTTGGATCAGGACTGAGTTGAATTTGCAGATTGCTTTAGGTAAAAGTCATTCTCACAATAGTGTTCCTATCCAAGAATATGGGATATTCTTTCATTCATGAAGTTCTCTTTTAGTGTCTTGAATCAATGTTCTGTAATTTTCTTTATACAGGTCTTTTATTACTTTGGTTTATTCCTAGGTATTTCAACTTTTGTGATGCTGTTGTGAATGGTATTCTTTTCTTGATGTCTTTTTCAGATCTCTTTTTACTGGGATATAGTTTAATTGATTTCTGGTACCTTACAAAATTCCTCAATTGTTTTCAACAATCTTGTTGTGGAGACCTTGGGGTCCTCCCTGTATAAAATCATCATGTCCAGTGACGCTCCCCCCGGCCCCCAAAAAATCATGTCACCTGCAAAAACAATAGTTCTTCTTTGTCCAATTGTACTCCCTTATGTTTGCCTCATGGCTTGAGGTAGGGCTTCCAGTACAATACTGAACATGAGTGGGTATAATAGTAATCCTTGTCAGGTTCCTGATTTCAATTGGAGTATTTTCAGTTTTTCCCCATTGAGTGTGATAGTAGCCATTGGGTTTTCATGTATGGCCTTTATTCTGTTGAGCAATTTTCCCTCAAATCCTATCTTACTGATTGTTTTTATTTGAAATGGGTGTTGGATATTGTCAAATGCATATTTTCATCAATTAATATGATCATGTGGTTCTTTATCTTGCTTTTGTAGTGGGTTGCAATAATTGCTTTTCAAAGATTGAACCTTGAAATCTTGCATCCCTGGTATGATGTTTTATTATTTTGGTGTGTTGTTGGATTCCACTGATAGAATTTTGAGAAATTTTGCATTTATGTTCATAAGGGATATTATTCTGCAGTTTTCTGTTAATGGGGTTTTTGCTTGATTTTAGTATCAGGATTATGCTAGTTTCACAGAGTGAGTTTGGGAGTTCGCTATCCCTTTTTATATTCTGAAATAGTTTTTGAGAATTGGTGACTTCTTCTGTGAATATGTGGTAGAGTTCTCCTGTGAAACCATATGGACCAGGGCCATTTTTGCTGTTCTTGGTAGTTTCCTGAAGACCTAGTCTATTTTTAATTTGGCTATAGGTCTGTTCAAGTTTGTATGTCCACCTGCAAAAATTTGGGTAAGAGAAGTATTGTTATGTATTTGTGTGTGTCTTCTAGATTATCAAATTTGTTGGAATATAGTACTTCATAGTACTGTTATTATTATTCTTATTTTGTTTGGGTCTGTTGTGATGCCACCTGTTTCATCTCTAATTCTGGATACTTGGGTGTGGTTTTTCTTTCTTTGCCTTTGTTAAGTTTTTTAGTGGTTTATGAGTATACTATTACCTTGTATTACATGTGAAGTATATGCCAATAAACCTTTAATAAAATTAAAATATCTTGGAGTTATCACTAAGTTAAATTAGATGGCTTCCTCTATCATTTCAAACTGGTAACATTTTATTTTTCAAAATGTAGTAACTGAACATTCAACAACACAAATATTTTGAATATTAAAACTCTTAAAACAAACATCTGACCAGTTTAAAAAAAGCTTTATTAGGAATCAGTAATAGAATAATTCTGTTCATAATGAAATCTATATTAATTATGAAAAATAGCTAAGGAAGAAAAAAATTATTTCTATAGAGTTCATTTTAGAAAGTCAATGGTCTGGGATTTGTGTGCATGCCTCTTGCAATGTCAGATCCAAAGTTCTGCAAATGGAAGCAAGAAGCAAGCCACTCTAACCTACTTTAAATGAGATGCATGTGATTTTTGTCTAAAATAGTTTAACTTCTTCTCCAACTTTCTCTACAAATTAATCTGCTTAAATAAGTCCACTGTCATTTAATTAGTTTGTGCTTTAACATATAAATCAGATATTTGGAATACATATGCTTACAGAAAAATGTTATAAACCCAAAGAAAATTTGAGAATTAGGTATTATAGATGATCACATTCCTAAGTGTTCTAAGTGCTACATTTTTACTGCTGTTATTTTAATTAATTTAATAATTATGTAAAATGAATAATAAAGCAGTTTTAGGCAGGTGTGGGTTATATTCAAAATATTTGTAGCTGATAAGGAAGGCATACGCCGAGGCCAATCAGAAATGTTACTGTGACTAATAAAAATAGACGTTGACTGTAAATACCCGGTATCCTATCCTAGCATTTACTTCAGGATACAAACTCTAGCGTTAGAATACAAGCCAGAATCAACTTCCTAAAAAAACACAAGTTTCTGTAAACTCTCCTTTAATCACTGCCAATGTTGATGACCTTAGAGCAATGGATTCTAGGTCTCCAACCTTAAAAACAAAATGTAAAACCTAAGAGCATTTTTTTAAAAAAGGGATCCTGAAGTTAAACATTTTTCTGAACCCACTCGTCCATGTCCTCCTCTGTGGCTGGAACCTGAAATCTACATTTCTCAGATTGCTTTTCAAGAATGAGCAGCACTGGCAGAAGAGAAAAGGCAAGTAAATCCTCTTTTCTTTCCTTCTGCTCTGTGTATTGGAAGTTTCAGCAATGGTGCTCCAACAGCCACAGCAGAGCAAAGTGCTTGTGCACTAACTCCCAAGGCTGCTGATGGCGGTGAAGGTAGCAGAGCTGTAGATTAACAGCAGCCACAATGGATGACTGGTGTCTGTAGCACATTTGACAAACACAACTGCAGTAGTGGATCTGTCATTTCTGGATTTCAGCGGTGTCAGGATGAGTACAGCTACTGGCTTTTTGCAAAGCCATAGCAGTGATTCCAGCAACAAAAGTAACAATGTTCCAACTACCTCAACAGCACTTTGCTTTCCCATGTTCCCTTCCACAAGTCCCTCTTTTCCTAACATCAGAACTTCCAACATTTTCTCGCCCCCCCCCACAACATTTTCATAACCAATACCCTAAATAAACTCTCTATGTTGAGTCATTCATTTGTCAGACTGGGCTTTAATATAAGAGGATGCTTCAAAGAGTTCCTTGAAAAATTTCGTTATTTTTTAAGTCAATTTTCAAAAGAACTTCATAAAGTCCTCCTGTATTAATTCTTGTATTATTAATGTATGGATTAATATAAGCCTACATGTCAATTATTTATCAAGTATAGATACATGCTCCTGCATCATATATTATAACCAAAAAATCCACTCCCATAGAGTCAATTCAAACTCATAGCAAATCTACATATGGCTTTCTGAGACTTTAAAGCTTCAAAGGAGCAAATAGCTTCATTTTCCTTCTGGGGAGTGACTATGGATTTGAATCACTGACCTTGAAGTTAGCAATCTATCACTTACCAGATAGTGTGACCAGGGTTCCACATAAGAATTATAGGATATACTAAATAACAGATACTATGAAATGATGAGATAAACAAGAAATACACAATGATTTAAAGATAAATTTTAATTTTATTATATTTATCAATAATTTTAAACATTTTTGTTCTCATTAAAATATTTGAGGCATGTAAACATCTTTTTTTAACATTTGACCTTGTTTTGTACTTTGTGAAGCAGTTATTTGAAAATATGATGCTACAAATATACTATATACTTGGATAAAATGGCTGGCATAGTGGGGGTGGGAGAAACCCTTCACAAAAGAGTTGATCCTCTCAGAAGAAAAAAAATAATTGGCTGTACTTCTAAATCACAATGCTCAACTTTTAATCACATCTACCAATTTGTAAAAGATTTTGTTAAAATTTGGCTAGTAAGTTTCAATCTTCCCAGATGTCAATCATTTGCAGTCTTAGAAACTAGTAGGCATGTTTTCCATTTTGTTATTTTAACAAAAGAACTTAAAAACCTATTTAAAGATTTCATTTGGAGGCCTCTAAAACAAGATATTAAGTGCAGTTTCACATTTTTAAAGTATGCAGGTATGAGCTTTTGTACAGTTTCAAAATATACAGAAACTACAGTCTTATGTTGATTTGGGACCATGAAATCACATTTCACAAAAAATAATTATAAAAATTCAATATTAAAATGTTCTCTCTGAAGCTTGGATGTTTAAAAAGCAGTTGCCTTCTTACTCATTGTTAACAGTCCAATTCTTTTAATAAGTGAAATAAAGTATACTTTTTCCAAAAATACGTTAAAAAGCATACTAATAACAGCCATGTGTTATGACAGGAAAGATGAGCAAAACTAAAACATTAGAAAACCCTCCATTCAGTAAAAATAAATTCTAATAACTTATTTTTTTGATACTGCATTTCAATGCTTTGCATCGGGTTAACCAGTGAACTTCAAGTGGTGCAAATGATCATCATGACCCCTTCACCATCTTACTACAAAGTCTATAAAGATTCTAAGATTTTAAGGCACACTGTACTTTATTCCATCTTTTTACTACAAGTAGCTTTTCACCTTACATAGAAATGTTTTTTTCCTATTCCAGTCAAGTCAACCACTCTATGATTACACTTAACATAGTAATTTTATTGTTTGTTTTCCCAGCATGCATTGTGTTAGCTAAAGTATGTTTTTCTACTTAGATGGTATCTTTCTCTAGACATTTTCTTAGTGGTTCATAAAAACGTAGCTTTTCATATTACTGAAATTGAATCAGGTAAATACCATTGGCTGAAATGTTACACAGATCTGTATTTTTATTCAACAGTATCGTATACCTTTCACAGTATGTAATTTGTTCAAATACTTGTTTCTTCAAATCTTCAACAATGTTTTTCTAACAGCATTTGTTGACAAATAAATGTGATATGTTATCATATTACTTTCCTGCATTACTTCAGCTGTTTTTGCTGTTTTGGAATGCATAGCATTTATAGGTATATGTGTCTGTATTTCCCAAGTAATGAAGCAAACAAGGAAGAAAAGAGAGACTGACAGAAAGAAGGGGAGGAGGCCCCCCAAAAGCTTTTGCACTGTACATTTAATAAGGTGGCAAAACTGGATTGAATATCATGTGACATTAAACAAGTTTGCAAGAAAAAAAATACAGGGGCTTGCTTCATAATTTGAAATGTTATGCTTCAATGTTTACCAATAAGTTAGAACTCCATTAACATTAGAAAATACTTCAAGGCACACCAAACACTGGGAATAAGGTTCATCCTTAATAAATCCAAAACCAAATACTCTGCAATTGAGTTGGAACCCACTCACAGCAACCCTATCTAATGGACTAGAAATGTCTCCATGGGTTTCCAATACTGTAAATCTTTATGGAAATAGGAGTTTCATCTTTCTCCTGCAGTGAGTAGGTGATTTTGAACTGCTGACCTTGAAGAATAGAGGCCAACCTGTAAGTACTATGCCACCAGGCTCCCTAGCTTAATAGTGAAAATAAATCCATATTTCAAATAGACTTCTTGATAATTAGTTTCATTGACATATTATCAATTAAATCACAATTGTTTTACTTTGTGATGTGGCTGAAAAAAATTCATAATAGATACTGGGGACATTCTTCTTCACATGTGTTTCACTTATAAGTATTAAGTTATTCTGTATTTTTCCCCACGGTTCCTTGTCTAGGTTGTATGAGTTAATTTAGTTAAAACTAAGTAATGAAAAATGCAGTACCTCCAACCCTTAAGTAAATGAACTTCCATTCTTCTATTCAAAGTGCTTTCTATAATTTAATGCTTTGAATATTAGTAAGTTTTATTTGCTTTTAAAATAAAAGTTTTGAAACTTTTAGTATAAAGATTTCAAATCCTCTTCTCAAATCTAATTATGACATCGTGCATATTTTCAAGTGTACATGCATACACCCTATCTTCGAGAACATTTCCCTGGAGTATACATCTTTGACTCAGCTCTACATTTGAAATGATACTCTAGTTTTATTGGCCTGTAACCTTAGGCAAATTATTTATCCATTAGTTTCACATTACTGATCTATAAGAACAGGTATATCAGTGATTTATTTTGATGGTGAGATGAACAATTCTGGATAACTTTCACTGAGAACTTACCAAGTGCAAGGCATCATGTAAAACAAATTGGATGTATTAATTCTCGAGTGCAGTATACATACACATTGGGTTCTTGATAAACAACTTGCGTAAGGAAATAGAGCAATTAAGTGAAGAAAATAGGGTACATTTATTAGGAGGGAAACAGTAAGGTAATGATTATTAGTCCACTAACAGAAAGGCTGGATGTTCTAATCTACCTGCTGTTCCATGAAAGAGCAGTGAAGTTGTTAGCTCCTATGAAGACTTACAGTCTTAAAAACCCTATTGCTCAATCCTTCTCTGTTCTATGTGGTCACATTGAGTTGAAATTGTATCCTATTCCACTTGTATGCTCTATTATAGATCACTCATTTAAAAAATAACAAATTTTTTAAATTAACTACATCTGTGGCACCCTGAGCTTTTGTATGGATCTTTGACTTCAATTGATTCACACAAGTATTTCCCAGAAAGGAAACTCATACAACGTGTATATAATGCTTATGGTAAGTAAAACATAAAAATCATATAGAGATGTCATTTTTAAATGTTTGCGTGGCAAATATTAAGAAATATGACCATCTCTTATGTTAAAGAAATCATGAATCAACAGGAATAGTTTATATATTGCTGGTGTGAAATATCATTTTAGAAATTTTTTTAACAAGCTTGCAAGACTAAGGGTAAGCACAATATATCTAAATATACTCTATGATCTAGCAATCTAAGAAATATCATGCTAACATCATCAAGAGAAATATAAAAGAAACGTTTATAGCAGTACTATTCATAGTAGCAAAAAAATTAGAAACAACTAGATGCCCAGTAATAGGAAAAAAGTATGAGCATACTTTAATAGTAAGAAATATTAGACAAGAAAATGAGTGGTATGAATGAAAGTTACAGAAAATACTAAAAATGAATTTTAATGCAATTTTGAGAGGAAAAGAAGTAAATCATAAGAAGCAACTACAGCATATTCACTTACTATATTATTTAGTCATATACTTCTAAGTGATTGAGATATACAGTTTAATCGATACATAATAAACACAAAACACTGGGTAGTGTTTCATCTATGGTTGGGACAATGCTGGTGAGGGAATAAGCAAAGAGCATACAGATAAAATTACTCTTATTATTCTACTTCTTTGTTTGGTCTTGGGTTCATTGGTATTAATTTTATTTAAAATAAAGAATAAGCATGGAATAAAGGCAGAGGCTACATGAATCAATGACAGTGAATCTTAGGCATGATTCTCAGTGGCATGGCATTTATGTCATGATGTGATCATCCCCCATGATATGCTCTTATTTGATCAACCAATCAGAGAAAAACTGGGTGGAATGTAATAACCATACTCAGATCTCAGCTCCAGTGATGTAAAGAGTTTCCCAGGGCCTATATCACTTTTTGCAAGAGTTATAGAAGAAGCTAATGGAGAGAAAGGAACCTTATTATAACCAAGAAAGCAGAGTTAGGAATGGAGCAAAAACTTTGGACCCAGGGTCGCTGGGCTGAGAACCTCCCAGGCTTTAGGAAAGACTGATGTCGAGATGTAAGGTCAAGAGACACCAGGCCCAGAGATGTTAAAACAGACAAGGACCTTCCCCCCGAGAAGACAAGAGAAAGACTTTGGAAACAGTACTGCCCTGAATTCAGACTGTAGTCTCTTAAACTGTGAGGACAAAATTCTGTTTGCTAAAGCCATTCTCTTGTGGTATTTCTTCTATACTTGGACTAGATAACTAAGACACTAATATTCAGGTTGTTTTCTGAAGAGAAAGAAATGCCTTCCTTGGCAAGAAACTGAAAGACTATTAAGAATGTTGAGATCATTTTGTACCTTTAGGAGAATAAAAAGACTGTTGTATTTGCAGATTTCCTTATTCTCTACAAACTATAACTCACAGTTGGGAGTAGGCTCTTGGGTTAGAAGTTTTCCTGAACAGAGGCAGAAAGAAAACGTAACAGATAACTGACTGTGGCATAAGCAATTTGGATATACTAAAACGTCTTTCCACTGTCCTAGTAGCATTGCTACTGTTAAGCAAGAGTAAAAAAAATAAAACAAAACATCACTACCATCAAGTCAATGCCAACAAGTAGAGATTCTATAGGAGTACAGGACAAGCTAGAACTGTCCCTGTGAGTTTCCCAGACTCTCTTTATGAGTTTCAAAAGTCCTTTATTTCTCCCACAAGCAAGAGTATAGAGACACATTAAAAAATGCATCCATCACAATTGATCTTAATGCTCTTAATATTATACCAACATGAAAATAGAAAGTGTAACTACATTTGATTTATTGGAATAGTTTCATTAGGTGGAATACATAATCTCAAACATCAACAATTCAGAAATTTTTAACATTAACCTCTCATGAGATATATTTAAAGAAATGGGGAAAAAAAAACCTGTTGTTCATCACCCTTAAACCCCATCAGTGAATCAGTGCTTAAGTGCTCATTGTTCCTGAAAAGGTCAGCAGTTTAAACACACAAGGATCTACATATAACTCCCTCCCTAGAGGACGGACAACAATAAAGTAGGTGAAGGGAGACGTCAGGCAGTGTAAGGCATGACAGAATAATAATAACTTATAAATTATCAAGGGTTCATGAGGTGGGGGGAGGCGAGGAGCAATGGAAAAAATGAGCTGCTATCACGGGCTCAAGTAGAAAGCAAATTTTTTGAGAATGATGGCAACAAATGTACAAATGTACTTGATATAAAGGATGTATGTATGGATTGTGATGAGTTGTACAAGTCCACAATAAAATGATTTAGAAATGAAGGAAGGAAGGAAGGGAGGGAGGGAGGGAGGGAGGGAGGGAGGGAGGGAGAGAGAGAGAGAGAGAGAGAGAGAAAGAAAGAAAGAAAGTTGTGGTAGTCTGCTTCCACAAATATTTACTGTGTTGCACAGCTTATGGGGCAGTTCTACTCTAAAACACATGGACACTAAGAGTCATAATCCACTGTAAAGAAGTGGATTTTTTTGTTGTTGCATCACTGCTCTGGAGGGAGTAGGAAACCCAGCCTTGCTCCTGGAGAGCTGCTGCTGGATTTGAACTGTCAACCCTGTGGGCCACAGTCCCGCACACAACCATTAGGCCACCAGTCCTCAGCCTGAAGTGGATTTTTTTCAAACTATTTTCTCCATAACTTGTAGAATAGTTTTTTTTTAATTAGACTAGTGAAATAGTATTTGTTGAGAGCAAAATCCAAATTATTGTGCCAAAATTTTTACATAAATACTACTCTTATAGAAGATATAATAATAGAAAGTCTTATGCAGGCTAAGATACATTTACCCAATCTAATTTTCTCCAAACCAGAATCTAGGAATATTTAATAGTAAGGTAAACTATAGACTGTACGAGACTAGGTTCCCAAACTTATTTAGTCTACCACGCTCTATTCAAAAGAAAAGTTCCATAGTGTCCTCACAACCAACAGTTAGAACCTTTGCACTATAACCCCTAATCAAGAATAAGTGTAGTTATCTGGATTTACAGTACAGGCCCCACTGGCTATTTCCAGGGTACCCCAGGGGGTGGCTGTCACCCATGAAGAGACACTGTTCTAAAGTATAAAGACTGCTAGTGCTTTTGAAAACAAGAATGTAAATATTTCATTATCTTGTAATGTTGTTCCTAACAAATAAATCACAATATGAGTCTTTCCTGATACACCTACAGCCCATAAAAAATGCCAATAACAAATTTGGTATCGTAATGAAAAGAGGATAAAGATGTTGCCATTTAAAGTATTCAGGTACAGCCATTATAAATTACAAGAAAGAACTTCCAATGAAATGAATCAGATAACACAGCTGTGTTTGGTTGTCCAGGGACATTTATTAAGTCAAAATATAATAAAGCATAACCATTATATCCAGAAGTGAAGCCCCAACCCCCCCCCACCGCAAAACAGCAGTAATCCTATGTGATCACGAAATCATCAGAAGTATGTACCTGAATAAAGAATTACAGAGTTTTCCTTAATGATCAGCAAAAAAAAACATAAAAATTCTGAAAACTCACATTGGATCTTACACAATTAGACATATTCCTATCATCCACTGCTAGCTTCTGCTGTCAAGGTTTACCTGACTGCTGGTGATCCTGCCGGGCAGAGTTGACTATGCCCATAGTGCTTCCTAGGCTATAATTGTTATGGAAGCAAATATTTTCTAGCAAGATTCAAACTGTGTATCTTTCTGCTCCCAGACAATCACTTAAATCACTCTGCCACCTGGGTTTCTTTCACACTTTCTATGAATCCCACTTAAGGCTTTTATTGCTTTTTAGGCAATATATTTCTATTACTGACATGACAAGAAGCTTAATAGCAAACATGCAGCTTGGAATATAAAATATATGCCCATTAAATGTAAAAAATAACTGTCTATAGATTCTCATTATTATCATTCCTATCTGATCTTCTTTCTCTCATACTTGATCTGCTAAAATGGCTTGTTATCTCATTGATAACTCACTGAAGCTCATGTCTGATTGCTGGATTATCCTAAATGGCAAAATACCTTAGGTGGCAGAAAGCAAAAATAGACCACCTGTCCAAACTAACAGGAGGATTTTTGTTCTCCTATCACACAACGTAACCATTAGCAGGAATAGACTCGGTACAACTGGTTGCTTTTGTTTTGTTTTTCACAGTGTATTCGTTTGCAGTCTCAGGTCAGGTACATTGGCTTTTTAGATAGCCAGGGAGAACTAAATACTCTAAAAAATATTGATGTTTTACATTGGATGTTCATTGATCCCTAGAGCCCAAGTTCTTCTTCCAATGTCTGAAAGCATTCTGATCTATAACCCTAGACTATTCATTAGTAGCATGTCCAATCCAAGATATAAAAAGTATCAAAGCAGTCTTTCTATGCTAAAATTGCAATAGCAGTAGTTCAGAGATCTCAATAGCCATTGATGTAGAAAACTAGCCAGGAACTTTAAATTTAAAGGAAGATAGCCACAGATTTGCTATTTCTATAGGTACCAAATAAACTCATAATTCAAAGCAACCCCATTCATAACAGAACTAAATATTGTCACATAACATGTAATCTTCCCAATCATTACAAGGTCTGACCTCCATGTTGCAGCCACTCTGTCAATCTATCTCAACTGGTGTCTTCCTCTTTTTTGCTGCCCTTCCATGCTACAATGCATGATCAATCCTCTGCCAGGAACTGATAGCATGCCCACAGTACATCCTTCTACAGAGTATTGTAGCTGCTACTTCTTCTAAGAGAGATTGGTCATTGTCCTTGCAGATTATCAGTGTATTCAATATTCTTCAGACACCACCATATGAATGTAACAGTTCTTCTTTAGTCTTTACTCATTTACCAGCTTCCACTTACATAAAAGACCATTGAAAATGTCTCTTTTTAAAAAAATTACTGACCACGCAAGGGTCCACTCTTTCATTGTCCTTAAAGTCACGTCTTTCTCTTTTAACAATTTCAAGAAGTCTTTTGCAACACATATTTGGTTGGTTTCTTTGCTGCTTTCATGCATGATTTTGTGTCTAAGTAAAAGGAAGTCTCTCACATATTTGGTCTTAGCTCCATTTATTACATCATTTAGTTGTTTGGATGTAAGGATTTAAATCCTTATGTTTTTTTCTTTATCCATGTGGAAGGCTGTATGTAGTCTTTGATCTGCAAGCCATTTTTGCTTTCAGTAAGCAAGATTGTCATCTGCTTATTGCTGATGGCTAATGACTCTTCTTTCACTCCTGATGTCATGTTCCTCTTCATAAGAGAGGTATTCAAAATGTTTACAAAAAAATGAATACAATGAAAAACTGTGCATGTTTCTAAAAATATGCAAAATAAGCTTGTGCTAACTTACTGCAATTTATATGAATAAAATCTAGTTTGAGGCTAGAAAGGGTAAGAAATCTATTTGAAAAGATCCCTTATTAGAGGATGAATTCTGCTAAAATTGAAACAGAAGTAAACACAAGTTTATGGTGATGCTTGGGTAGAAAATTGTGAAATCACTGATGTTTCAAAAAACATTTATGGGGATAATACACCTAACGAAATCAGAGGCTTACAAACAAAAACTCATTTGAGATGGGAGGAGACGACGCTGAAGGTGAAACCCACAGCAGCAGACCACTCACATCAATTTGGAAAAAATATATTAATATTGATCATGCCTTCAAGATCAAAAATGATTGACAGCTATTTGGGGGGCATCACTGCCCTCTGGTGGGAGTAGGAGGCCCAGCCTTGTTCCTGGAGAGCTGCTGCTGGATTTGAACCACCAACCCAGTGGGCTGCAGTCCTGCACACAAGCACTACACCACCAGGGCTAGCCGACTGACAGTTATTTTTTAAAAGCACACTATTGGTTCAGTTTATACCTTAATAGTTGGTGCAGTATAAACAATTACAACTAAAAAACTAAAGCTGAGCAAACTTTCTACTCGCGAGGTGTCAAATGGTTGTACCCAGATCATCAGTTTTTAATGGAAATTTTAAACAAGTGGGAACAACACCCTCAAACATCTCTGGGAATAAAGGAAACATGGGTTTTCCACTATGATCCTGTAGACAAAACACAATCAGAGCAATGGTTCCCAAGAGATAGAAGTAATTCAATCAAAGCAAAAGCACACTAAGAAGAGATAGCAAAAGATCAGAGAAGTCTCGTGGCATTTTGCTTGTTGACTTTATGGTGTATCAACAAATGAAAATATCTAGAATAAAAACTCATTCTAGAGTGTTTTGAGAACATTAACCAAAACTTGAGCAGAAAAATGCC
Organism: Nesogale talazaci; assembly: GCA_004026705.1. NCBI lineage: Eukaryota > Metazoa > Chordata > Mammalia > Afrosoricida > Tenrecidae > Nesogale > Nesogale talazaci. Next base: position 11,660 of record PVJH01000008.1, on the reverse strand, counting down.
CAGGAAGACTTCACTACGTAGCACGTCTTCCATCATGACATTGCTCCTGCTCATTCCTCTTATCTCAGAAGAGCAATCTTGTGATTTGTCCTGGGAAATCATTAGTCATCCAGCTTACAGTTGTGATTTTACATTCTCTTTTATCCTCATCTTAAAAAAAATCTTTAAATTCACCCCTTTTACTCAATTAACAATGTGAAAGAGACTACATTGACATGATTCAATTCCCAAGACGCTCAGATTTACATCAAAGAATTCAGTGATTTTATAATCATTACTTATAAAAAATGTCCTGTTTGATAGAGATTATGCCGAGAAACAATTTAAAGCTTTTAATGTTTTAATTCCATTTTTTGATGAAATTTTGAAGTCTCCTTATATTGTCTAGCCTCTCAGATTGTTCAACAAACAGACCGAATAACACTGTGAAAGGATACAACTCATATATTTTCTTTCTGAATTTAAATGGTACAATATTCCTTTGTTCTGTGATGATGTAACTTTTATTTTATGTACAGGCTACCCAAGATCACTATTAAGAGTTTTGGAATCCAAATTCTTCACAATGTTAGCAATAATTCATTGTGATTCACATAACTGAATGCCTTTGCATGGTCAATAAAACACAAATAAACATCTGGTTTTATTCTATACTTTCAGCTAAGATTGATTTAGCGTCAGCAACAATATCCTTTACTCAATGCATTCTCTTTTGAAAATAGCTTTGATTTTCTGGCTCTTCCCTGTCAATGTACTGCTATGATGTTTTTTATCTTCAGCAACTATTACTTCAGTGTGAAAGTAATTATTTTGCTCAATAATTCCTGTATTTGACTGAATCACCTATCTTTGGAATGGACACAAATATGATGGATCTGTTCCAGAAGACTGGCCAGCTTATTGTCTTCCACATTTCTTGGCATCTACAATAAGCTCTTCAAACATTGCATCTGTCCATGGAAACATCTCAATTAGTATTCCATCAAATCCTGGAGCCTTGTTTTTCATCAATATTTTGAGTGCAGCTTAGACTTCTTCATTAAACACCCTCAGTTCTTAATTACATGCTACCACCTAAAAATGGTCCAATGCCAACTAATCCCTTTTGATAGTGTATTTCTTCTATCTTCTCATGCAGCATGTGTTGTTTAACACTTTGTCCCTTCAATATTACAACTCAAGACTTCATGCAATTCTTTAGTTTTATCAACCTCGGAAATTCCAAGTGTTTTCTTCCCTTATGCTTCTCCAACTCCAGATCTGTGTATATTTCATTATTTTTTCTTGAGTCACCATTTGAAAAGTTCTACATAGCTCTGTACTTTTGTTAATTCTTTCTTCCATTTTACTCAATGTTGAAGAACCAAGTGTCAGTCTCTTATGACATCCATTTTGGTCTTCCCATCATCACCCTAGCCTTTTAAATGGCATTTTGCTTTCTTCATGTATGATATCCTAGATGTCATCCGATCATCCATCTTATTTTTTACTATTAGTATTCAAGGAGTCAGTTTATTTTGAGATGGTTTCTAAAGTCAGTCTCATGAGTTAATTCCAATAGCCTATAGGTTAAGGTAGAACTGTCCTGTGAGTTTCCAAGGCAGTAAATGATTAAGAGCACAGAACACATCATCTTTCTGTCACAAGGTGGCTGGTGAAATGCATACCTTATAGTTGAGCAGCACATGTAACCACTATACCAACAGGTCATAATTTGGTTCTTGCAATTATCTTTAATTATCTTTAACTTGTATAGGAGCAAGTAATGGTCTTTTGTAGTCAGTCCCTCATATTATTCTGATACTGTTTCTTTAAGTCTTTTCATAAATATAGTTGATGCAATTTCTGTGTATTACTTCCAGTGAGTTGTCATTTATGTGGTGGAAAAAAGGTATAGGCAATGTCTACATAGCCGTATATAGGCTGCTTTTCAGAATCCCTACTTTAAAAAAAAACTCTGCATATGATATGTTAAATATATATGTCTGAGAATTCATCATAATTTTTCTTAAGAGTTGTTTAGTTTCCTCAGAAAGCCTATTCCTGGAATTACTGTATGTCCTCTTTTGAATACAGATCCTAAAATATAATACAGCTATTAATCACTTGGAATAAACATTAATGTAATACCAATTCTAATTATTCTAGGACATAATTATCTTTTGTTTTGGAAATAACTTCAAATCAATTATTAAAATTTGTTAGTTAAAAAACTATGACTTGGGTTGAGGTGGCATGAGTGGTTGAGTGTTGGGACTGAGGCCCATGGGCTTGGCGGTTCAAATCCAGCGGTGGCTCTCAGGCGCAGGAAGGGGTAGCTCCCACAACCACCAGACGGCAGTGATGCCCCCCCAAAAAACTATAACTCTTGAAATCTTGTAAATTTTTCAATTTTTTTTTATAAATATGAAAACTCATATTAGTTTTTATGCAAGAATTGAAAAGGTATCCTACATATGGATTATGGGACATTAACTCCATACAGTTCATAGCCAGGGTATTTTCTCTGCTGCATAGATATAAATGATATGAATGTATAATATCACCCAATATTAAAGTAAGCCCTAGTAGTTCAATGGATTACTCAATGAACTGCTAGTTGAAAGGTTGTTAGTTTGAAATCCCAGCCACTCCACAGGAGAAAGATTAAGAAGACTACCTCCTTAAAGATTTACAGTTTTTAAGATACGGTACAACAGCCTCTTTATAGAGTCACTATCATTCAGAACCGACTCAACAGCAGTGGGTTAATATAAAGTATCTCTTTGGACAACTTAACAACTAACATAACAAGGCAATAAACTAAAACAGTTCCTTGTGAGTTTAAACTTTTTTTAAGAAATTAAAATGCTCATTATAAGATTTTTAAATCTCAGAGCTGAGCCACGGTGGCGTAGTGGTTGTGCGTGGGAACTGTGGCCCACTGGGATGGAGGTTCAATTCCAGCAGTGGCTCCACAGGAGCAGAGGCTGGGCCTCCTACTCTCACCACCAGAGGGCAATGATGCCCCCCAAAAAACAAAAAATAAAGACTTTTAAATCTCAATTGCAATCTCACTCACTCATTGTCATTCAGTCAACTCCAACTTATAATAGTTTTATATATAGAAGAGAGTAGGATGTTGTTTCCAAGAATATAAATATTTAGAGGAATAGAAAGACGTATCTTTCTCCCAAAGAGTATCTCGTGGATTCTAACTACTGACCTTATGGCTAGCAACCCAATGAGTTACCCACCATGCCATATAAATATACAAAAATGTTGTAGGCTGATCTCCCTCCTAGCCCAAAGGAACCATATAACTCCACTGCAATTGAGTCCATTTTGACTTTGGTGACTCTGTACGGAGTTTCTGTGACTGTAAATCTTTACAGAACCAAGCAATCTCTATAGCTTTCTCTCCCAGAAGAACTGGTGGGCCCGAAACACCAACCATATAGTCAGCAGCCCAAACTTTAGTCTACAGACCACCAGAGATTCCCAGGAATCAGTAAGTAATGTAATTCTGTGTGCTCTAACAACACAATATATTGAATTGGTTGTAGTAGATTTGCTTTACCAACAATGAGAGATATTCTGGTATATTTTCTGAATCATAGTAAATACAATTTTTTTATTACATGTTCTACCATAATAGAATTTCATGAAGTATCTAACAAGGTACTGTGATCATGTGTAAAAATGCTTCAGCCTTGGAAAAGTATCTACAGAAAGCCTATACTACATAAATGTTGACCAGAGTAAATAGAAAATAAGGAAACTGATGAAGAGGTAAGCAATGATCAATATAATCTGCCAAGAATACAAAAGATCGTGGTCAACAAATATTTATCAATTTCCTCCTGTATACCAGAAACTAATAAAAATCACAGTTTAGTAATAATTATAACACTACTAATTTGAAATAAAGTCAATAGAAAATAAGGAAACGGATGCCTGGGTAAACAAGGATCAAAGTAATCTACTTAGAATAAATACAAAAGATCCTGGTCGACAAACATCCAGCTTCCTACTATGTCTGTTATACATAAAGGTACAAAAGATGCCCTTAAGGAAACACAGTTCAGGGCAGTAACATTGTAAATGTGATCGGTGCTTGACTGAAATATTTGAGTCATGAATTAAATGTAATATCAAATATCAAACAAAATCAAATTCACTGTACTACGCTTGATGCACCCATTTTTGCATGAAGCTCATTACATGGTTGATAGATAAAGGTATGCGTAATTCAAAATGAAAACAACCATTTTTTAATTGTCTTCATAACAATGTTGAAAGAAACTGTAGTATAAAATACACCTGAGTTAGTAGAACCTGGAATCTAGTTCATTTGCTCCCAATCTGCTATTCTGCTCAAGCCACCCGCTTCAGCATAATATTGCCTTACGTTCTACCTTTAACTAAAAAGAAAGATTATTGAGGAATTCTCAAAAGTACTGGCTGGAAAGTCAGGTGCAAATGAAAGTGAGACAATAATGAAAGTGAACAATAATGCTGTTAAGAAGATTAGATGACAGATAACAAAAAAAAGAACCAAACTAAAAGCCAATGATAGTAAATTAGAAGCAAAAGGTACCATGCAAATTGTGTGCTGAATATATTAACTTCTCAGTATACACTGATTCTAGAATAATAACTAAGAATTTTGGCAAACTTGCATTGTAAAACACATTGTGAGGCTGAGCCCTGGTGGCATAGTGGTTGAGTGTGGGACTGTCGCCCATTGGCTTGGCGATTCAAATCCAGCAGCAGCTCTCTGAGAGCAAGGCTACGTAGCTCCCACGACCACCAGAGGGCAGTGAGCCCCCCCCAAAAAAACACATTGTAATCTGTCTTTAATGTAGCAGCTCCATTTTTTAAAAAAGTTACCAATACAAAACCAAGTTAATCCCTTAGAACACAGTAGCTTTCTTACTGTCTTACTGAGAACAAAACTAAGAACAGGTTTGCTCTTAGTATAAACTCAAGACCAGGAAAATTAGGAAATGTATCGACAAAATATCTGCGTTCCTTTAACCAACAATTATCCATTCATTCAGAATATACTTCCGCAGCTACTCAAGTATATGCACTAGGACAGGAACTGGTGAGCCAAAACCTAATTTAATCTTTTCTGGGAATTTTCTATTTTCACCTGTGACCTTGAAATACTTCTGTTTCTTATCCATAAAATAGGGTCAAAACTACAGAGGGTCATTTATACATTAAAGTAAAACACATCATACATAGTAAACACTCAATAATTGACAGTCATAGGTTTACCATAAAGATTACCCTAAGATACATTACTGTATTCTCAACGCACACTACCTGGTTGCATGTATTGACGAACATGTATTTGTCCTAAAATCATGTTTTCTGTATTTCAAGCCCTAAGTAGTCAATATATAAGCCCACTAGGATTTCAGAAACAAAAGTAGAGATCACAATAACTTTCCATTCAGAAGACTCTCTCTCCTTTTGAATGTACTGTCTCTACCAGCTCGGATACACTCTTTAGCGGTACTGCCTACTTAGCAGAAAAAGCTGAGGAGAACTTTCAGCCTGTGAGAGGTGCCCAACATCATACAAGTGAGTGGCAGCAATAGATTTAGAATCTCCTCTTCACACCACTCCATCTGGGGTATTTTACTCTGGTACAATAAGAATGAATGGTTGCAAATCTAGATGTCCCTTCCAATTAGAAACCTCTATGAATTTAATAACTTTTAATTATTTGGAAAATAAAAAGTCAAAGTGATCTTAAATATCGTGAAATTACAAAATGTGGATTGGAACTAAAACTATAAAGAAAAATCAATGCTTTTCCTTTAATCAAAATCATGGAAAAGGATTTATCTAAAGGAAGCCAAAGATTTATCAAGACTCTGGTGTGTGTGTGTGTGTGTGTGTCCATGCATGTGTGTGTGTCCATGGATGTGTGTGCATGGAAGAGGTGGTGTTTCTGTTGTAAACTATTGTGGTCCTTCTATTAAGGGGTCCAAAATTTCCTTTGGTAGTAGTCATATGTCAAAAATAAAAGCAGGTGTACAATTGAATTTCTGGTAATTTATTAAGTGCTTAATTACAAATGAGAAAATTTCTAAAATTAACTTACAAAGTCAGGAAATTGGTATGAAAATTTAAAAATTAAAATCCTGTTTTAAAAGTAGTGTTGAGTTAGAAATGAGGAACATTTTAAAATATCATCGAAAGAGTTTCAATCAGTAAACTCAACTCTAAACTGTGTGTACATTTTTCCTGAAGTGCATATTCATGAGATGACAGTAGAGACAGCCTGGCTGCTTTGTTTGACTGTAGTTCTGTTTACCTCATACTGTCAAGAATGGATTTTGACACTCACAGTATTAATATTGCTATTTTTATTGATATAATTAGCACTGCTATAAATAATTTTGCAGCCTGCCATATCTATCATTACAATAAGAAACATTAGGACTTCTTTTTTCTTATATGATGGCTTGGAAACAGACTGCTGGCCCAAAGAATCAAAGTGATTTCATGATATGAAATTAATGGGAGGAAAAAAACTGTTGCCCTGTCAATAGCGACTACTGTTTTGTGTATGACTTCACTGAACAAACTAGTTTATATTTGTTTGAAACTGAAGTTTCTCACCAATCTGCTGTTTCAATTTCACATCACACCATATTGTACCTAAAACAGGCAATCTGGATTCCTGTTGCTCCTTCTCCCCCAACTCCCAAATAGCTTAGGAAGGAGTTTGAAATACAAGGCTTTAATATATAGACTAAAAGAATTAAGACACTAAAAGTTAAGAATGGGTGGATATAACAGTACACTTAAAGTCATCTGTAAAACTGCTAATGGACAGCCCACTTTTGAGTTTTTGATCTTTACATGAAAACAAAATCAAAATACTTTTTATCTGGACTCTAGATCCCACCAGCTGTGACAATAACCTCATCTAGACCTTGAATAGACTTGTTCATAAAACAGTGGGGTCACCGACCCTGTACATACTCAACACAGTCTGAAGGCCAAACAAAATGACAATACAATTCAAAACAAGTTTGTGGAAATTTGAGACTAGTATATTAAACCTTTCTTTGTCTCTCCTACTTGACAGATGGTTAGCCCTCACACAGCCTAGGATCTTTGGCAAAGAAATGACTGTGTCTAGCCAATAACACCCCAAATTTTGACTTAAAATGCATTATACACATACTTACACTTACCCTAGAAATGTGAATGTTAGAATTAGTCATACTTAATTACTATACAAATGTGGATTTCAAGATTTTTACCTTTTGCCCTAATACCTGTTTTTGACACTTTCAACATTCTTAGGAGGTGGGTATAAGGTTCTAAGAATTCTGCACTTGCGCTTCAGATTTGCTTCATTTCAGACATAATGCTCCTAGAAATTTCTAAAATACAGTTAGCCTAAAATTATGTTATTTACTAACATTTAATTAGCTTGTATTTCTGTATTGCTCATAGGAAAAGCTTTGACAATGAACAATGTGACTTAAACAAAAATCACCTGAAACCTTTGAATATATTCCTTGCCAAGGATCACAGGACATGATTGGAAAAGTTAATCTAGTATTGAAGTACGTCTTTATTTAAAAATTGATTGTATTAACATATACACAAGCACGCGTTGATCAATCATCCTTATTACAAATAGAAAAAGGTCTTAGCTTTCACCGGTTTACTAATCATGCTTCCACTTTGCCATTAAAATAAGATTGTAGCTAGAAAAATTTTTTCCACTAGTTATAAAGGCTCGGCTTTTCTTCCTGTATCTTCCTATTACAGCTTTCAGATTTCGGCAGGGCTGTATACAAATAGCTAGAGTCAGCCTTAATATACTCAAAATGCACTGATATGTTTCTTTTCTGGAAGTGATGATTATGATACAAATTACCATAAAGCTCTAAAGTAGGTTCAGAAATACAAGCAGAGAATGGAAAGTATTATGTGCAAAAAAGCCTATGTTAAGATCTGAGCTTTCATTTGGTTAACAAAATAAGGACTCACCAAGACAGAGAAAAATAACCAAAATCAGAATTTGTTATTTGAATTACTAGAAACAACAAACTCAGTGTTAAATCAATCACAGACTCCCTTTTACACAGTACCCTGCTTCCTTACAATCGTAGAAATCTAAGATTTTTACACCTATAGACTCAATGATTAAAGTTATATTGATAATTTGTTACAATTCAGGGGGTCAACTAAATAAATGAAGTGTCAATAAAATGTTTCTGAAGTTTGAAACAAGTGTTCAAATAACATAGCAGCTTTCTGAGGGCCTTTTTCCTATATTTATTGTCACCTATAAATTACAAATTTACAGCCTCGATAAAACAACAAAATGACAAGATTTAGGCACTTGATTTTAGAAGTAGCCCTAAATGAAGCTATAACTAAAAATTAACTTTCTAGCTTTTGCTTTACCAATTTACTAGACAACACTATAAAAATTTTCCCATAAGTTTCTGGACCCAAATTTAATGTAATTAACAGTTTATTTATTTCACAGACAGGGTTCAAAGTGTGAGAAGGGGGAAACAAGGATGTTATAAAGATCTACTGAAATGTATGGAGAATGTTTCAGGTCAGTAATGAGTGATGCAAATAAAGAAAGTTAGGTCTTCATGGACAAATGGTAAAATGCCACCTTCACTCAACTTCCAAAAAAATCTTTCAAAATCACATTCACTAAAACATGAAAGCAGCTTTCAAAGCCTCAGGCAACAATCGCCTCTCCAAGTACTTTGAAATAAACTAAGCTTGGTTACATGAGAATTTAAACTCCACATGAGCAGGTAATTGTATCTATTTGGGCCATTGGTATATCCCAAGTGTGTAGGATAGTGCCTGAGCAATTTTTTGAATTTAACTATCCATTTAAAAAGAACATTGTTTTGAGCCCCCCCCCCCGAATTTTTAAAATCTCCTTTACCACTTTTCTAAAGATTTTCTGAATGCTTTGTCCTCATTTAAAGATGTTCAGATTGGCTAAGCTCTGGTGGCGTAGTGGTTGTGTGTGGGACTGCAGCCCACAGGCCTGGTGGTTTGAATTCAGCAGCAGCTCTCCGGGAGCAGGGATGGGCTTCCTACTCCCACGAGGGCAGTGATGCCACACACACACACAAAAATAAAGATGTTCAGATTAACAGAAGAATATTTGTATGTTACTCTGCCAAAATAAATCTAATATAATTCAGTCTAACTTTTTTCTAGAAATACTAAGTGGCTAAAAAAGATTTCATCTCTGAGATTAAAAAAGAATTTATAATAGTTTTTTCCTATACCAAGAATTCAAATTCCTATTTGACAGCAAGAATTGTTATCTGTGGGTTTCAAAAACTTCCTAACTCCCTTAAGAAACTGACATCTTGTCACAGAAACTAGTCGTTCTACACACAACAAAAAAGTATAACCCAGGTCATAAAACTTTCTTTCCTACATGATTTCATTTAATCTCATATTGTCTTTTAGTATTCAATAAGTGTACATATGAACAAAAGCTCTATTTTTTGTGTAATAATTTTAGAACACTAGAAAGATAAACTTAAAGACTTCCTGGACATGATTAAATTTTGATAACTTTTAGTCCTATTTCTTTAGCCTGTTAAAATAAAGATATCGCCATTATATGTGTACTGCCAGTTAACTTGTCATCTGATCTTCATATGCAAAAGGTCTGTATTCCACTGTTCTGCAGGATATGAAATCACAAAACCAAAATCACCCAATTGGGCAACATGCTTGAGCAGCTATTACAGAAAAGGCGTCTCTCCTTCTCACTTGTGTGTACTGTACATAGGTTCTCAAGACTAAAACAAAACTGAAGTAGAAATTTCTAGTATAGGTACTGGACAGTGAGCACTGAACAGCAAGTAACATGAGCATTTCTCCAAGGAATTCTAAAACTTTTTCCGGGAGAAGACTATTCCTGAGATAGCACAGTGGTATGGAGGAAGTTCTATCACTTTTGATACATTCTAATTATGCATGACAGAGAAGAAACCAAGTATTAAGATCAATTGTAATCTTCTTTAAAGAAACCTAACCATACCAACTAAGAGAAATGCAGAGTCTTCAAGTTGTGAATGCTTGAAAGTACATATGGGAGGAAAGTGGGAGGTTTTATCTACCTTCTCACAATAGGAATGCTTATTTGGGATTAAGGAAAGCAACAGGTATGCAAGCAAACCATTCATAAATTTAATGATGGCTGCTTCCCAGTTTAGTGTGTATAATTTCAGAGTTACTTTTTTACCCTTCAATGGTAATCATAATTTGCTGAAAACGTTTAGGCGCAACAAGTCACAACAGTTCACTTTAGTATCCTGTTCATTTGAAAACACTGGGTAAAATGAGGCCTCTACCACTGACATGTGCTGAAACTCAAAGCAGGGCAGCGCAGGAAGATTCTCTCTCCACTCAATGTTTTGGTACTGTAGATTAAGAAAGGGACCACATGTCTAGAAAAGGAACACGTTCAATTTAGCTGGAGCCAATGTTGATTCTAAAGACAGTGCTACACCCACAGGCTTCCCAGCAACTTCCTGCTTCACTCAGCCTTTTTTTTAACTGGAGAGCCTTCCTCCGGCTCCTGACCCGATTCAACTCGATTCCGAATAGGAGATCCGCGGATTACCGCGCTAGGTAGTGGAGCTGTACGCCATATTGTGTTTTTCGCTAATGTTGATAGTTTATGTGTGTGCCTAACATATGTTTGTGCAAGTGTGTTTATCAATAGAACTTTTAGAAAAATCCCTGCCTCCTGCCTTCTCAGCATCCTTAAAAAGGATAACAGCTTCTGGAGTGTATGGGGTAAATGGGGTAGGGGGACTAGAAAGCCACACAGACAGTAATGCATCCGACAGCGCGCGCGCGTTTCTTTTAAACTTTCAAAAAGCGTCCGTTTCATGTCCGGGTATCGAAAAGCTTTTTTTTTTTTTTTTTTTAATGTTTCCAAAGGGACCCAGAAGAAGAAAGAAAGCAAAGGAAAAGGATGTCTTCCTTTCCCAAGCCCCCTTCCTCCTCGTCTAGTCGTAGAAGCGAAGCAGGTGGGGGCCCGGGGCTCGGGCGTCCGGAGAGGCGTCCAGCAGCCGGCTCTGGGGCCAGGACCCTCCCGCCCCCCAGCTCTCTGAAGACGCTCCAGAGACCGCGAGAGCCGCGGCAAGCGAGGAGGAGGGGGCGGAAGACAAGCGGGCGCCACAAGCTGCTCCTGTGCCCCGGCTAGCGCCCCTCAGCTCTTCTTCTGCGAAGCAGCGGCTCCAGGCGCAGGGAACAGAGAGAAGAAGGCAGAAGACACGTTTCCAGCAGCGGACCCTCCGCGCTCCCGCCCGCGACCCCTCCCTCCCCTAGGGCCCTGCCCCTGCCTTCGCCGCCGGGCGCGAGGAGGGGCGCCCCGAGGGAGGGGGGGACGCCCGGGGGGGGGGGGGACGCAGGCGGGGCGGGGCGCGGGGGCGCGCGCCGACGGCCAACGGCCCGCGGACTCGCGACTCAGAAACAGGCTCCCCCCAACCCCACCCCACTCCCCTCCTTCCCCGGCCCGCTACCCCTCATTCCGTGCGTCTCGTAGACGCCCTGTCCCCTAGGCACGCACATACCCCGCCTCCCGCCCGCCCCAAAACAAATTACAGTTTTTGGCGTTACCTCTTCGCGCTCTT
>PVJH01000007.1:612394-977913 GCA_004026705.1 Nesogale talazaci | reverse complement strand
CAAAAGAAACATATATCACTGTGTGCACACATCCTCAAGAAACCCATTGAGGACATGTAGGAGCATGAGGAAAGGTGGTGAAGAAAGCAGATGGTGCCCAGCTATCAAAAGATACATTATCCTGGGTCTTAAAAGGTTGAGCATAAACAAGCAGCCATCTAGCTCAGAAGCAACAAAATCCACCATAAAAGAAAGTCATTTGTCTGTGCGATAATGAGGTTCTGAAACAATCAGGTATCAAAAAACAAAAATCAAAATCAATGGACTAATTGACTCCCGATATCGCTGAAGACAAATGGATACACAGGCAAACAGAGTAGAAGAAATGATGATGCCCAGTTACCAAATGATTGAATGTCTGGAGTCTCAAAGACTTGAAGATAATCGAGTCACCATTCAGTGCAGAAATAGCAAAGCGCACAATAAAGAAGCACACCAGCATGCGTGATCAAGAGGGGCTGAAAGGAACAGATATCGAGCACCAAAGAACAAGAAATCACATAATTGCAAAGGAGGGGGAGAGCAGGGTGGGACATAAGGCCCACTGGTGGGTAATTGGTCACCCTTTTACAGGGGAGCCACAGGGAGGATACAGACCAGTCAAGGTACAGCTGGGCAGTGATGATGCACACAAGTTCCCTCTAGTTCCTGAAGCCTTTATCCCCCCCCCACCCCCAAACAGTCATGGTCCCAACTCTACCTGACAAATCCAGATGGACTGGAGAAGGTGCACTAGTATAGAGGGGAGCTGGAGATATGGGGAAACCAAGATGGATGGGCTCCCTCAGGCCAATGGTTAGATTGGAGGGGCTGGAAGGGTACAGAGAAGACGGGATAGAAAGATGGAACCAACGGCAAGTATATACACATAAGCTCCTATTTGAAGGACAGGCATCAGGGGAGTGGGTTGGGGGAGAGGTCGGGCAGTGTAAGATATGACAGAACAATAATAATATATAAAGTATTGAAGGTTGGTGGGGAGGAGAGGGCAGGGGAAGAGGAGAAGGGATGGAAAAGCCGATACTAGGGGTTTAAGGGAAAAGGCGGACAATTGGAGAATGATAATAGAAGTGGACATGTGAGGGTGCTTGACACAGTATGCTTATTTATGTATTGTGAAAAATGATGTATGAGACCCCAATAAAATGACTTAAAAATTCATAGAAAATGTAATTAAAACATAACAGCATTTCTCCATGAACTTTGTTTAAATGTTCAATTCACAATAAAATAAAGTTCCTGGAAAATTGCTATTATCTTTTAATTTAATTCTGCCATCCACAACAATGAATTCCCCTCATATATCAAGTCCTACACAGTTATCTGGTAGCTTTTGCTTACTTTGTTTGCTGTATATGGTACTGATATCTTTGTATGCATAAAAAAGAGCACACTTAGAAAATTAGAACAGCCAATGGTATGTTTAAATAAAATCATGGATGTAACAGATTAATCTTGGAGCAAGAATCAATTTCTACTCTCATAGCATGCATATATTATATTAAGTGCTTTATGATATGATTAATATGCCTAGTGGGAACCTCGCCATTCCTAGGATGACTGGCATTTTGTCTCTTCACCCCAGTCTGGTGCATTAACTAAAAAAACAATCCCCAAGGGAGGCATTAAATTTTTTTTGAAAAATAAAATGATATTGACATTTATAAATGAACTTTTTGAAGCCACCTCATTTGCATACAGTATCCGTACTTTACACCCTTTACACCTACGCTTTTCTAGATTAAATAAAAACTATTATTGGCTATTATGGTTAAAAACAAATCAAACAAGGTTATGTGGTGGTTATCATTCAGTTGATTATTTGAAACATGGTAGTTGGAAACTACACAGAGATTTCTTGAGAGAAAGGCCTGCTCCTTTTAAGAATTATACCCAAGATACCCTTGGGGATCAGTCCTGATTCAGAATTGACTCCACAGAACACTAGAAATGAAAGAAAAAAACAAACAAAAAGCAAGTCAGGTGTAATGATGGCTAAAATTATCCAAGTATTGAAATAAATATAGCAGAGGGAAGTGATGGTCAATGTAGATGTCAGAATAAGCCTATCTTAACTCTTGGCACACTGTGGATACCAAAAGTCATGCTATTTCCATTGGAAGCATTTACTATATCTTGTTAAAATACACTGCCACCCACCTCTCTCTCTCTCTCTCTCTCTCTCTCTCTCTCTCTCTCTCTCTCTCTCTCACACACACACACACATGCTCACATACTCACACACACTCACACTCACATACACACACATTTTGCTACTGCTATGAATCAAGCAACCCCTATGGGTTCACAACCCACAGGTTAAGAATCTCTGTTCTATAAGAAGAATCTCTGTTTTATATGAAGAAGAGAGAGCTCCAATCTATGGTTCATATTAAAGTATATGTTTTGTTTTTTTATGGCAGGCAAACCAGCAAAAAAAAAACTTTGGGTTGCAATCCATATTCAAATTTAGTTTTCATAATTGTGCAAAATTTAGCCTGAGCTAGTCATCAGGTTTACATATGTAACAAGTTCTGCCATTTTATACTAAAATTGGTGAATCCTTTCTAACACTTTGAATTAAAATGAATTTCACATGAAAACTAGACCTCATTAAATTTTGAACAAAACTGTTTAACAATTATGAAAGGTCAGGACTACAATTTATGAAGTAGTTCAAAAGTTTTTTTTTAAGTGAACATACTGCAAATTTTCATTGTACTTACAATGTAATACAAACTTTAAAAAAATATTCTATTCTCTTAAAGCTCCTGAATATCTTTTATGATTATACAATGTTAGAATGAATTGGGGTTCAAAGTGTTTAAAATATTACAAACGTTACAAAATAGAAATCCAGAGGAAATGCCAAAAGAGTCATATCACTTGACCAATAGACCATTTTAGAGAGATGAAGACATATTAGATAAGCCATGAAAACAGTGGCAAGTACACAATCAATTAGGGTAGACTTGGGTACACAGAGGTTACCTGGGAGAAACCTATCTCTAACAACTACTGGTTTCCCGCTTTAAGAGTTTTTCTCAGTGTTTTCAACACTTTAAAATGTTAATGATAATAACCACTTTATTGGATTATTGATTCACCTAATTGGGTATCCTTATGTCTGACTAAAAATGGACTTTGTTAGTCTGGGTAGACTAGAGAAACAAGTTCATAAACATGAATTTGTATATAAAGGAGAGGTTTATATACAAGAGCAATGGAACATTGAGAAAGCCATTGGTCAATGAGTCCAATATTAGTCCAGATGTTCAATACCAATCCATAAGTCCTCTTCAGACTCACAAAGCACATGCAACGACACCAAGACAATCACAATCCAGTGGATGCATCTCAGCACTGACAGGGGTGTCTCTGGGGCTTCTCAAGCATCTCAGCACTGGCAGAAGTCTTCATTTGATTTTTCTGGTTTAAGAGGCCTGGTTGCATCAGGGTAAGCCCATGTTGCTTCTCCTCTGAGAAGATTCACAGGGAACCAGCCTGTGACTTGTCAAAATAGCTTCTCCAAGAGACTGAGCCAAGTCTCTCACCTCCAATTGGCAAATACAGCGAGACTTCCCAGAATTCTCAGGAGAAAACCATGCCCACACAGAGGTCTCATTGGCTATCTCTGAATTGACAGGCTAGACTCCACCCCTACACTTTCAATCCTGAAACTGACAATGATTACATGAATGCCACATAGACAGTGAAATATTTTTTGGGTAAATGCCAATTTTTCAATGTGTAATTTCACATGTGAGGTGTGTTTAAAATAGACTTAGCTTAAAAATAACATGACTACTTTATCAGTCTCAATAAGTCACTTAGACAAATAAGACTTCAGAATCCTTACCCATAAAATATAAGGGTTGAATTAGATTTTGTAGAACACTTATTTTATTATTCCATTATATTTTAAATAGCTGCTGCAAGAATTCTCAATTTAATGGCATTAAGATTCTGCAGCAGATAAATTACCTTAGTATTAGCTGAAAACTGTATAAAGACTTTGGCTCTTATCCTTGGATGTACATTACTATCAACTGTGAGACTTTAAAAAGTAGTGACAGGCAACAAACAACATCACAATCTTGAGAGGCTTCGACATGAACATTGGTATTTCTTTAAAGTCATATGGTCATTTGGATTGTTGTCTGGTTGTCAAACCATCTATCCAAAACAAAACAATACAAAAAACAACCTCAGGCTCTAAAGGAAAATTCCAAATATTTAGAAAAATGAACGCTAAGAGAGAGCCATTAGCAAGAACTGCATTCTATTCCCAGGTCAAGAATTCTTGGAAAGAGGTGCAGCTCACAGAATCCTTAAGTCAGTGGCCTCCTCCAAACTCTCTTCCCTGATTTCTCTCTGTCTAGATGTCACACAAGGAAGCAGGTTGGCAACGTGGGTCACATGTTGGGCTGCTAATGGCAAGGTCAAAGGCTGGCAAACACCAGCGGTTCCACAGGAGAGATCATCAGAAAGATGAATCTTTCTACTCTGGTCAATATTTACAGGATCAGAAATTTGCCAGGGCAGTCCTATTTGGTTCTCTAGGTGGACTCTGAATAGGAATTGACTCCAGAGCAATGAGGTGAGTGAGATTTACACAGACTCTTCAATCGCTTCTGTCTTATCATTGAATGCCTTGGGAATTAAATATCATCAGACCTTCTGTCCACGAACAAAACTATAATATGATTCATAAGACTTCCTCCTTTACTACGATTCCCCATTACACATGATCAATTTATATTTTACCTTATAAATCAGTTTCACACACAGAAAAGTCTCCTCTGAATCCCAAAGACTATGTCAGATGTTATGACACGTAATCACAGCCCCTTCTGCATTACTTAGGTTCATTGACATTGAGTAGGTTTTGACTCATAGAGAGAGACCTTTCTTAAGGTTTCTGAGACTTTGAAAATCTTTACAGGAGCCCACAGCACAGCTGGTAGGTATGAACCCTGACCTTGTGCATAGAAGTCTAATGCATACCTGAGACGACCGTCAAAATGACACTATACCCTTAATGCTGACTGGATTTTAGATTTATGGATATAACCTGTTAATCACTGCCTGCTGTTACAACCAGAGTGTCATCTACACGACTCTGTTTGAATGTACTATTAATGAAGTGTTCAATACATACGAGACATATGGACTAAATAAAAGGTGAAAATAATTTATTTGTTGCTGCTATTTGCACTGAATGTGATTTGCATTGGTGACTTTGAATATCTCTTCATGAACAAAGAGGCTTTGTCTATTTCTTCTGCGGATTATCTAATTTCACTATGGCATAATCAGTGTGGTTTACAACAGGTGCATAATCTATTCATCTCTTTCCAGAGATCAGGCATCGATTGACATAATGAATTTCAAACTGTCTCTTTGGTGACTGATTGTAACAGCTAATCATTGAGAACTGCCACATAGGATAGAGACATCCGATTGACTGACTTTGTGTGTACATGACAGGAGGTTAAAAAACTCTTTAACTGTTTACATTGAATTAACATACAATATTAGTTCTGGGGATTTTTCCAGAGGAGTTATTAACCAGTCTAGATATGATTAGCTACTAGATTGAAAAAAGTACTTTGGCTCTGAAGATGCAGGAGTCCTGGTCAGCCAGTGGTTGGAGCATTTGGCTGCTAACTGAAAAGTCAGCTGTTCAAACCCACCAGCTGCTCCAAAGGACACGCTGTGGCATTGTGCTTCATTTCCTGCCCTAGGAAGCTTGCGGGGCTGTTCTACACTCCAGTCTGTGAGACTGAGATGAGTTCAAGCTGACTCAACTACCGTGTGTTTGGGTTTCTTGATTCTGTGCCAGGAAGTTCCATAACCAGATCTTGTTCTGGAACATACAACAGACTCGTTGGCAACTCCTCCACCATTAGTTGCTGTGACTTTAAGAACACTCTTGTCCTTTTCACAGCTATTATCATTAAGAGAAAAACGAAGTGCATGGGCTACATGAACTCTCAGCACTGTACTCAATCAATGTTCTGTGATTGTTAGAACCATTTCCAACATATTTTCAATTATTCAGTCTATGTTAAACCACTATTGAAATGTATTTTCCCCCCAAAGAGATAGTTTGCTGTATGAGCTTTCCTTTGCTGTGTAACAATTTTTCTCAATTTCAGTGACTTAAAATAGCACTCATCTATGTCCTCAGAGTTTCTCTGGGTCGACAGTTTGGACATAGATCAACAGGGTTCTCTGCTCACTGTCTCACAGGGCTGCAATCAAGGTGTTGGCAAGGCATGCTGTCTCCTCTGGAGCTCAAGGTTCTCTTCCGAACTCACATGGTGATGAACAGAACCTGATTCCTGGCCAGTATAAAACTCAAGACAATTGCTTCTCCCGGCTAACAAGAGAGAAACAGTGAGTCGGCTGCTTTGAACCTTTCAACTCTCAACCCTGCACAACCCTGCATTACTTTACGTCCACAATAAGCTACATGAAATGGGACTTTATGGGACTTGGACATTTTATCCACATCATTTTCTAGTTTTATTTTTTTTTCATGAAATAGCTCAAGCAAGTTTCATCCCAAAGTAATAATGGCCAATGTAATCAGAGGGATTCAGTTTGCTTTCAGTTTCTTAATCTATGTAATTAGCTCTCTAGTCAAATCTCACACCCATTAGTGTTTGCTCTGCAGGAACTTGGGGATGTTGTGCAATTGTTTCTCGGGAGCATCGTGACTGTTACGACTTGTGCAAGTCACCGACTGTACTACTGGGTGACTTTTCATTCTTGTGTAGTTGTACAACTATTGCTTGACTTCCCAATCTGGGCTCCTTCTTTGATTGTGGCTGCTGCTCTCAGTAGTTCTGTTTAGGTTACAGTTGGGTTCAGTGATGTCCTTGCTGGTGATATTTTCAGAAGAAAATTAAGTAGAGAGATCATACCTTTACACTCAAGAGATAGGCAATAGATGAGATTAGATACTATTGAAGCACATTTGTGTGGCATCCATTTTAGATAGAAAATACAGTACCCTACAGATGTAAGCTAATAACACAGGAGTTTACTGTAACTATCAAAACATGTCTTGTAGGTTATATGTGAAGTTGCTTCAAAGTTCATGGGGAAAAACAATTGAAAGATAATATATTTTCTCAACAAAAAAGTAAGAAGTCTTCTGGAATGTACTCTTATACTGTCCCATAACATATCTGGAAGTACAATCACATTGTATGCATGGGACATGACTTAGAGATGCACATGCTGTGTTGGAGAAGCTGCTGAGTTCACTTTGTGATGATATACAAGGTCAGACTTTTCCATAACAGACATTTTGTTATGGCACACAAGTATACACAAGTTCTACCTGAGTAGATAGGTTTCACCCAAACTGGATTATCTTTAACTTACTTACTCATTCATTCATTAATTCCATTGGTTTTATTGCAATTTAGGTGAGTGTGTGAATTTCCGATCAGTAACTTAGTATTTCACAATAAAAAACTATCAAACACCCATCAGATAACTCACTCCCCCACTCATTGACTTTCCTTCTCCCTCCCACTCTCCCCCACTACACCCAAGTCAATAACCACCAACTGTCTAGCCCATTGCTATAATTTTCCTTCTTAGCTCTCTCCCCTTTGCCAACTTCTAAAATCTGTTCTATGACATGGAAGTTTTGTACTCTTCTTCCCCCTTATAACAGTGGTCTCATGTGATATCTGTTCTATTGTGATTGGCCCAATTTCACTCAACATGTTTTCCAGGTCAATCCATGTGATGAAGTACTGCCTGGTTCCATCAATGTTTTTCTTTCTTTGATTTTATTTTTAATTAATTCTAGTAGTTCCTTGTGTGTTTGTCTAAGAGTTAATCTTATTTTTTTACTAATGAATATTTAGGTTGTTTATATCACTTGCTATTGTGAATAAAATTGTAGTAAATGTGCATTCTTTTACTCTTAGATATACGTGTGTGTGTGTGTGTGTGTGTGTGTGTATCCAGCAAAGGAACTGTTGGATCATATGGGATTTCTAATCCCTGCTATTTGAGCAGAGCCATACATTCCCTAGGTGATTGTGTATATTTATAGTCCCATCAGAAGTGCACAAAAGTTCCAGTAACTACTTCCCAGTATACTATTTTCTGGTATTTATTTTTTGTTGTTTTGACTTATTTGCTATTGTCATTTTATTTTCTTAAAGCCAACGCGATAGAAAGCTCAAGTATAACTTGAAAATTCTGTACTGTTTACCATAGCTTACAGGCTAGAAACAAGATGCAGCTTCTCAAGAACAAAGAGATTGCCAAAAGATCTGAGCCATGAAGTTTCATTTCATATTTTGCATACAATATTCATTCTTCATCCTCCACACAATCTAAATTTCCATTTAGGGTTTTTTTTGTCTGTTTGCTTGCTTATTTATCTTTTCTAAATAAACTTTTAACTTAGAAACAGTATTCCAAAGGGTATAGATGTTTAATTCTAATGACCATTTTGAATATTTTGTGAAAGTTAAGGATGTTTAATTTTAACTACTAACTAGAATTAACAATATCTTTTTAATGAGAGTAATAACTATCAAAAGTATTTTAATAGTTATTAATACAATGTCTCAAAAATTTGTGTTGGAAATTAAAATATAAAACAATTCAGTAAAAAAATATTGTTTTTAACAATTCTACATGATTCTGCAAGGACACAAATAGTTAAAAACTTAAACTTAGTAAATGGACAATTTATGTGCATTCACCTAAAAAGAATTAAGTAATAAAACATGTATAAAATCTTTGCAAAAACTTTCTTTAATTTTCCTTTGTATTGTGGACATTATAAGCCATTTTGAATTGTGAAATAAGTTACAATCACAGTTTAAATCAAATTTAATCTAATTCCTCTTATAGAAGCATATGTGATAACTATTAAAACCACAACTTTGGTGCAAAACTATTTGACTTTTAATACAAAAGTCATCATTAATCAACTAGCTGGATGACACTTATCATGGTACTTACCATTTGGGGCCTTATTTTACCCCTTAATAAATAGGCATAAAAATCGGTGCCAGCTGGTACAGCTAGGAACTAGAAACATGGGGAAATCCAGTACAGATGATCCCTTCAGGACTGGTGGTGAGAATGGCAATACTGGGAGTGTTGAGGGAAGGTGGAGTAGAAAGGGGGAACTGATCATAGGAGTCTACATATAACCTCCTCTCTTGGGTACGGACAACAGGGAAATGGGTGAAGGGAGACATCACACAGTGTACAATACGATAAAATAATAATAATAATTTATAAACTATCAAGGGTTCATGAGGGAGGAAGGAGAGGGGAGGGAGGGGAAAAATGAGGAGGTAAAACCAAGGCCTTACAAAGAAAGAAAATGTTTTGAGAATAATGATGGCAACACATGTACAAATGTGCTTTGCATACATTGAATGCATGTATGGATGGCGATGAGTTATATGAATCCTCAATAAAATGATTTAAAAAAATAAAGAAAAAGAAAACATAGTTGCCAGACACAACAGAGTTTGTTTATTCTTTGGAAGATGTCAGGGCATAGAAATCTTCATTGATGTGAACATGTGTTCATCTCACATGTGCTAACCTTCAGTGATTGAGGTTGACTAGATGGTAATAAATTTGGTAGTATATACAAAGCTTAGTGCCAGAGTAAAGCTAATGGAATTCCTAAGCATTCATGCATGGATTTATTCCAAACAAATAGCAAGTCTAAACAAACTAAACTCTACAGTTTACAAATGCGTATTGCAAAGAAAACATGATGCATGCAAACATGAGAGCCTGTGGAGAGAGAAAACAGAAGTGAAAGAATTTGCTTAAAGGATGCATTTCTTATCCAATGTAATTAAGATTTGGGAGAAAAATAAAACTGGCCAGTAATAACATACTTTTGGCATTTACCAAACAAACAAACAAAATCTGGCATGGAAGCTTTATCACTGCCTCTTTTATTTTACAAATGAAGAATTCATATGTGCTAACAGCCAACCATATAATGAGGCAATTAAAGATCTCTTCTTTCCTTTTTTTGAAGGCCTTTATTTCAGAGGTACTGACATTGGGTTTTTTGTACTTAAAAAAAGATCATAAAGTTGAGAGGATTCTATGTGGCTAATATCTGTAGTCAATGAACTGCACATATGGGCATCTGATAGTGAGTATGTGATGTGAAATCACTAAGGCATTACTTAATTTCTCGAGTCCAGATGGGCATTCTTATTGTGTCTATGTTTTTTTTCCTCTTTGTTTTCACTTGCTTGTTCTTCTTTCATTTAAATATAAAATTCAAATTCATATTGGAAAAAAAACATTCTCAGTTGGTACTCAATGAACTGTACATTTTACTAAATGAAAAAGTCTCAAAGTGAATTCTATCTACATAAACATTTTGATCTCTCTCTCTCTCTCTCTCTCTCTCATCTCTTAAAGCACTATACCTTTACAGGCTCATGACTTGTATTTCCATTCACAAATCATTGATTGTGTGAACCGCAGATCAGACTCCGTGTGAAGTTAAATATCAATGCCATCCAGTGGATAATGACACATAGTAGCTCTACAGGACAGGGCAGAACTTCCACTGTAGCTTTCCAAGGCTATAACTCATTATGACAATAGAAAATATCTTCATTCTCTGAAGGAAGACTGATGTCAAACCACTGATCTTGAGGCTAGCAAGGCAGTTTGTAACCCCTATGCTACCAAGTTTTCTGGATGAACTAAAGGTTATACAAAAATTAGCACAGAACTAGAATCCCTACAACCATAGATACTACTGCCTAACTTCACAGAACACACTTCAGCACATTCTCTCCCCCAAACCGTTATAATTTCTCACTAGGCTAAGAAATGTATCTGCCTTAAAAATCTGAGAAATGTTTTTCCTTTGAAATCTGAAGAGTGAGTGAAAGTGACTTGGGCTGGTTGCTATTATTCCTTCATCCATTAGTTTCATTATTGTACCTGAACTTCCATTAGAGAACGAAACAAAGCAAAACAACAAGAACTAGGAGAATTAATAAATAAATTAAAGGAAACAAATTACTCCTCATGATAATGTGGCTTCTTTATTCATGACAACACAAAATTGGGGGGGG
The DNA here is from genome assembly GCA_004026705.1 of Nesogale talazaci. Classification (NCBI taxonomy): domain Eukaryota; kingdom Metazoa; phylum Chordata; class Mammalia; order Afrosoricida; family Tenrecidae; genus Nesogale; species Nesogale talazaci. The sequence continues at coordinate 966,796 of PVJH01000007.1, read as the reverse complement.
GGTGACAAAAATGCCATTGAATTTAAAATCATTTTAAAAAGGATGAAAACTCAGCAAATTTGGACATAGGTTTAGTCATAATTATTTTGGATTCATACGGAGAGATCATTTTGATTGCAGAAGAATCCAAGAACTCAAAGAAACCAGGACCAAAGTGACTTCTAAAGAGAAAATGATGGGAAAATCTAGGAGTATCATCCATTCATCAATCTTAACATCATCAATGGAACTCTGCTTTCCCTCTTTTACTGAGATCCATAAATATATGCTCACAATTGTCACAACCCTTTCATACAATATATATCTATTGGGATTCAAATGGAGTCAGCCTAACTTCTAGAAAAGAAAGATTTGCAACAGTGGAAGGAAAAAGAGTTTCTCATGCATTAATTTTGATTGAACGTTTTTTAAAGAAAAATGTTGGTGTCATGAGTAGGAAAACTGCTAAGTCAAAGCTGCTGTAAATTTATCTTTAATATCTTTTTTATTTTAGTTTTGTTTTTGTTTTGGGGGCCCATCACCGCCCTCTGGTGGTGGGAGTAGGAGGCCCAGCCTTGCTGCTGGATGTGAACCTCCAACCCAGTGGGGCGCAGTCCTGTGCACAACCACTACGCCACGGGGGCTCAGCCTCTTTAATATCTTAGAGTGTGTCTTGGTCCACACGTTTATCCCACATGTATTGTAAAATACGTGTCGCTATTTTAAAGAATCTATCACTTCAGCGTTGTGAACAGGTGGCATCAACTCCACGTGGTGAGCTCTGGGTTTCGATCACTGACAGAGAGCCCTGGTCATGCAGTTATTCCACATTGCGCGGCTATGTAGGTCAGGATGTCGAAACCACCAGCCACGCAGGAGAAAGATGAGGCTTTCCACTCTGATAAGGAGTTAAGTGTGGAAATCCACAGGAAGAGTGCTAACCTGACCTCGAGGCTAGCCATGAACTGGAATCAACTCGATGACAATGATTTTGTTTTGTTTGCTTGCTCGATCAATGAAAAGCCCCCGAGGAAGGGCATATGCCTATAAAGTGCACGGGCACTGGAAAAAGAAAAGGCCCTTGACAAGGCGGATTGTCCCACCTCAGCAGTGGGATGAAGCATAAGAACAATCGTGAGGATGTGTTGCGCCGGCGGTGTTGCTCTCTGTTGTGCAGAGAGTCACAATGGACCAGAACCAACTCGATGGCGTCTAACAACAGCAGGGTCACTTGAAAGGATCGCTATTCACCCTGGATGCCTAAAATACAGCAAGGGGGCCAAACGTGCAACAGGTAGTGTAAAACAGAGAGGAGAAAGCAAAAGAACCAAGAAACTAGATTAATAGAAACGAGACAGCCAGAGCAGATGGAATGAGCCGCTTCACACATTGTGAATGATGCAGTCAATGCCTCTCTACAATTTTTGTCTAAATTGGACCTAAAATTCTGTGTACGCATTCACTGAAACCACAATAAACATTATGTCTTCCTAGATCTACACAAACGTACAAAAGGGCTTTCCACAATTTGTGGAAAAACATGATTGAAAGAATCTGCCCATTTAATATTTAAAGTGCACATATGCCTTTGCTGTGTGTTTCCATAAGTAGCGGTACCAATAAAACCAAACTCCCTGCCAACTTATCTGGACCATATAGACAGGGTAGAACTGCATCTGTGAATTTCCAAAACTATACTTCGTTACAGAAGGAGAATGCCCATTCTTCCTAGTGACTGGTGGTGCTGACTTTATACTGCCCACCCTGGCATTAACAACCAGGTACTTAACCACTAAGCCATGAAGGTTTCCTATAGTAAGTGAGGCTAATGGGAAATTATAATGTGAAGTAGGATGGACTAGTTGTGATTGAGGTGCAGATCAAATGTTAAGAAGTGCCAGAGGAAAAGAAATCCCTTACTCTGCATAGACACACAAAAAGAAGGAAAGGGTATAATAGGTATAAAGTGCTTATTTGTTTCACTGAAAACCTTAAGTTCTAGTCATTAAGATTTATCATAAAGTCTTGTCAAATAATAAAACAGCAAATCGAGAGCCATTAGCCACATCTTCTTCTCTTCTGCTAGAAGGACCATGGACATTATTGAATTTGCGATACTGAAATCACACCTGGGAGAAAGCCTTCCCCGGAGGCTATAAAAGGACAACAGTAAACAGTAATTGCTGGATTGCTGCTACCAGCAAATTGCAAATCATAAAAGTATCCAAATGACTATTAATTTTTCAAGAATAGTCAAAATTTTACTATCACCACCATACCTCTTTTATAATTTTGCTTAGGGTGACAGGCTAGTTATTATTCTTCTAGAACCAGTGACAAGCACAACCTTAATCTTGCTGGTTTGCGCTTTTTCAAGCTATAAATGTCTAAAGGAAGTACTGAGGTAGGCATAAAATCATAAATCAGGTCTTTACTAAGGAACAAGAATGTCACACTTTTGCTTCCGGGATGAGTGCATATAAGGAAGCAGTACACTGTACAGCTTAATTTTGAAAACTTACTCTTACTTTCTTCCATGGTCTAGAAATTTACAGTTTCATTGATATACATTTTAATGACAGAGGCCTTCAAAAAGTTCAGGAATAAAATACAAATAAAAGATAATAGAGATCTTCATGAACTTATTTTTAAAATATAGTTTTTATTGGGGACTCATAGCTCTTAGAACATTCAATACATTATTTGTATTAAGCACATTTGTACACATGCTGCCATACTCATTTCCAAACATTTTCTACTTGAGTCCCTAGTATAAGCTCCTCTTTCCCCCCTTCTTCTAGTTCTTTTTTTTTTTAATTCCAGCTCCCCATATTGCCCCTCCCCACTCCTACTCCCCATGAACCACTAATAATTTATAAATTATTATTACCTTTTCAGCTCGTACACTGTCCAATATGTCCCTTCACCCCAACCCCTGATGTCCACATCCCAGAGAGGTGGTCATATGTAGATCTCTGAAATCAGTCCTCTCTTTCTACTCCACAATCCCTCCACCCTCCCAGCATCACCACTCCACTTCATGAACTTTTTAATGAGCTTTCACATATAAGTGGAGACAGAAAACAGGGAGCTATATTTTTGACTCTCAAACTGGAGTGACTCTTTCCAATGCTCTTTTTATTCTTGATTTTAAAACAGAAGCACACAAGGAAATGTGTTAATTTTAATATAAACACACACAAAATACCTGACATGCATAATGAGTGAGGAGTCAGGCTGGGTTATATTTGAGAAAAAAAAAAATCAGTGTTAGTTTGTGTCATAGAAGGAACTCAACAAAGGAAATCATACAAACAAAATTCTCCAGAAATTTTGCATATGAAAAGAAGCTTTCTTGGTAAGGTAATGAATGCTAAGCTAAGGCTGGAAAAATATAGGATAAGTGCTGATTGCTGACTTAATATATCCAGAATCTGAGGGGCTGATCTTTTATTTTTCTAACAAATGTAATTTGTTCAGGGAGTTTGCCTTCCTTGATCCTAACTATTGATTTATTTAGAAAGGATTATGTTGTGAGAATCCTCTTCAGATATGACAGAAACCTTCCAGGGGGTCTGGGGAAGTTTCTATGCAGATAAATAAGAACACAAAGAAACAGGACCTATCTTTTTTTCTAATAAACCATATCTCTTAGAGCTGAGCAGCCACAAGGGATGACAGCTGAGGACAACACAATGGTCTAAGGCAGGGGGCCTCAAATTACAGCCCATGGGCCACATGCTGCCACTGAGGACATTTACACAGCCCGCCAGGTGTTTTTGCCCCCAGTGCTGTCTTGCTTAGCAGCCGGCTCATCCCGGGTCTGCAGTGAATGTGTTCATAGTTTCTGTTTTCACTATAGTCCAGCCCTCCAATGGTCTGAGAGACAGGGAACTGGCCTCCTGTACAAAAAGTTTGAGAATGCCCGGTCTAAGGAACGCAAAGTAGAGAAACAGTTTGGTCAGCTGAACAATGTTCCAAAAGGCATCTTTTGTTTTCTGGTGACATTGACTTAATTTCATCACATGATTCATGCAAAGAACTGGTACATGTTCAAACTGTGATATATCAGAATTAGACCATCAGACCATCGTCCTTCTTCCGAGGTGCCTCTGTTGGGATTGAACGACCAACCTTGTGGTTGTGAATCCATTGCTTAACCATCTGTGTCAACCAGGGGATGCACATCACATGCCTGGAAATATCAAATGTCAAAAGAAATTGACAGGTATGATTAAATCAAGATGGGGAGATAACCATGGTATTAGATAAACTAATACTCTCAGTACTGGGCTGTGATCTGAATGATTTGCAGTTGGAAACTACCAGTAGCTCCATGTGAGAACGACAGGGCTCTCTAATCCCATAAACAGTTACAGCCTTAGACAGCTGCAGGAGGTCACAATGAGTCCGCACTGACTTGCAAGAAAAGGCATGGAGCTTGATCTGTTTGTTGATTTATTTGTTTGTTTTTATATTGAGGTATCTATTCCTAAATGTATTCAAAGATACCCTCACAAGACAAGATGAAAATGGATGGATATTTCATCACCAAGAAGAAAAGGTAACATTTAAGGATGCTACAATGAGGCTTAAAGATGGAGGGAGAAGACAAGAAACGTGAAGTGCAAGTAATGCAATTTAGAAACTTGAAAGGTTAAGGGCAAAGATTCCCATCTGGAACTTCTAGGAGGATTGACGTCATCCCAATCTCGGCCCCGAAAATATTGATCTCTGACTCCCTGTCTCTAAACTTGAAAAGAAATAAATCTGTGCAATTTTAATTCATTTTGTTTGGGTAACTTGTTGTAGTAGCAAGAATAATTTTATACAGATGAAAATACTAGAATGAGCTTGTGAATACGTAACCATCTTAAACTACAGGGTCACTACGAAGTGGAACTGACTCCATCATGATGATGACTAATACTTATAGAGTCCTTGTCATGTATTTACAAGTAGAGCTGCTCACCGCAGGGTCCTTAGTTCAAAAACCAACTGCTACTTAGGGGCAGATAGTTGAGGCTTTCTACTCTCATAAAGATTTCCTGTCTTAGAAACTTGCATGGTTACTCCTAACCTGCACACAATTTACAATCACTCTGAGTCAAAATTGTCTTGATGGAAGTGACTTTTGAACCATTCAGTCAGGGGTCAACATTGATTCAAAGACAAAACCTTTTAGTTTGCTTGGTTTTGTTTTCTTCATTAGGACAGCTCAGCTACAGTATTCCCTAATCCACTTTAACCTAGCAATTGGGGTTTTCTTGTTCACCAAAACTAAAAACATGTCATCAAATAGAACCAGGATCATTAAAGTTAAGCAAGTAGGAAAAGGTAAATACATAAGCAGATTTCAAGGAGCCATGTGATTATACTGGAGACTGAATATGTAAGCACAACTCCTTACAGGCAAGTTGCACCCTGTAGTATCTGCTACAGGGAAATTACAAGACTTAAAGGGAAATTTTGATCCCATGTAAAAGTATCCCTTCTAATGATCACTGTCCATTAAAATTTCATGGGCCATCCAACACAATGACAGACTCTGATGGTTGAAAAACCAAACAAACATATAAAATTCCTGAGAGACATTAATGTTTTCTCTAGTAAAGGTTTTGCTTGGTTGGTTTTCATTTTTTGTTGACTTTGCTGGATCTTATCCTAAATTCCTATACACATGTAGTCTCCACCATCCATTAAAGTAGGTTTCATTTGTTTCTCTATTGTAATATGCATAGAACTTTAGGAAAAAAATGGAATCAATGCAGATGAAAATGGAAGCATTTGTTATAATTTTACTGTCCTTAAAATTCCATGTAATCTCAAAAGGCAACACCATAGCTTCCATTGTATGGGTGAATGCTATGCAGGAGGCACCTCAAATCCACATGTGTCATATCGTTCACACATACACACTTCATCACCTGTGTCAATTCTGCATCAAAATCTCTTGTCAGACCATCTCTCTTTCACTCTTCTTAAAGTTATTATCCCAGGCCGAAGTGCCACTCTTTTCCATCTATCCTCTTGTGTTAGCCTTGAGCAGACCTTCTTGATACAAGCCTTACCACACATCCTTACCAGCTTTCAATCCTTTTGAAATGTGCAATGAGCATCATGCCCCCAGTGTCTTTCTAGCTTTCTGGGGAGAAAGTCAACATCTCAATAGTAGACTGCAACCCCCCACCTGATTTGTGCACCCACCTCCTATCTGACCTTCATTCTTGCACCTTTCTGAACCTGGTATAAGCCCCAAGTAAGAATCAGAAGACAAGAAGGACAGGTAGAAATATGTAGACTGGACTGGTAAAGGATTCCACTCTGGGAATGCAGTATCTCACATTCTGTGCTGACTAATTTTACATTCAAGTGTCACAATAAGAAAATGCAACCAATGATGGGGATTTCTTGAAAGAGATACAGGGAAGAAGAAAAGGCAACAGTATAATTTCGTCCTTCTTAAACTCTGTGCGCACACACACACACAAAATCTCCTTTTTCTAGGTTGGTGTGGAACATTTTGTCTTCCATATTTCGGTGGAAAGTATACTGTAAATGATAGTTATGTCAAGTGCTAGACACATTTAAAGAAGTTGGGAGGAGCAGCCTATAAGAAGATGCTAAATTTATCCTCTTAACAAAATCATTTTGATTCTCTGTGATCCAGATTTCTGAAGCATGGAACTGAGGGGGCTCCAGCAGAACATCTGCCCTTGGGTGTCCTTTTGAATTTTGAGATTTCAGAGAAAGATTTCGTGAAATAGCGAATGAAACTAAACAATCCGCTAAAAAATAGTTTATAGGGGGGGGGGGGAGGAGAGACACATCACTGCCTCTGTTGGTCATGGGTGCTACCCAGTGCTGCTCCTGAGAGCCACTGCTGGATTTGAATCGCCAAGCCCGCAGGCCGCAGTTCCATACTCAACCACTTACGCCACCAGGGCTCAGCCTGGACTTCCATTCTTGAAAAGATTTTCACACTCACCTTTTTGGATGGCTGATGGCTCCTCTCTAATTTTTCCCCTTGTCATCAAATCCCTATCCTTTCATGTCCCTCTTCATTCAAGGAAACAAATGTAAGTCATGCGGAGCAAGGTCAGATGAGTAAGGTATATGTGGGGAAAGAGGAATGCTGGTTTTTGCACAAAACTGACACACTGAGATGTCTATATGTGCAGGTACATTTCTGGGGTGGCAAAACCAGCCCCCAGTCAGCCACAAGTGAGGCCTCTTCTTGTTGCACACTGTTACAAAATCTTTTCATATCCTCTAAAAAGAAAGCATGGTTAACAATTCAAAATGTAAAAAGCTCCAAATGCACAATGAGTTGACATTTTCACCCCTTTCATAAGTTGACAGACAGAATGAGGTTTGTCACCAATCAACATTTCATCTTTTTTGAAATAAGAAAACCACAAGTTTCTTTCATAGGGCTCTCATAGTAGACTTGTTCAACATCACAACAGTTTCTGCAGCATTTTTCATGAAAAAGAAACAAAATTTCACAGCTGCATGCTGAATTGGCCATCACAAAAAAAAATAGGTAAAAATGAAACTGCTTTAATGAAAAAACTCTCTGGGACCAAAGGACTAATTCCAAGCTATGCCACTGAGTGCATCAACTCAGAGCGAGTTGCTTTATGCTCACTGAGAGGGAAACGTGTACCACAGAAGCTTGACTCAGTCCAGTGCAATACTTTTTGGGGGTGCCCCCTCATTTTCTAGAACAGGGACACGAAATGTATGGTGTTTCCTTAGGGACTCTCCCCCCTCTAGCCTGCATGCATGCATCTTGATGCTATCTCCTGATAAACATCATAACAATGACCTATAAACTTATAATCTCCTCCAAGAACCTTTCTAAAGGTTCTCTATGTAGATGCTGCCTGATATTAATTCTATCCATTCAAGCACTCACTGTCATCAATTAGATGCATGCTTACAGCAATTCTACAGGACAGGGTAGAATTTCCCCTGTGAATTTTCAGCACTGTAACTCTTTATTGGAAAAGGAAGCTCCATGTCTTTCTCAGGTGCAGCTGGTGGGTTTGAACTGCTGATCTTGAGGACTTCAGTCCAATGTATAATCACTAAATCAATGGTGCTCACTGCAATCCTATCTACTCTTATCACACTCTTTTATAAAAAATGTTAGTGCTTCTCTTTTTTTATTTAGGTTTTTTTTTTTTTTGGCATTCTCCAGGTAGGAGAAAAATAGAAACTTAAGGAAATTAAGAAGCAATATTAAGTCAAGTTAAAGAGACCAAATCTGTCTTCACTTGCTCCATCATAAAGTTAAACCATGTTCCATGCAAGATTCAAAGGAAAGGATATACCTCATCATGAACTGGATAAAGACTTCATGCCCCTCTTGTAAAGTTGATGTATGCTATGCTAAATGCACGTATCCATTGCCAAATGGTTAAAGAAAGTCACTGATATGCCAGGTGACTTCTGACAGTTGGGGAGAGGACTCTCAGCTTCCTAGGTGAGGAGACCAGCCATGGGTAGCCTTCAGAATACCCACCAGAGATAAATGAAATGTAGAAAGAAACTAGACTTTTTTAAAAACAAAGAACTTTGAGCACATCATTGATCAATTTTCATCAGTGACAGCAAAGAAGGTATGGTTGTAATTTTGATGTAGTGCTGTCAAGCTAATGCATTACAAAGATTAACACACGTGACTTGTATTTCAGAGCAGCTATCATGGTCAAGTTATATAGAAGGTGAGTCTCAGATATGTGGACAGGGGCACAATATCATATGTGCTCCTGCAAGGTGAAGAACTCAAGGGCAGAGAGAAGGAAAAGTAGCCTAGAGGGAAGTACTGGGAGTGGCAGTTTATCTGGAGGAGGGATTTCAATAGCCTAGCCCTAGAATAATTTTAAACTTTAAGTCAGCAGGCACTGGACACCTCAGCTGATTTTAAACTCCCACATCAGCAAACCCCTTTTGCTCTTTGCTAAGCCACAGCTTACTTCCTGGTCCACACTCATGCAAGTGGACAGTGTGAGGAGGTTCATGATTGGACCTGAGGAATGTGACCAGATCCGTGATTGGCCTATTCATTACCTGGAGACAGAGACAAGCCAAGTACATCGCACTCAATTGTAGGCCTCTGCAGAGTGGTTCCTGGGACAACTCATTGGAGAAATTATTAGTTTTCCTTTCTTTTCTAAATGAACTTTGCTTTCCACTTGCCTTTTATGGACCATTAGTATATCACTCTGTCCAGGGAACCACGAGACACTGAGTATATTAAAACAATTGAAAGACTACCTTCTCTAGATACACCACTAGTGACTTCTGCTCATATTTCCGAGGCACCAAGACAGGTTTTAGGGGAAGAAGAATCTCAATTAAAATATGTTTTATAAGAACCCTTTATTACATCTTATACAGGGCAAAAAGACAACATCAGATGACAGAATCCCTCAGTGTGTCCCAAGAGTTCACAGCCATATTGTCAATGATAGAAAGTGAGAATGGTCACAAAACTATGATTAGTGGCAAATCAATTCTTCACTATCTCAGGATTGCTAAAGAGGGAAAGGGATCATGATTATAGTAAGTGTGCTATTAGGGTATTTACACTATTGTAGTGAATACAGTACTGAAGATTAGAAAAGTTCACAGGATTATTCTAGGCCTCTGGGACACTTGGTCATGGAATGGTTTATGGCCTTGTATCCTTAGCATACTAATTTGCATTAACACAAGTCCAGGCATTTCCTGAGAGCAAAACTGCCTTCTGCTCTGGCTTATGGAACTCTAACTAACATTCAAACACAGTATGGCTGAAGACAAGACTTTCTATGGGACTAGGCAATGAACTGACAAAACACAAATAAAGGCCAAATTTATGTTGACTCAAGACTCAAGATGGTCTTGGAACTCCCACTGTAAACCATATAACCTACAGCCATCCATAAACTAGTGTCTTAGAATTGAAGCTCTACCAATTGAAGCTCTGATCCAGTGGGTGTGTGGGCTGGGTTTGAATGAGGCAGCCCCTGGACCAAGCAGCCACTTGCAGCCCTTTGCACCGGCCTCCCAAGAAGGAGATGAACAATTTGCCGAACTTTGTCACCCCTGCCTCTGGCATCTCATGCATTCCCCTTCTGAATTCTGGGAAGCTAGTCTGTGAAACAAGATGATTGCTCAGAGGTCCTCCCCCAACCCAAACTTGCAAACACAGCATGGGGAACTTCCCTTTCTTTTGTTAGCCCACATGCCTGCAGCTCAAATCCTATATATGTCATACCACCCCAATATCGGGTGCGGCTTCCCTGGCCTAACTCTTGGCCTCAGGACTGCCCAGGAGCTCAAGATGCTCCTGTCTATCTGTCTTTCTCTTTCTCTGCTGTCTCTTCCCTTCCCCAGAGTCCTTCATTACCTCTAATAAAACCTATATTTTTACATTTCATCTCTAACTGAGCTCTGTCTCCTTCCTGTGGCTCCATCTCAACCTCTCAGTAGGAATATTCATTCAGTCTTTCGTTTGGGAGAGAAAAAGGGTTTCAATCATTCTTACTCTGGCTGCTCTGATTTGCAGTCTTTAAGATGACAGTAAATTATGGAATAGCTTTTACTGATTTCCCTTAATTTTTGGCACATTCTAGAACAAATATTTAATTTGCTGCATGTCTAGGAATCTCTGAATTTCTGTATTGGGTCTATATCCAGAGCACTAGGTTTATAGAAGGCTATGGCTAACAGCTGAGTCTTAAATCTACTTTGAGTCTCCTCATAGATTTAACATCCATTGAGTTCTTTCTGATTATTGATCAGCAGTGTGTGAAAGCTTTAACTTCAGGCAGATTGGATTTGTAGTGATTCCATTTGCCTGGGGGGTGTTCTTGATGGAAAGTGAGGTCCCAGAGGCCCAAAGTCATGTGTCATGAGCTGGTCAGTAGGCCTTGAATCATCTTATGAGATTTTCTTATCTGTGATTATTATCTCATCGTGGTTCATTCCCCAATGGTGAAGTCTATCCTGCAACGGTGAGGGATTGATCTGCTGCCACTTGTGATTTTAGGATAGTTTCCTCTGTGTTTCTTGCCCTATTTCTTGCACTTTTGTGAATCTGGAGCATCAGACTGGGGCATCAGGCTGGACTGTCTTCCTTATCCATTTGTGGCTTTGTTCGACTTCAGACTTAATGAACGAGACTTTATAAATTACATTTGAATTAATGGTCTCTCCTCATCCTCCAAAGCATCAGAAATGTTCAGAATTTGTCTTTATCTTTGGCCATTCTTTACTTTCTTACTGAAGGACCTCCCTTCCCTTCTGAGAGTTTTGATAATCACTATTCAAGCACTTCTCTGTTTTTCAAGCTTATCAAGAAAGTGAGAGATATTGGGCCAGTGAAACCTCAAATGGATTTGATAATGCTCAGTGGTTGTAAATACAAAAAGATGTTCAACTATTGAAAATACTGGAAGAAAAAAAAGCCCATTAAGATAAAACATCTCATTTGAAAGAGGCAGAAAGATAGGGAAAGAAAGGCACATTACCCAGTGGCGAGAAGATAAAGCATAATAACCATTAACAACAATTACTTTCTATGGTCTTTTCCTCATTGTGGAAAATGACCATAAATCAAGTGAACCTAAAAGCACGTGTTTGGGTTGCTGTTGTTGTTATTGTTTTCCTGCAAAATATTTGCATCATTAAATGAAAAATAGTTGAACAAAAAAGTCATATCTTAGGTACCCATCTAGTTGTTCTTTGGGTTTTTTTAATGTTATGCATGCATTTTCCTGGGCATTTCATTGCCTCAGTATACAATTACAATTCTAAGCATTTATACAATTCTAAGTATTTATATATGCATTTTCCTGGGAAGTTCATTACCTCAGTATACAATTCTAATGATCTTGGTGATTGCATCATTTAAGCCTATTATTTTAATATCAAGATAAATAAATCAGCTCTGATTTTTTTCAAATTACATTTTAATGTTAGAAGTGAATTCTCAGAAATATGATAGAGTGCAACGTGAGTTTTCTGATTAAGTTCAGAATTATTTCTACGACAAAACCCCCGCTTTAATAAATAATACACCACATGTTTGTATCTACTAATCCTCAATACACAAGCAATAATTGGACAAAGGAAAGTGTTTGCTTTCTGAAGCATCATGTGAGTTTATTGTATAATTGGCCTTCTGTTGTTCTTCCTCGAGATTACATAAAATACCAGTAGAAAAAAAGAAGGACATTCCTATAAGTTGGAGTTTAACTTAATCAACTTAGGATGGCTATGTAGACAGCTAAGAGAGGAAAGCCTAATTGTAGAACATCCTTGGCTGAGCCCTGGTGGTATAGTGGTTGTGTGCGGGACTGTGGCTCACTGGAATGGACGTTCAATTCCGGCTCCCAGGAGCAAAGGCTGGGCCTCTTACTTCCACCACCTGAGGCCAGTGATGGCTAAAAAAAAAAAAAGAAAAAAAAAAAGAACGTCCTTACAGATACATTGTTGAAAGCTTTCCAACTTTGCTAAAAAATGTTTACAAATACATTGTGGGAAAAGCTTGGGTGCAGCAAGTTGTTGGCAATGGACTCTTCACTTAAAAGGATGGTATTTCAAAAGCATTTATTGGTTCTGCAGAATGAAGACCTGTAAAAGTCCTTCTGAAAAGATTGTACCCAAGAAAACCTCGTGGATTAGTTCTTCTCCACAACTCATGGGGTCCCCATGAAATGGGAAAAGCAGGTATCAATACAAATGTCATTAAAAACTCTAGCCACAGTAAATGAAACAGAGTATAAGTAAGGTATCTTGGTAGCCCAGTGATGAACTTCTGGGAAAATAACCAAATGATTGGTGTGCAATTTTATCAGGTGTTCTGGGTAGGAAAGATATGACAGTCTGCTGCCACAAAAATTATAGTCTTGGATACTTAATGGGGCAGTTGTACCCTGTCCAACAAGGTCAGTGTGAGTAAGAAGCCACTGTAGGACCCATGATTTTGTTTGGTTTGATCTTAAACACCACCCAATTAGTTGAAAGTGTTAAGGGTAAAAACTGATTTCCCAAGAGACCAGGATGTTGTTTGAAGATGGTAACCTTGAACCTGGGGCTTCTAATTTTCTTGTCTTGCAGACTTCAGGCTCAAGGTTTGCCAACTTAGCAATCCCTGTGACCTATACTAAGGCATCAAACCTCCCGCCATGAAGTCAATTCTCATGAATTCTAATTCTGCCTGTGTGACAGCAGGAGCCATGGTATCATAGTGCTTGCATATTGGACTGCAGTCCGCAAAGTCAGCAGTTCAAAATCACCAGCCAGTTTTGCTGGGGAAAGACATGGCTCTACTCCTGTGCAAAGCTACAGTCTCAGAAACCCCAGGGCAGTTCTCTCCTCTTTCTGAGTCAGCATCAACTGAAGAGCAGTGAATGTTTGCACACAGAACTCTCACACTTCGATTATGAGCAGAGCAGTTGGCTAATGCTCCCTTTTTCACTAGTATGACAGAGGAGGATGGTCCTTGAAAGATGTCAACTCTGATCTCTGGGTGTTGTGAATATGTTAATTGATATAGAAAAGGGGGGTTGGCAGAAGTAATTAAGGTTCCCAGCCTTCAGATAGAGAGGTCATCTTACATCACCCTTATCTGAGGGGGCCCACTCTAATTCCATAGCAAGGGACTTTCTCTGGATGTACAAAAGATGCAGCAAAAAAGAGGTTTCCTAGAGAAGTAAATTCTGAAAAGGACTTGGGGTGTCTTTGCTGGTGATACCATGTGTGATGAGAGAGGAGGGTTGCTCCAAGGAACTGAGAGAGCTCTTGATTGATAACCAGCAGAAATGAGGGTTTCAGCTATAATGTCCCAAGAAATTGCATTCTGCCAAAGTGCTAAATGAGTTTGAACAAGGACTGCAACCTACATAGTTCAGCTGCAAGCCCAGGCAGACCAATGGACTTGGGAGATACCACAGGGGAGGAAAGACTCTTGCCCACGCAGCTAGTTGTTCTACAGAAAAGGGTGACAATATATTGTCATTGTTTTGTGCCAGCAATGTTATAGCAAATTGTTAGGAAGTAATAGAAAACTTGGTTTAATTTTACAGATACAATAAGTTCAATTAGTCATAGTTCTTCAGGACAGTAATCATTTCTTCCTCATGGCATTCCTCGTGTGCTTGGTGTTTTGGAGAGATGGTCGATAAAGGTTTTGATGACATTTAGTACTCTAATATCTTCCACCCTTGATCTTATTTAAAATGGATGTATTTATCATTTCTCTTTCAGAAAGGAATAGGAAATTTGCAATAAAAGCAATGCAGAATAAAATTAAAGCACACACACAAAAAACAAAACAAATAAACTGAAGGGGAAGTAAAATGAGCAGCATATTATTTTAAAAGTTACAAAATCAGAATGCAAAATGTAACTATCAGCTGGGAAAAACACAATGCAACACCACAAATGGACCACTTTATCTAGAAGCATGAACTTATCTGAATTAGAAAGAAATATACACACTCAAGGGGCTTCAAAACATTTGCAAATAAGTCCAGTACCTTTTAATTCCATTTGTCTGTGAACACTGTGAAGTACTCCCTATTTTGGCATACAGTCTACAGATAAAGGGGAAGTAAAATGAAAATTATCCTTCATAATGCATGGTAGGAGAATTACATATGCTACCAGTTCCGAAATCAACCTTCAGTTATAGCTAAACATATTGTTTAAGATTTCCACTCCCATCTCACACCCACAGACTCAAATCTAAAAATGGTACACTTTAGATTTGTGATGTTTAGATAATCAGAATTAATCATTGTGATTCTGTCTGCTGTCTTTTTTTCTTTTTCTTTTTTAAGATGGGTTTTGGGCACAGAGAACAAAGGCTCAGATCCTAGTCTACCTATCCACATGTGTCAAGAGAACCTTCTTGGCAAAGCTTCTGAAAGGTAGTGAGTCCCAGGAACATACCTAACTGCTTATCTCCCCTGCACTTAGATATGGAAGAATCAACAAGGTCTTCCCCTGTGGAGATGATGAAAGGTGTGCAAGTCAATGTAGTTCAATAATAAACAAATTCAAATTATTTTCTTCTCTACTTCATTGTACACCTGCTCAAAAGTCACTTCCAGTGCATTTAAAGGAGACTTGGTGATACTGTCACTTGCAAGTTAAGTGGTTACACTGGAGGTCCGGAGTGAGCGATCACCACGCACTCTGGGAGGAAAATGAGTCTACCTCCACAAGCTCTCCAATACCTGACTCTCCCCGGAGTCTATGGGATTGCTAGGACTTGAGTCTGATTTGACGGAAGTGAGAATCGCTTACCCTGAAGTTGAATTCAATCTATTCAATAATACTGTTGGCACAGGACAAAGCTTAACCCCCCAGATGTGTGGAGTAAGACAGAAGCAATTCTATGTCTATCGAACGCTTATTTATTATACTCATTCAGACTTCACTCTGCTTCTGAAGTTGCAAGTACATGATATGATACTCTCTTACCTTTTTTCAGATTGTTTCCTTCTCCTAAAAGGTGTGCTGATTCAAGCATCCAACACAATCGAATGTGCAAATGATGTTCACTCACTGAGATCCATTTCAAGCATTTACAGTGACAACAATTAAAGCCAGGTTCATTGTACTTGAGTCAAATTACAGCTCATAGGAACCATGGGAAACGGAGTAGAAACACTCTATGCCACCACTGCTGGGGCACGTCTATGTTGTTGTACAGGGCTGAAGTTGAAGAATGACCCTTTGAGGATTAACGCATACCTGATGGAAGTATGATGTTTTTCATCCCCACATATACGTGGTAAAGTTGCATAACAAATAAGGAACATATAAGAAGAACTGATGTACTTGAATTAGGATCTTGTAAAAAAAATATTGAAAACAGAAATCTATCGGAAAGAACAAACAAACCTGTCTTGGAAAAAGTACTGTCAGAATGCTCCTTGGAAGTGACAATGGCATGATGTCACTCACTGAATAGCTGTGTTATTGGGAAAGATCAATCCATGGAAAGGGACATTTTACATGGCAGGGTGGAAGGTCAGTTAATGACAGTAATAATAATGAAGACTGTCATGTTGCCATGCACCATCTTCAGTGGCAGAATGCTCACAACGACGGGTTCAAGCCTAATAATTTTGAGGCAGGCACAGGACTCCATTCTGTTATACACACAATCCCTCTCAGTCGGGACAGACTAAACAGCATCTGACAACGGAAAGGCTCCACTGGTTATCCAAGGCTATAAATATTTAAGAAAATAGATTCCCATATCCTCCTCCCACAGAGTATCTTGGGGACTTGGACCTACTGACCTCTGGGCGATCAGCCAACCATGTTTACCACTGTGCTTCAGGGGCTCCTTGGGCAACTGATCAACTCTTAGGAATTTGAGACACCAGGTTATGGGGTACATTTCAAAAAAGCCTAAATAAGGAAGCATTTCACTTTTAATTATTTTAGCTTGTCAAATGATATGTAATTGTATTCACTATTTGAATGAATGGGCAAAAAGTCTTTCAAGGAATATGCATCATTTTACCCTTCAGATTTACATATCCCAGGCAAACCCAATAAATGATCTATCAGAGGGCTATGAATTCCCAGGAAACAGGAACACAAACAGATCTTGAAGTCTAAAATGCATCTTCTTTCTGAACTGCATCTTTTCTTTCTCAGTGTCAGCTTGAGTGATAGTGATACCATATGTTTGGTGCTGGCCTACCTCTGTAGACATGTGTTTTAATATGCAAGTTGTTGCTATTCTAGTTTCCGATACCCAAAGTAAAACTATCCATGTTAAATAAATGAGCTGATAAATCAGTCAATCAATCCATTGGTTACAATAAACGTGTGTAACTGGCACTGAATGTGTCCTGTGGATAAAATTTTTAAATCTATCTCTTTAATTAGATCTACTGGGAAATATCATAGCAATATTGGCATAGCAAATGCCTGCTTGAAAATATATGGGGTCTCTACTTCAAGGGTTTGGAAAAGTTTCACACTTAGAAATCTGGCATTTCCAAAAAATCTCTCACATTGGAAAGCTCTATTCTAAATTCTCATTTCCTATGATACATTTCCAAGCAAGCATGACCAAAGCATGCATGCATGAATGAATGCAATGATCCAAAATACGATGCAGAAAAGACAGTTCCCAAGAGTAACAAAATATATGCAAAATCGTGATAGCAGTCCAAATATGTCCTTTAATTTTGTGGTTTCTAGATTAGAGAATACAAATTCAAAGTAATGACAAAGTAGCTTCTGAGGTCATCACTTCTAAATCTAACACCAATCTCTATTTTTTGCTGTAAGGTTCTCTGTAGGGCTTTATCCTGGCAAGGAAAGTTATTGCCTGTATCCTAAAATAGAAATCAGGTTGCTTCTTTTTAAAAGTTAAACTTAAGAATGCATTACATGTTCCAATAGCAATCTATTGTGAATGATGCATTACTCAAGAAGGTAGCCTATTTGCCAAATTATACTTCCATTGGATTGTAATAATAGAAGAGATATGATCCTTGCCAAGCCACGGTTTTAATTTTCAGTAATGATAAGGGACATGCTAGGGTTAAGTTCAGAGAGAATTTTTACAGACTGGATTTTCAATTGTGCCTTTGCCTCCGGTTGGTAGGTATTCATGGTTCTTATACTTTCTCCCTCAGCTGGCATCATCTGAAGATGACAATTTTCAGCTTATGACACTACACAATAAATAAAATGTGAACATAGAGGTTCCATCCTAGGGGGACCTGTCCACATGATTGTGATGCCTCTCTGAAGTACAGAAAGTGACAACAATTTTCTAAAGCATACCTATACCATCTTGAATACATATAGTCTTGAGCAAACGCTAACAACTTAGGGAATTCTCTATGATTTCTATGATATTTCTTTTCTGACTTGAATTATACAACTCAATGAAGAGATGTGATCATTTTGTAACCATTACATTGTCTCAAATGAGTGGTAAATTTCTTTCATCTGCAAACTTAACGTTAAATAGGATATATTTTATTGTTCATGAAATTAAACCAATTAATCATTCAATGTCTTTGCACATTACCTAATACATACTAAGTTTATATTAAATAGTTGTCACTAACATTATGTACATACTGTTTTCTTATTACCAGTTTATTATTAGTAACCCTTTTGGGATTAATATTCTGGTGTTTGCTATATAACGATTATAACAGTACCTGATAGATTAAATTGGTTTCATCATGATATCAACAGTTATTAATTGAGAAGCTATGAAATGGAAACTATTCAGGGCTATAACTTCTTTCTTCCTCTACCAATATAATTGTCAGAAATATGAAATATGTGTGCTTCAGATCAATTTGAATATTTTAAAAAATGTTCTTGGGAGTTTGGAAACATGAATGCTAATTCCAGCTATTCCATGAAGCATTTTATGGGCAAACTCTTAACACATACAGAATTTTAATCCTCAGATGTTAACAATAGACAATGAGTGTGCTTATTTTTGAAGACTTTTGTTCAGAAGACGTGGAGAATCAGGGTAAAAACTGACTGACTGATAACTGTTAAACAGACTTTTGAAGCTTACATGTACCAAGAACAAGTAATTCTCTCAGTGGAGATCAAGCCCCAGCGCTGATCTTATCAAAAGTTTGCTTGGTGAGCCTAGAGTCATTCTATGACATCATACTTCTTTTTTATATCTGATCATAGGTATGTCTAGAACTAGGAAGACTGATCTAGCTGGCAAACTACTTGCAAATGCATGGCAAGAAAATAATTGTGGCCATGTTTTATATTTGCACCACCTTAATTTAAGTCTATCACTAATATCTTTCCCTGTTAAACTTGACAATACACTTACACAGCTTAAATCAGGTTTTGCTATCCTAATTTCCATTTTTCTCAACTAGGACACTTGGGTTATGCAATCAGATTCACTGCCTTTATTGTTTAATTACACTTTGAAGGAATCATATTTATCTTCTAATAAACAGTAAAAGCTAAGAACCTGAAAATAATAAACACATAAACACATTTTGGAAAGCAAAAATTTTAATCTGGAAAAGAGGTTTTTTTACCTCCTAACCAGTATTTTTTTTATAGATTGTTTTCTTGTCATCCCTTAGAAAAAGATTTTACAAATATGTAAACCAATCTTTAGAAATTCCAAAGAACTAACACCATTTTGTTTGTTTCGTTGGCACATTTGGCCTTGGCATTAGAAAAAAAAATACTGGAGAATGTGTGATAGAATTTTGCAAGACCAATAGTACAATAATTGACAATAACTTTTACAACAATACAACCCATCGATGCACTTGGAAGGTAGTGGAGGGCATGCACGGAAATCAAATGGTCTATATGTGTGGATTGAGGGCATTGTTGCTGGGTGTCATGAGACAATTTTCACTCATAGGACCCTGTGCATGCCACAGAACCAGACACTGCCCAGCCCTGATACATCCATACAATGCCTGCTATGTTGGAGCCTACTGTTGAAGCCATATATCAATTATCTTATTGCGTGTCATCAGTAGAAAGAGAAGATAGATAATTTCAACTGGATTAGTCAGAAAAAGATTGGAAGCTAATTGCAGATCAGGCCATCAATTGCTTAAATGAAAGCTCAAATTGGAATGGAAGAAGATAAATCAAGAATCAGAGTACAACCTTGAGCGTAACCAATCTGACTTTAGAAATAATCTCAAGAAGAGGGTTGGCACATAGAGCACTGATAATTGAACACCTTATGCACTATGTGAAACCATCATACATGCAGAAAGCAAAAGTCACTAAAATGAGAAATATATATATTTTAATAGAGGGATGTAAGAATGACTCTGGAATTTACTCCTGAAGGTAGAGTCACAAGAAAGAATTGGCAACATGATGAAGTGAAGAGCTAAGCAGAAGATTTCTAAAGGAAGCTTGAGAAGGTATTTTAGAGAAATTAAGGGCCCAGAAATAAGAAACCCAGAGGAATGGGTTCAGCATCTCTTTTGCTAGAAGCACTAAAGGGGAAGGGGATATGTCCCAGGTTGTAATAATGAAGGATTTTATTGGCAAAATATTGAATGACAAAGGAAGCATTAAAAGAAAATGAAGGAACACACAAAAGAACTGTCGCAAAAAGTTTTGTTCAACAGTCGATCATTTCAGACTGTAGGTCCCACTACAACTAACTTTATAATATTGTCTTTGTTCTTGTATGTGTTATTATTAGCTCTTCATTCCTCCCAACTTCCACTGCCATGGCTCCAAGAAACTACTGATCCAGTTACTGTCACTATAGACCCGCCTACCCTGGATTTCATGTAGAGAAAATGTATGGGGAAAAAGAGCAAATAAAAAATTTCAATAGGAATCACAAAATGAAATATAGAAAAATCTCAGTTGAAGAGTTAGCAGAAAATAAAACTAGGACAAATTTAAAATGAGACAAAGGGAGGAAAAACTATATTTTTTCCCTAACAACATTAGCATTCATCCACTCTCCGAGGCACTTTGCCTGATGGCAAGGCTAGTCACACCTAACATCAGTCGACGCTTGCTAAGAAGTCCCTGATGAGCATACACAATTAAGAGTTCAACCACTGACATAAGAGTCAGTGGTTCAAAACCATCCAAGGACACTTTGAATGGGTGGGAATCATTTTCTGCTTGAATACCCTTTGGAGTATAATTCTATTGCATAACACATACCCTCACCATGCATGGAAACTGACTTGAAGACCACTGTGTTAATGATAAATATTATGTAAGCATCCTTCAAGGGAAACAATAGTTGAAAAACAATCTTTAACTGTTCAAAAACCTTATGGAAGTTTATTCTTTGCTCTTTGCATTCTCCTTTGACTAAAAAGGACTCTCTCCTTTCTTGGAATACTACCTGCTAGTGTCAATTACCTCTCATAGAACTAACGTGTGATGGGACATATCTATTCTTGATGAATTCAGCTCTCCTGGTATTCTAGAATTACTATTGTCTTAGCATCCTAATTCTTTTGTAACTTATTCAATTTATCTGTTTAATTAAGTGTGCTTTCACTGTTAATGCATAAAATTACCATAATATCATAAATGATCCATCATTCCTTTGACAACATATCACTACATAGAAATGGCAGAATTGCTTTCAGATGGACAATTTGACAGTAGCAGGATTCAAAAAAATACTATTACAAAGAACTGTGCAAAATAATCCTTGGTAGATAAAAATCACTGAGGGCTTGTCTATGGATATCTAATGGAATAAATTCCTAGAGGCAGAATTACTGAGTTAAGGATAAAGACTTTAGCTCTGATCATTAAATGTCATAAGTTATACAACTATCAAGAGGATATGGGAGTACAATTTTAAAAAAACCCAACAACAAGAAACAAACACTGACTAACTGAGCATACTTTGTAGTCAACCCCCTATTGTGATACTCTTACTTTTTACACAATTTTAGAGAGCCAGTGAAGAAATATACTCATCCTTTTTCTTCAATAATTTTATTTCATCCAATTTTTTCTTACTTTCTCTATTCTTAATATTGTTTTATCTTAAACATGCTAAGTCCTTACAGTAGAAAATGTAATAAATCAATTATATTTCTAGAAAATGCATTTCATGAATGCTATTTTTTGAAGCCTAAATAAGTTCTTTTTTTTAAATGACTTATTTTGACAATAGAATTTCTATGCCTTTCTTGCAGCAAAAAACTATGCTTCATATAGTTAAAATACTATAAGCTTTCAACCTTAATTTTTTTCAGAATAAATCTAAACTAGGACACCTCCATAAATGTGAAATAAGAGGCTTACAGTAAGGATGGTATAGTTTTGCAGGCCAAAATAGTATTTGATAATATTTGGCAGAGTTGTGTTAACACCTTATCACTGGGCATTATTGATTTTGTCACCTTCCTTCTTCTTTTTTTTCCCTGAAAAAGTGCAGCATGGCATAAAACTTTTAATGAAATATCATGTCAGGAATCTAAAACTTTTTGAGACAACTAGAGATCCCCTGGGGTATCACACTATCAAGTTTTGGAACCACGCTTCACAACTTTTAAAAAGGTGTTTTAGTAACAAATTGCTCTTTTTTACATACATACACAGAGACCAGTAAAAAGAGTAAAAAAAAATACATAGTGTAATCTAAAATGCCCATAACAGGCTCTTTTAATACTTTGTAGGGTTGAGTTGAAAAATTTCTACAAAATGTGAGGAGACAACTATGCCCTATTTGAAAGAAAAAAAAGTAGAAGGAAAACATCCTTCACTAATAGATAGCAAAATGAAGTATATGTATCTTCTCCTTTGTCTTGAAAACTGTTATGGACAAAATAATAAAACTTATGATTTCAGAAGTACATAGTCTTATTTTTTTCAAAAGTATCAACTATAAATTTTTCAAAAGTATCATCAACTATAAATTTTAGCCAATAGAAATCAGCTTTACATAGCTAACTAACCTATAGTTATGGCTTATTTTAATAAGTATGTAAAACTCTGTTAAACTTACAAATACGGTTGCCAATAATTACAGTTTTAGGGAAAGCAACACGAGGACGGAGGAGTTCCTTGTGGGATGTAGCCTCCAAATTCATATTTAAAAAAAAACAAATAAATAAAGTCAGGTGTAAATGATCTTAAAGGCCGAGGAATAATTGCAGCATACATTTGGATCTTTCCCAGATGCTTGAAGAGAACAATTTCACAAATCCCTATGAGTTCTGATGCTTTTGGCTGAGCCTCCATTGTCTCTGACTTGTCAATGTGCCCTCAGTGTATTTATGTATTCTTGAGCAGACATCCTGTGACACTGCTTCAAAACAAGGGACAGCTACCCTGGAATTCTGACAAGTCCAAATGGTTCTTACAAAAAAGACTGCAAAGATGGTTTCTCCGTTAATACCCAGTTGCTTTTGGCCGTGGACAGCTGAGTCCACAATTGCCTGCAGAACAAGCTGCCGGCCCCAGTCACCTGCTTGCACTCACACTTTCAAAACTCAGTTTGTCACAAAAGAAGCATGTGTGTCAAATGGGACCTTTCTTACTGCAAATTCTACTTGGCCTCTTTCCCAAAAAAGTGGGTGCGAGATCCAACTTAGGATATTTAAATTGGGTATATTTATGCTGACATTTTTTCCCTTTCCTTTTGCGTATGCTTTAGGTATATGATTTCATCCTTTACATTTGGTATGTGCCGAAGATGAGGTTTTCTGCTCCCTGCACATCTATAGCCTCTGAAACTTGCAGTGACACCTGTACCCTGTTCTATGGATCACTCCGAGTGGGAATCAACTCAATGGCAGAACGAGATTGGATTGGCACTCCTTGGCCTTCCTTCCTCTCCCTTAGGGAAAGGAGCCTGTTTTCCTTGTACTGCTTTGATTTTTTTCCTTCGTTTTATTCAGAATGCTTCCTTCCAGAACGGGGTCAGTACTCAGAGTGACTAAGAAAGAACTAGGGATTGAAAAGCTCATAGCTATAGGATCCTGAATCATGGACGGTACTGTCACAAATTGGTCAAAGTATAAACACAACTATGACATGCCCTAGAGATCAAAGACCTATGAGCTGTTTCTTTATGCAAGTTCCAATAAACATTCAGAAAACGTGTAATATACACTAACCCTCAACTTCCGCCTCTGCAAACGTCTAGATAAATGCAACTTTTCTTTTCCCAGTCCTCTGGATTATTTACATGCTCATGCCACCCTCTAGTCATACATTTACTTATCAACCCTATAGGATGCTTACTGTTAAATATTGAACATCTGTGAGGGTCAGCTGAAAAAAATCAACATATAAAACTACCTTAAAATTTAAAAAAGGTACATACCTATCCAATGCAACTAGAACAATTATTGTCCCAATCCCAATGACAACCACACTACTATAGCTACATTACAATCACTATGCTGAAACAACAACAATCACACACACACACACACACACACACATACAAACTCACTGGCCTGGAGTCAATCCTAAAACATATAGCCAGCCTATGAGACAAAGAACTTTTCCTTAAGGTTTGCTCAGTGGAGTAGCTGGCTGGTTGGTTTGTAGCATAAGCCTTGTGATTTACAGCCTGAAATTTCCCCTAACAGCCACTGGCCACTGGGCAGGGGTAGGGCTGGGGAGGGAGGATATATGAGTGGTACCCAAATAAACTGGATTTTTTTCTCCAAAGCTACATATTAATTTTTTTATAAAACAAACTTATCACCTTCAAAGTACTCTGCATTATACTTAATACATTTGTCAACTCTGCAACTGCATCCTTGCATCCTTAGGAATAATTTTCAAACAATTTGTTTGGATGGCTGACAGCACTTCCCAATTTGTGTGTGTGTTTTTTCTTTGTTTGGTTACCTCTTCTAAGTAGTCAACTTTCTGTCCTTTCGTGGAACCAAAAAGAAGGCACAGAGTGAGCTCAGGTGAGGAAGGTGCATGAGGCAAGAGAAGCTTGCTGTGTTTTGCCCAAAACCATCACATTCAGTTGACTGCATGGGCAGGTGCATGACATGGTGACAAAACCAGGCCCCATCTGCCACAAATTAGACGTTTCTTGTCACACACTGTAGAAAGCATGATTAACAGTCTGACCTGGTGGAACAAATGTCAAATGTACTAGGTGCTGGCATTTTTGTCCATTTGGGAAGTTGATGGAGTCCAGAATAAGGTCTTGCATCAATTGCCATTCCATCATTTTTGAAATATGAAAACCAATCCTACATACACTTGTATTTTTTCCATGGCGCTGCCCTTACAACCTTTGTTCCACATCCAAAAGTTTCTGCAGCATTTTATCTCAAGCAGGAAACAAAATGTCATAGCCACACACTGTTCTCTTAAATCGACCATCATAATAAATGAGATTAGAATTAAACTTCTTTCATGAAAAAATTCACTGTGATCAGGGAGACCAAGTGAGTGCATGAACTCAGGGCAAGTTGCTTGATGTTTGCCTAGAAGGGGAAAAAAGTGAACTATGAAAGCTCCCCCCATAGGAGGTTTGTTTTTTTTTTTCCCCCAGCTTTTTTGTTCTCTTATCCTCTTGTATATGTATGTAGAACCATTCTGTAATCTTTCAAGTAGGGTTTGCCTTGATGTAAACCTATTTACATGTCATGTGAAGACACTGGTGGTTCACTGATAGATGTTTCATCAGACTAAATACCTGGTCAGTTTGTCTCATGATAGCTACTAACAGTAATGGTTTGCATGCTACTATGATGCCCTTTGAGTTTCACCCATTTCCAGACTAAGATATACTATCCATAAGGCTAACCATCTCCTTCTATAAATCAATTATTGGAAAGTCTATGAATGATAATTGTTCAGTATTCCACATATGATGGGAATGATCCATTGAGTTGCCTTGAGTTAGAGGTTAATACCACTGGCAGTTAGAAATAAGAGCTACCGGCTGAGCCCCGGTGGTGTAGTGGTTGTGTACGGGACTGTAGCCCACAGGGTTGGCAGTTCAAATCCAGCAGCAGCTCTCCAGGAGCAAGGCTGCACCTCCTACTGCCACCAGGGGGCAGTGATGCCCATAGAAAAAGAGATACCTTGTATTTCTATAAATTCCTGATAGATTATTATTTAAATAAATCCATTATTATCAAGGTTTTTTACAGCAGTGCTATAGTATTATCTCTTGGATCATAAGTTGTACACCAGGCAGTACAGTAAGATCAATTTACCACGTAAAGGCAACTCTGGTATTCTCACTATTACCACCCACAGTAATGATGATGTCATAATGTATTATTTCATTTTAATTTGAAATATGAGATAGGTTTAGCAACTAAGAAAGGTACTAAGTTTTCTTCATCTCCTTTCTTTTCTTCTTTCTGTTTCCCACGTACGTAGATACATTTGGTCAAGGGTACTTTCACCAGCATATTTCCAAGGGGCCTTTAAAAGGATCTTATCTAACTTATTGCTCTTATGCAAGATTGTCAGCCATTCCTACTTAAAAGAAATACGTATCAGAAAAGCTTAGCAAGGTGGAAGATAGTCCAGCAGTCAAACTGGTTTGGGTTCTGTAATTTTAAGGGAGAACATTTGAATGCCTATTATGAGATTTTCTGTTATCATTGATCTTCCATTACATACTCCTATGCCAACATCGGTACAAAAAGGTAAAATCAATGCATTCTGAATATTTAGGCCATTCACTCTTCCTCATCCATTTGAGGCTATTTTGTAAAGAACATTGATTTTTTTAAAGCATTGATTTTTGCTCTTGATAAAGTAAGCACATATACAATTAACATAGCATTTTAGCATTGCATGGATATGGAAATATTGATTACTACTAACATGAAGCAGAATATATTGCTGCCTTATACTTTTGTAGGGTTTTATCTGTATTTTTGAAATTCAAACACTTAGCAATATTTAAAGAAGACATGAATTAGTGTTAGATATTTTGAAATTTATAAACCAATGGTTTAAAAACATGAAAAATTCTCTATATTATCTTAACTGGTAAAGAAAAAAAATGACAGGTAACATCTTTTATTTTGTATGTGCCAGTGGATAATTAGTATAGCTTATCTATTTCTAAATTATACGTGTGTAGGAATGTCAGTTGGGGAACTGTAAATCTCTTCATATCTCTATTTTTTATGTGTAAAATGGAAACATTATTAATATCTATAAAGACATATATCAGAAAGTAGATTCATCTTCTTTCCATCTGCTACTAGCTTGAACTACTCTATGTCATACCATATCACATGGTGCCATGTCATGAGTACCACTAATGTCTATGTATGTGTCTGCTCTATTCTCATTGCAGGCTCTGCAGTTAGCAAACTCTCTAGGCTAATAGTTCTGGATCTAAATTTGGGCTTAACTCTGAGGAGATACTTCCCAAAACAAGGCCAAACTTAAAATCTACGCAAAACTTTCATCATGAAGCAAATCAGACCAGGTAACCATTCAGAGGCGTATACATCACTTCTCACTTTTTATTCTGGATCACAGCTCACATTCACTATTTTATGGCACACTGTAGCTCATACATCTAAAGAATGTAGGATCTGAAAACTTATAAATGACATGCATCAACTGGGAATGTTCTCTTGGGTCATATTAAACTTGCTGTTGAATTGATTTCAATTCATGTGCCACAGTAGAATCCCAGATAGATTTTCCGTGTCTTTTTTTTTTAAAGCAAGTCTTTTGTCTGAGGTATCTCTGGTGGACTCAAATGCCCAACTTTTTTGTTAAGTAAATATGCCCATTCACTATTTGTTCCTTGAAGGGGCTCCAATTCAGATGAGATAGGTGGTTTTGCATTTGAATTACTGGACAACGTCTTTAAGGATGTGGTCTCTCAGCACTGGAGATTTTATTAATGGAGTTGTAGAAAGAATTTTATTCCTAAAAGATAAGATTGGAAAGAGATTTTGCGCTAGTCTATAAATTTTTTTCCTTTAATCTTCAGACAGTGAAGAAGTTCAGAGTGTTATGCATTATGAGGTAACCATAATCACACTTATTCTTTAAAAATGTTTATAAGAATATAAGTGCACATATAAGATGTACTTTATTTTATTTGGATTTTCTTCTTTTATTAAATCATTTTATTGGTGACTCAAACAACTCTTATCACAATCAATACATCCATCCACTGTGGAAACCCCATTTGTGCATTTTTCGCCATCACAATTCTCAAAATATTTGCTTTCTACTTGAGCCTTTGGTGTCAGCTTCTCAACTTTCCCCCTCCCTCCCTGACCTCCTTCCATGTGAACCCATGATAATTCATAAATTATTATTATTTTGTCATGTCTTACACATCAGACATCTCCCTTCATCCACTTTTCTGTTGTCCGTTTTGTAGATTCTTGTGATTGGTTCCCCCCTTCTCTCGCCCTTTTCTCTTCCCATCCTGGTTTCACTATATTTACTCTTTGTCCCAAGAGGGTCCTTCTTTCCTGGATTTCCTGTGTTTCTGGTTCTTATTCACAGGAGGGTACAGCCTTGGTCTAGTGGAATATGTAAGGTAGAATTGGGATCATGATAATGTGTATGGGGGGAGCATTAAAGAACTAGAGAAAAGTTGTGTATTTCATCATTGCTATATTACACACTGACAGGTTTATCTCTTCCCTGTGACCCTTCTATAAGAGGATATCCAGTGCTGGAGATAAGCTTTGGGTTCCCACAGTGCACTCTCCCTAATTCACAATGAATAGATTTTTTTCTTTGTTCTTTGATGCCTGATACATTTACCCATTGACACCTTGTGATCCCAATAATTTGGTGTGTTTCTTCCATGTGGATTTTGTTGCTACTCAGCTAGATGGCCATTTGTTTCTCTTCAAGTCTTTAAGAACTCAGAAGCTATATATCTTTTGATAGCTGGGTACCATCAGCTTTCTTTCTCACATTTGCTGATGAACACTTTGTCTACAGCGACCTTGCTGAGAAGGTGAGCATCTTGGAATGCCAGTTTAATAGAACAAAGTGTTCTTGCATTGAAAGAGTACTTGAGTAGAGGCCCAATGTCCATATGCTATTATATTGACAGGTTTAGCAATAAGGCAGTATTGCGGTATAAAAAATACATTTTAATGGGAAAGCATATATTGGAATTCAGAAGACCAGATATGGAATTATTATAGTAGCACAGGAAAGAGAATACCCAAATATGAAAATGGTTTGTTGGAATGAAAAGGAGGCAATAAAATTTCAGATTTTAGAAACTGAAACTGTGATATTCCTAAAAGTTTGATAGAATATGAAATATGGTATTTAAAGGGTAGTAAAAGGTTGGGGCAAAACACAAATAGAAGTCGGGTGTATAGGTATAGACAGAAAATTTAGTTTTAATGCAAAAATATTTTATAATGACACAGATTTTTAGGGAGGACTGCCTACTTGCTAGGTGTGCTGATGGTATAATGGATTATGTGGTGAATATTTATCTACAAGGTCAGCAGTTTGAAATGACCATCCCATCCTTGAGAGAAAAATGAGACTTTTTGTTCCCATAAAAGATTTAAAGCACCACAAAGTCTAGAGAGCAGTTCTATTCTGTTCCATAGAGTCACTGTGTTGGAATCAGTTGACTGCAATGAGTTTGTCATTTTATTGTGCTTGTTCATCTCCTAATTGCTATTACTGTTATTAGATATTGTCAAGTTGTTTCCCAACTTATGAGGACCTGTGTATGCTGAGCAAATTGAAGCCAGACAATATGAAGGGCAAAATATGAAGATTAGAGAAAGGATCCTTAACAACAAGCAATAGAGAGATGACACAATGTTGCTTTGGGAGTGAGAAACACTTGGATCTCCTACTGATGAAGAACACTGAGAACAGAACTCATGTAAAACAGCAGGAAACACTGCCCTGCTTTGCAACACCCTCAGGACTGTTGCTTCATTCATTCGAGCCCATTGTTCCAGTCACTATGTCAGTCCATCTGGTTGATAAGCTTCCTCTTTTCAGTTGACCTACTTTACTAGGGATGTGTCTTTGTGTAGGGACATCTCTCCTGATAATAAACCCAGAGTAAGTGAAACAAAATCTTACTACCTCCACTGGTAACTAGCATACTGACCATACTTTTTTTGCAATATCGGTTTGTTCATTCTCTGGAAGTTCATGGTATATTCACTATTTTTCAACAATATCATAATTCAAATGCATCCATTCTTTCGCAGTCTTCCTTATACATTGTACACCTTTTATTTAAATAGGAGTGAGAGGAAAATGCCATGATTTGAGTAAGGTTCATCTTAGCCCTCAAAGTGATAAATAATAATAATAATTATTATTATAAGTATTTTAAAGCAGCCTATGCATTTTCCCTACTACAACATTTTAATGAATTTTTGGACTGTTACTTTCATGAGCATTGATTGTTCATCCAAGTAAAAGAAAATCCTTGTCAACTTCAACCTTTTTTTCCTTTTATCACAATGATCCATATTGGTCTTCCTGTGGATATTTGTTTTCTTTATATTGAATTATAATCCATATGCAACATAATTGCCTTTGATCTTCAGTACTAAGACATTCAAGTCCTCATCATTTTAAATGAGTACAGTTATGCTACCTGTATATTGCTGGATGTGCATGAGACTTTCTCAAATCTTGATAGTGTGTTCTCCTTCATATTGTACACTTCTATTTGTTCATCAGACATATTTAATCTGAATGTTAAAAGGATACAATCCTGATCCACACCATTCTTTTTTTTTTTTTTGCATCACTGCCCTCAGGTGGTGGGAGTAGGAGGCCCAGCCTTTGCTCCGTGGAGCTGGAATCGAACCTCCATCCCAGTGGGCCACAGTCCCGCGCACACCCACTACGCCACCGGGGCTCAGCCCCACACCATTCTTGATTTTAAAATATACAGCGTCCCTTTGCTTTGTTTGAACAAATGTTTCTTGATCTATGTACATGCTCATCCATAAGTGAAGTGTACTGAGAGTTCCATTTTTCAAAATGACATGCATAATTAGTTACACTGCTCAAAGTTACAAAATCAAAGGCTACCGTACTGTCTATGGAACACATGCAAGCATCTTTACAGGACTCTAAGCTTCCAACCATGATCCATCTGACAATCGCCATGTTATGCCTTATTCCTTTTCTCAATCAGTCTTGAATCTCTGGCAACTCTTGGTCAAGGTACTGCTACAACATTTCTAAAATTATCTGCAGCAAAATGTTACTTGTATGTGAATTAATGATATTGTTTCATATTTCTTTCATTCTACTTAGTGTAGTTCTTAGGAATAGACAAAAGGAAACATATTTTGAAGGAGATTAGCCAGGTAACTGTCCTCCAAGTGTCCTGGCATAGATGATTGAGTGATTTGAATATTACATGAGTATATTTGCAATAATTCAATGGTATTTATCATTGCCTGGTGACCTGTTTTACATTTTTACCCCCTGGCCAAATTCTGCCTCCTTCCTTAGTAGCGTACATCTTCATTATCTAGTACCTCTTGTTAACTAATTATTTTGGGTACAGTGACTCTGTGTATTCCCTCCATCTTCCTTTGTTCCCTCTTGGATCATCGATATTTTGTCCATCTCAAGTACACTGTCATGAAGTTGATTCATACTCATAGGATTTCTAGAACTACACAGAACTCTATTCCTATATGCAAAGTTAATGTATCTATATTGCTTGGTGAAAAAAGAGCCTTTCTCTAATGTTAATACATTACCTTCTTTCATCTCTCCAGCTCACATTTGCTCAACATACATAAGATCTTATAAACTTGATAACATCTAATAACAACTATTGGAATTAGGGCTTTTCTGACAATCTGTCAGAAAAGGTTTTGTTGTTATTCATAAAATTTTCAATGGCCAATCACTCAGAAGTGGAAAACCGCTTCCATGTTAGTTTGGAAGCTCCACAGGAACATGCTGGTCTTTGAAATACTGATTATGCCAGTGACATAGCTAGCTTTCAGCATTACACTACACAGAAGACACCACAATAAGACATTGACAGATGAGTGAGTTTATGGTTAGGAAGCTGTTGGTAAATGAGTTACATATTTTTGGAAAATAACTCAAAGCTGAAACAAGTATTGGATTATTTTCACATGCACAATGAGAAATTGTTGATTATTAATAGTAGGTTTATGGGTGATTCAGCAGTTAGATAAATAAATGGAAGGATAAAAGCTAGATGAAGAGTAATAGTATAGATCATGTCAGAGACCAACTTCAAGAGAAACTTTCAGAGAAACTTTCAAGAGAACAATTGCGATCAACACTGTCCAAATCTTAAGGGTTTGGTCATTACTATTTAAATACATGGAGTAAACATCCAAGACAGGGCTAGAATTTGTACCTGTCTTGATAAAAATCACACAGTAGAATCTGCTTTCACAGTAACTCATCCAGAAGTGAGACTGCTATGGAATTTGCTGATGTAAATTTCCTTCATTGTGTAGAACAAGTCCATGCAAACCTAATGAAAACTAATCCCATTGCCTTCAAGTCAATTTCAACTCATAGGGACTCTATCTGTAGTTTCTGGAATTGTAAATGTTCATGAGAGCAAAACCCTTCATCTTTTCCTACAAATTAGTAGTTAGGTTTGAACCTTCCAGCTAACAGGCCAACACTGTCATGTAGTTCACCAGCAAAGCACTTTTATGCAATCTAAAAGTTTAGTCCTTGCTGTTTCAATATGTCTGAAAATCTAGAGAGAGATGGAAGGAAGAGAGAGAGAAAAAAGGAAATCAATGTAAGTGAAAATCCTTTACTGAGCTGACATTAAAATGTATGCACATGAATTTCCTTTTCTTGATTAGAAAATAAATAATTATGATTCATTTTACATAAAGAGATCCAGAAGGAATGTCTTGATTATGTTTGAGTTAATGCTATCATTGGAGTATTTCAGATTCAGACCAAGAATGCTTGTTTTCTAAATAAGGTCAATAATGTACTGCTACCGTGCTGTCAGCAGGGTATATTTATATTACGCTGTGGAAACCCAAATACACAGTAGGCACTATTCTGCCCACAGATAGGTTGATCTCTTCTGACATTATTGAGAATGCATCTATGAAAATGTTGTGATAGATAGAAGATATAGGTTTTTTTGTGTGCTGTTTCTCTCTCTCTCTCTCTCTCTCTCTCTCTCTCTCTCTCTCTCTCTCTCTCTTTTTAAGTTGTAGATTTTTAAGATCATTATTTTTGAGGACCTGCATTACAAAAACAAGTCAAAAGCAAGTTTCTGGGAATTTCATACAATGTATTTTCATTCTATTTTTCCACATGGATTAGAGTGCATATCAATCTTACAATCATAACATTTGTATTGCATTAAATTTCCCCTTAAATTTTCCCACAGGCAATGTGAATAATTTCTGAAGGTAAAAATAAACCAAACCTTGCTCCATTAGTTCTTTACAGTTCTGCAGGGCACAGCAAAAGCCCTCATGGAACTATATAAAGGAATCAACCTTCCTACTGTGGCCTCTCCCAATTTTGCACACAAGCTGGTTGTTCCCCAGAGAGTGGCTCATTCGTTAGCTGGTGGCTCATTCCATTTATAGCAATATCGTTACATTGTTGGAATCTTACTCAGAAGGACTTCACACTGCATCCATTTTCATAACAAAACATTACAGTTCATAAGAAAACAAGAGAATAGGAGATATAGAATAGACCAAATTTAATAATATTTAGAGGACATGTGGCTATGGCGGTAGATAGTTTATAACTAAGTTTGCTCACTGTGAGTCATGGCAAGCTCATACAAAATTGGATGGGACCACTGAGATCCAGAGTGGACACTGGCTGATTTTTCAGAAGACAACCACTGGGCTTTTTGTCCTACTTCCTTTTAGTCTAGAGGCAACTCTGAAACTTGCTAGGTGATACAGAAACATGCACAGTGCACTTCAAGTGAAGTGGTTAAGAATCAAACAAAGGACTCCTTCATTGAAAGAAGATTCTGTCTGCAAGCCATTGAAGGTATTGTGAAGGACAATGTCTAATTATTTCATAACTGGAAAATTCCCAGAAGCAAATCTAAATTCTACATAAATATCAAGTATGATGATATTGGGTGAAGGAAACCAAGTGAATTATAGCAACCACCATAACAAATAGAATGGAATAGGAGAGAGTAAGAGAACAATATCAGATGGAAATATGGCAAATATTTATGATGAACACCACTCTGCACTATTTTACAAAGTAGAAAATGTAATACTCTAGTCATACAAATTATTAAGTAAATAAACATTACATTTGCTGTTACAAATCACCAGGGGCCCTTCCATTATGAAAAAATACAAATCCAATGACTTCAACATGAGATTATAATACTTGAATTGAAAATGAATAAGAAACCCTTAACACAGAATGACCGTTGAATTGCTGCGTTACATATTAAGATTTGTAATACTGAAGATCACATAATAATAAATGTGATAATAAGGGTTTTTCTTATCAACCTGACTATGCCAAGAAAATCAATGACTTCGACATTAACACCAAGAAAAAACACCAAGAAAAAGTAATCATAAAAAATCAGTCCTGGGCTTCCATAATGGGCTAATGCCGGATCAATTGCAACAACCTTACTTAGATAAGAGTCCTGATGCCATTAATTTCCTTTACAGTGTGTCATGATTTTTATAAAGAAGAGCACAGTGATAAGCTTGGTTTGCTTTGTTTCTGAGTTGGAATTCTCATGTCACTAATTGACCATCAATTGTGGAATGGAGTCCACGGTCTGCCATGTCGTCTGTTGACATGGGGAGTCATCAGTAACCAGTGACTTAACTCACTAAACTTGTTTTCATCCCCTCTGTGACACAAGACAGATGTGATGACCACAGATTCACTCTCCTCACTTGCCATCAGTTTGTGGTTTCTCTACAGATCATCAGTACCACATCTATGCAAGTTGGGTGACACCTCCAGTCTAAACAGTGATCCACAGAGAAATCTACCTGGACTTGGGTTACCTTCCCACAAAACTATAGGAGCCATTTTCTTCTTATAAATGTCTCTTTCTATAGACATAGATAAGCACCACCCATTTTCCTTCTCTAAAGAGCCTGGCCTATGACACTGAATGAAGAACAGAAACAATAATAAGAAAAGAAAGGAATGAGAGTAATTCAGTCTGCTAGTTTGCATAGGAAATAGATGAAGAAAACTACAAAATCATATCTTGCATGAATGGAGACATGATGGTGAAAACTGAGAATCACCTCTATATTTATACCTTTTTAAATGTAAGATTTTGTTGGCATAAAATATTTGCCCAGAAAAATCAGTAGGCTGTTTGTAGAAAACAAGCTTGATAGTGAATCAATACAGCTTTCAAAATATTAAATTAGATCCCACTTTAATCCACTTCTGACATACACTTACCTTTCCCCTATACACTAACAGCAATTTTTATCAGAGCTATAAGTAACGCATGAGATGAGATAATGCTTATTCTAAATGCATAAAGGGTCTTAATATTGCAGTCACAATGTTTTTAATCCTGGTGCTATAAGTATGGATTCAACAGCAAAATAATTTCCCAGGTGAATCAAAAGGTAGTAATCTACCCTGTGTGGTGAATATTTTCAATTAAAGATCTTAAACCTAATCCCCAAAGTATTTTTAAACGCAGTGTCTAATTATTAAAAACAAAAACAAAACAATGCATGCATGCATTCAGGACTCAAGTGCATTCTATTTTCTATCACTACTAGCTTGCTAATGCATCGTTTGGAAAATGTAATTCCATACACAAGGCTTATTTCTCTGTTGAGACTGGCTACCTAGCTTCACATTTTGTGCTATCTGTGGCTGCTACTGCAAAAAGCTAGGCAGTCATAAGTATATGCAAATGTAAAAAAATGTTGTGCTTTGCTTTGTTTTTAATAATTTGGTGTACGTATTCATACCAGAGTTATCTATCTATTTTAAGCAGCTAATTAGATTTTATGTTGTCAGTTGGCTTTAGATTTGTATTCCCTTCTCTCTGATGATAATGGAAAAGCCTTATGATTATACTATTGAAAAGTATTTCAATGGTGCATTCTCTTTTAGATGAAAACAATGATAGGACATGTTCGTAATAATTTCTCTGGGTGAAGATTAGAGATTTTAGGGTCTATGTGGACCTAGAGTGAGAAAAGAAACAACAAAGCAGATCAACCCCAAGCAGCAGAGTGGGCTTTAAAATAATGGACCATATAACCTGCCTTAGTAATATCAAAAGGAAAAGAGTAAGTAGCAGCTACCTAGCTGCAGAGAAACTTTACTGGAAGCTAGGCCCAGTACTCAAAATGTCTTAAATCTTGATTTTTCTGAGAAAAAAAATACAAATCCATAATTTTATATTAAGTATACCCCTTGATGTTAGAAAGAAAGAAATAAAAAGGGTGAAAATTTTCACATAAAATTTTAGAGTCACATTTCAGACAAATCTCAGATGACCCCCATATCAAATCTTCAACTTTGGACTAAACCATTTAGATGAGAAAGCGCATGCATATACAGGATGGCATCAGAAAGTTCATGAAATGGTTGCATTATCTTTTAACTCCATGTTTCCATTCAGTTTTTAAAACCACTTCTATAAATAAATCTATTTAAGAATGGTTGCCCTGGTGGTATAGTAATTTATATACGAGGACGCTAACCAGCTGAAATGGTCCCGGGTAGGAAGATGAGGTCGTCTGCTCCTAACAAGACTTACACCTTCAGAGACTCTCTGTCCTTTACTCTGTCCTAGATGAGGTCCTTATGAGTAAGAATCGTCTCCATGACCGTGGGTACCACTCAGAAGCTAGTGTATCCGAAATCCCAGGATCACTTCTTAAGTTTCCAATATAGATGTGACATTTGAATCACAGTCTAATAATCTCCGCAGTGCCCAATTTTATCTAAAATTTAGCTCTTTAGCTATGCTGCACTTTTCTAATCCATGCTTCCCTGCTGGAGATTTTATCCAGATGAATAAAACGAAGTGGAAAAAGTTTGTCTGCCCTTTCAAAGAAAGGATGAGCATCTGTCTGTAAGTTCCAACCTCTGCACACTGAAAGCAGGCTGTGCCCTATGTGGATATTTAAATCCATGGGGTGCTCTTTGTGCTGCATGTTCTTAAGTCAATCAGCAACACATAAAAAAGAAGTAGGTTACTTTTGCCACTGTTGCAATTAGATTTTATGTCAACTTTCTCTTGAGTGTTGTGGAGGATGGGCTTCTACCTGGTGAATCAGGTCACAGCCTGGTGATGCCTTCTGGGAGGTGTGGTCTTTCTATAAGAGCCTCAGTGCCAACCCCTCCTGTTGCTCTCTCCCCTTATTGTCATTTTGTTTACTGGGACTCTGTGTCTGCCTCCATATGAGCTGCTTGATTCTGAGAACTGATAGTGCTTAGCCATGTCTCCAGTGACCTTGGATCCAGATGAGTCGATACACACCAACCTATACTCTGCTTGCCTCTGATTCACCTTTCTGCATCAAGAGCCTGAAGAGGACTCCAGCTAGCTTCCAACTCATGGGCTTAAAATGAATTTGGCCGGGACATCTTCATGACATAAAAATTCTTTCTTATACAACATGAGTGCCACTGGTTTTGTTTCTCTAGACCAGGTGTCCTCAAACTATGACCCACAGGCACATGTGACCCTCCAAGGATGTTATTTGGCACACTGGTGTTTTTGCCATCGCTGTCCATCCTGCTTACCAGCCAACTCATTCTAGACCCTTCATGAATTTGTTCATAGTTTTTGTTTGTTTGTTTTTACTATAGTCTGGCCCTCCAATGGTCTGAGGGAAGTGAAAGTTTGAGGATCCTTGCTAGCCAATCCAGCCTGACACAGACACATACCCAAAAGTGGGATAAAATCCATCACTTAGGAAATCACCATCCACATCAAGTGTCTCTTTATACATCACCTACTGGTGTTTTTGGTCCTCATGACCAGTAGAGAGTCAGGCTAGGAGAAAGAAGGAAGCAGACAGATATATCCCAGGGCATCTGTTTCCTGACAGTCATGTAAATCTTTCCAGGGCAAGAAATAAATAACTGCCCTATGATCACTGCTCAGGACATGGCATCTGACATTACTTTTGCCAGAATGAGGCTTGTAGGACACACATGGAAGTTTCAGTATTTATTCTCTTTTGTCTGCCTTAATCGAGCACATCACTGCCTGCAACAAGATGGCATTCTGCGGATGAAAGACTGCATGACTGTTAGGCACCTAAAAGCATCTGCCATGGTTTTTTTTCCCATGTCGAAGCAAGGTTTAGCTTATAGCTAAAAGCATGCAGCTAAAACTACTGCATTTCTTCTCTGTCTTCTCCCCCACTCTACCCTATTTTCTTTTTAGAATCACACAGCTATCTAGTAAGAAGTAATTCATTAAAGAATTAAAAGTGGAGAAGCTATTGGCACACTACCAGCAAGAGTTCATGCCAGATGATTCAAAGGATAGGCTAGGGCAGCACCTACCTTAGCTGTGATACATTATCCATCTGTCCCCCCAACTGTAATTACCTTCAGGTTCTGTTTCTGCAAGTTTGCACACAACTGCACTGCACCGCCTGCTCCTCAGCAGATGCTCCTCGGCAGTGATCGTTCCATCTGCTTATGGATTCTTCCTGCTTGACATGTGCACGTTTGGAATGGACTTTACCAGCACAAACATCTGAATTTTAAAATGTATGTTAAGGTACAATCCACCCCCAGGATACAGAGAGATGCAACTTCTCTGTATGTTCCTTCGAACTTTATAAACTCAGTGATTAAACTAGTTTTAGAGGGTTATAGATGGTCTTTTTCTCAAGGGATAAACATTGTTGAATGTAACGTGCTCTATCTTTTTTTTCTTGAATACTATTTTACAGAAATTCATAAACTTCAAACTAATTTGACTGCTCTTGAGTCAACTCTGACTCATCATGACCCCAGGTTGCTGTCCGATGGATGACATTCAGCCAGTCCTGACTCACAGTGACCCGACTTACAGCGGAAGGAAGCATTGCTCACTCTTGTGCTAGCCTCACGTGGCTCTCAAGTCACGCTGCAGTGCAATATGGAAGCCAGTGCGTCACTCGATTTACTTTTTCTCACCGCTTCTCTACTTTAGCAAACATGAAACCCTTTTCCAGGAACTGGTCCTTCCTGATAATATTTCCAAAGTACATGAGAAGAAGCTTTGCCATCCTTGCTAGGGAGGAGGACTCTGAGTATACAACATCCAAGACACGTTTGTCCTTTTGGTATTCAATGGCACTGTCGATATTGTTTGTCAGTAGCAGAATTCAAATATATCAATTCTTCCTCCTTCAATGTCCAGCTCTCACATGCATATGAGGAAATGGAAAATACCATGACTTGGGTCAGGCATACATTAGCTTTCAAATTAGTGAAGCTAGAGGACAGAGGAAACTGTACGGTTCCTAACACTGTAAATCTAACGCGAGCAGGTAAGTTCATTTTTTTCCCCATTGAAATGCAGGTGAGATTGAAGCACGGACCTTGTGATTAGCAGTCTATCCTTAAACTGTGGCACCACAAGGCTTTACTAAAGAAAGTGATACTTAAAGTCAGTGCGCTCCTCGAAGTTCTTCATTTTATTTATTTATTTATTTAATAAACTGATAGATAGGATGACGAGTGAATGAATGTATTGAAAGTTATTTCACCTATATCTCTACTTTCGCTTCTAATAATTAGGAATATTTTACAACAATGAGTATTTAGAGAGGCATCACGAGGGTGAACTCAGATGGGAAAGCAACAACAAGATGAGGTGCAACACTCAACAAGAGGTTTAGAGTAGGCCGTGCGCACGCGCGTGGTCTTGGCAGCAGTAGTGGGTTCCTGCCTCGCCCATCTTTTCGTCCCTTCACGAAAGCTTCACAGTGCGCGTGCGCCAAAGCCTGCACCCTACATATTATAAAGGAGACAGCTAGTGGTTGGTCTGAAAGGTGGCAGAACAGTCTCCAAAAATATTTTCTGCTCTCTGCCAACGGAAATTGGCAAGATAATTCCTTTGCAGTAGAGAGAGAGGATCTGAGAGAGCTAGTGGGTTCAGGGATACTGTGGTAGAATCGGAACTAGCATCCTGGCCTTAAGTAAAAACAGGCGGGCTGGAAGCCAAAGGCTGTGCTGATAAGGAAACGCCAGCAGCCCTACATGGTTCCAGGCAGGTGCCCTCTGTGAAAAGTCACACTTTGAGAACTCCAGTCCAGATTGGCCTTGGAGATAATTTTCAAGATGGAGACTTGGAATGACCAAATATTAAGGCGAGGTTCAAGGTTTGAAACTGGATGATGATTCCTTTATAGAAAGAGTAAGTGACCATGTACTTGTAGCAGTTGTGGTCAGTTTTGCTTTGATTGCGACCCTGGTAGATGCACTTT
This sequence comes from Nesogale talazaci, assembly GCA_004026705.1. Lineage (NCBI taxonomy): Eukaryota > Metazoa > Chordata > Mammalia > Afrosoricida > Tenrecidae > Nesogale > Nesogale talazaci. The sequence continues at coordinate 926,924 of PVJH01000007.1, read as the reverse complement.
TCAGATATGTCCATCACAACATGCACCCAGAAAACCTAGAGCTAGTAAGGTTGCTTCAGGAATATCTTCAAACAGTACAGGATACACTGGCTGCTGCTCGACAGTGGTTTGACACTGACATGTACTGTCCGGTCTGTTTACACCAGGCCTCCTGCCCTACGGAAACCAATGGTGAATATCTCTTTTTGTTTATTGCACACTGGTGGTGTGAGTCCTGGCTTGGGGTCATCAGCTGTCCAATTTTCAGAGAAATGGTAACTTGACTCCTACCTGAATTCAGTCATCATTATCAGCCTCAGGTAGGCTTTCAGGGCAGCCCAGATCTATCGTGGAAAGAGTTATGCATCTACACACTTTATTGAGGCGTGCCTTCAGGGAAAAGTTTTCAGATGCGGCCTTTATGGTGCTGATTCAGGATAATACGGTGTTAAATGGGAGCTTTCTTCTATCTAATGCCTACTATCTCCTCTGTATTTTGTACCCAAGGCCATGTTTGGAACCTAGGTGACTCCTTTGCCATTGTTCTTTGAGTAGCTTCATCTCTATGAAGTATACAGAAGTGATAACACAGAAGCTAAATAGATGAGGGCAGCTTACTCGCTAATTTGAATTAGTGTTTAAACTCACACAAAAGAATCCGTGGTATTATAAGGCTTTTGATTATTATCTTACAAACTTAAAATAGTGTGGTACACTTGATTATCATCTGACACTCTGTTACTGGAATTTAGTGCATTGCAGGTTCAACACGAATAATGACCTTGATTCTGTGTTGTCTGCCAACTCTCTGAAATAAATATGGACCTATGTAAAAAATTAATAGTCTTACGCCCTTGGGGTACAAAATGGAAAAGAACCCCCAGGACTCATTAGTATCATTGCAGTATCATTAAATGTACAGTTTCTCCAGTACAGCTTCCTCAACAGTCACCTTTATAATAATACCCAGCTAGGAAATCCACTTAAGTACTTCTGTTACAATAAAATGTGATATAATATTTTTTAAAGAGTTCTACAATAAATGTTTGATGGATTTTCCTCCTTTGTCCTAGAATTTAATTCATGCTATCATCAACCTACTTAGTTCATTCAGTAGCAATCTAAAAGCAAAACAAAAATTATAATTTCTAGTTTCCAGCTTCCAAATGTCATTTCTCAGGAGAATTCTAATAAAAATGCCTAAACTGCATTATCTGACATTTTCATGGATCAGTAAGTAGCTTGTCAGTCGGGATCCTAAAATCTTTACATGGCATGGATTTCTGCCTTGTGTTCTCCACTCTTGACTCCTTTACAGAATAATTTACATCTCAATGCAGCTATTTAGCAGGCCACGTCTAAAAAAATCAAGTTCAATTATAAATAACAGTTCCAGTTACACATGTACATGGCATTATGAAGAACTAGCAATTGACTAGTTCTGCACTTAATATTGATAAATATTGCCTCAGAGTTGCTTAAGTCAGCAGCAACTTCTGAGGGGAGGGAGAAATAAGCAAATGACATAAGCTTGAAAATCCTCCCTCTTAATCACATGAAGCCTTGTTAATGTACGTACAGATTAAGAATCGAGAAAAGCTTGGTCAGGTTTCCCCCAGAATGATTAGGTGAAACATCATTTTTTTTTCTGGAAAACTGCTTTGTCATATCTTCAGGAGCCACTCTTGGCCAGCACTCAGAAAACTTCAAATGCTACATTTTCCCTTTACTGAGCACAACATTTCAACTTCATATTATCCAAGATATTTACCTCTAACATCCATAGAGACCTCGCAGTTTAATGATCTTCAAGATGTAAATTAATTGTTTTCTCTTCATGGTTTCTTAGCTATTACCACGAAGGACATTTATAAGTGGAGTCTTCTGTTTATTTAGTCATTCATCAAATAGTCAGAGAGTACTGCCTAACATTTAGCCAGTAGGGTAAAGCCAAAATTTCTTGTCTCCGACCTCACGATGCTTATAGTTGTGACAAACTTTATACTAACATCCATGTCAGCAGCTGTATGAAGCTCTAGTGGCACTGTAGGGTCATCTTTGTACTGTTCACCACAAAGTCAGCAGTTCAAACCCACCAGCTGCTCTGTGGGCATACATAAATACTTAAAACCTGAGAAAACCTCTGTAGCATTACTCTCTGTCAGAATGGAATCAAAGTTGGTGGGCTTACTAATAATCACTTGAGGGACCAATTGTTTATACTCACTGCTTGTGATGGGTAGGCTTGTTATGCCAACATGGCCACAGAAGATTGATGGGTCTGTTGTGATGGCACGGCCAATGAACACACGGCATGAATTGAAGGTCAGAGATAGGAAGGGCTCAGCGAGTCCCGCCCTCTCTCTTGCTTCCGGATCTTTGGACCAGAAAGCTGCCTTGTTCGTCCTGTGCCTCGACTTCCAAACAACACTATCCATGGGACACCTAATCGTGGACTGTGGAGCTGTGAGTAGAGGATCCTTCAAGCCCTACTTCGCCACGCTCCTGGGATATACATCTCTTGAGCTAGGGACTGTTGGATTCTGTTATCTGGCTGACTGCTCTGCTGTTGGCAACCTGCTCTGCTGTTTGCTGCCTGTGACCAGATAGCCTGAATTGCTCTACAGAGGACTACTCAGCGACCCTCAAGACTTGAAGGATTGCCCATCTTCTAGCTGTCTCACACAAGTGAGTTGCACGGAGCAATCTGTACTGCTTTATAGATAGTTAACTGTTTCTTTCTTATATACCTTTTTCTCTATATAAATATATAAAAAGAATTACTAGTGTTCTGGTTTTATTTCTCTAAGAGAATCCTGCCTGACACACTGCCCCTATGGGTTTAAAAGACTACAAATCTTTATGGGAGGAAGAAAGTTCATCTTTCTTCTAGGAAGTGACTGATGGTTTAGAACTGCTTATCTTCAATTTAGAAGTCTAACACCTTCCCCTCTACTCCCTAGGGTACCCTAATTAGTTGTAACTCTTAACTAAAGATACAAAATACTATAAAAGTGTATATCAAGTAACTCACAAAAAATAGCGGATCAGAGACTATCTCTCCAAGAAAGCATTTAAACTGGAATGGAGAGAGTGAGAAGAAGGTTGCTCAAGTGAAGAAAAGATGGGAAAAAAACTGTAGGAAAACAAAGATCATGTACAACAAATAAAAGAGAATCAAAGAGAGCTTGAAAGGAACTGTGGACATCTAGGACACTTACAGAGGTTTCATGTGTGCTTTGGAGGAGGAGAGGAATAAAACTGTATTGGGAACACTGAAAGACCAAGCAACATCAGCATAGTGCAGAATGCAGTCATGTTAGCATCATCTTAAATCAAAGTGTGGAGAAGATTTCCAAGGGAGGTTGAGGTGGGTGAGGTGGTTGAATGGCACACATTATTTAATATTAACTGCTAACCTCAAGCGTAATGGTTTGAAGCAATGCAGTGTCTCAAGAAAAAAAAATCTGGTGACCTACTTCTGTAAAAATCACAACCAAGAGAACTCACTGGCACACCTCTACCCCGAAAATAGCTTCCATGAGCTGGAATCAACGTAACACCAACTGGTGTCTGTTTAGAAGTATATGTCGAGATGTAGTTAGAGACATAACTTTAAGCATCAAAACAAAACAATTTCATTTATTTGTATTTTAGATACAAAAATATTAGAGTGAGAATAGTCCAAGTGATAGCTGTATGCCAAACATCTATGTTTGAGACTGTCTTTCAAACAGTTTGATAAAGAGATTTCAAGACATGCTGACTAAATACCCTGACATCTAGGCTTTTCCAGAATTACTGCAAAAATGTAAGATAATATCATGATAAACATGTCAACTTTTGCAGAAGATGAATTCACTCCACTCTCTTAAGGATTTTACCTTTGAAATAAATGTGTCAAAAAGCCAAGAAGAAAGATTTATCAGTTAGATATGCATTTTAAATATAATGTTGGTTATGGAAGTATGGTGAAGGCTAAGTTCCAGGGATTCCTAATGCATCTATCTCAAAAGATGAAGGAAATATAACTTACATTTTGTGCAAACTGTTTGAGGGTTATTACAATTCTGTTTCCAACACACTCCAACCAAAATCACATTAAATATTTGATCAGTTTGTGAAAGACTAGCAAGTGCAGTTTGCAACCATGAATATGAACATCTTGCAGACAGTTTAATGCATGACAGACCAATAAAAAAGATTATGCATGATAACATAATATGATCTCAGAACATCCAGGCTGTGTTCAAGGATAAAACTGATGAAAGCTAGAAAACAACAAATGAAAATTAGAGTTAGTCATAAAACTATTTGCATTTGAGAGATTTCACGTCAGTCTGATCACCAGAAGGTTAGAGGATAAACCTTAAATATAAACCCTAAATATAACCATAAATATTTCTCATGCAAAGTAGGATTTCCTTCTTGAACTAAACCAATAGGTCAAATGGGCTAAAATGCAATTCAATAATAAATGCCTAGGTCAAGATTATACATTGGCATCTACAGGTGATCCTGGATTACAAAAATGTCAGCTCAATTTGCTCTCTCAAACTCTCTAAGGTGTTTCTTTTGAAGAAGAAATCCACACATAAGAATATTCCCTTCGGATATAGAGATTTAAGATATATCCAGATTTTACAGCAGGAAAACAAGAAAAAATATTCTGAACCTAATCGTACCAGTATATTAAAATGTTCTAGGGTACTAGACCTGCGGACCTGAAGTTGCACCTGTGTTTTCCCCCCACTTTTTTTGGGAAAATAGTGTGTCTTGTCGTCTGAAAAATATGGCAGCTTGATAAACAACTCTATATTTGGCGAGATGGAAGATGACAATTAATATTCTAATCCGTTTGCACTCTGAAGCCCTTAGGCCTCATGTCTACAATTGTCCCCCAAATCATGTGTGGTCAATGTGTTACATTGCATAAATAAGTTCAAAACAGACTCAGAACTGGGAAAATCAGGGAAATGCAAGTGCTAAGGAGCTATCAGAGAGGACGTCCTCAGCTTGGAGTTTCCATGAAAAAGTTGCTAGAAAATTAGGGCAATGATTTTAGAGGGGGGGAAAAACCAACAACGATCTTTTAAAAAATAACACAAGCTATTTTTAAGGTAGAGACCCCTTTTCTTATCCCCCTGGAATTTTAGGATAAAGTATAAGGGGCTTTCTATAAACCTGAGAACTGGCTGACCCTTCTTGAAGTCAGAGACACAAAGAGAAAAAACATATATAGCATTCTCAAATAGAGCTCATCAAGAAAATACTCCTCATAGGAACAAAGTGACTATTAGCTACCTTAATAGTCCCCTCCCTTAGTTGAAACAACATAAAACCAATAACATCAAGGGATACTAGATGCCTTGCAAGATCTCCTTCACAGTAGTTTGAACAAAAGCTGCAACATGCCAGGTTTTGGAAATTTCATTCATTTTTAATGCAAAAACAATCAATAATAATTAAGTGGCTATGACTTCATTGAAAGAAACAGAAGTCTCAAACACAAGGTAAATTTTCTCCATGGTCAATAAGCAGGCTGTTAATATAGCTAATATTAGCACTATTAAAAGGCTATGCAGAGTATCTGCCAATGACTGTTGTTACTCCACTGAATTCCAAAGTTGATTGAAGTCACCAGGCTGCTCAGCCAGGTGCCCCCATACCCTCAATGACTTTATCTGCATTTCTCCTCCACTTCCAGAGTTCCATAACATGGAGTGAATTAGCTAAAATGGAGCTTCCTTTGGTCAAGGCTATTCTTCCTAGCTTTCAAAAAACACTGCCCATCTTTTTGCATGACTATCACTACTAGATAATGAAAATATGGCTTCTACCTCATTTTTAAAATACTGTATCAATCATGATACCCTACCAATTTTAGGATTTTCTCCAGAAATCTGAGCATAGACATCTCACTATATTGGAATTGATGCAATGGTGACATAATAACCTCAACAGTGTCAATGCGAACATCCAATTAGTGAATCTATAATCATCATTGGAACACAAAATATCTTCTAGTATATTTTGAATAAGGTTCATGACACCTTGTTTGTGGCTGGATGTTGTTTTTAACCCATTTGATGATTTGGCAAAGCAGAATGTCACTCTATTAATGACTGAACATTTACTTATTAGGGTGGTTTTAAGACAAATAGATGCATAAAAAATTGAGTTTGGCCTTTGTAGCTATGGGTGCAGTTAATTAAGAAGAAATACAACGTGGGGCTAAAATTCATTGGGCTACATTTAGCTCAATTATATAACAATACTATAACAATGTGTCATTCAAATGGTGTTCCCCTTCACAATTGTTTTTGCATAATGAATCTTCAGTGTATATACCTATAGAAATACACACACACACACACACACACACAGACAGTCAAGCCTGTATGAGCCAGAACTCAAGAGGACAGCATTGCTTTTCTAAGTCTTGCAAGTTTTCCACTTGCACAGCATGAATTCTAAGACTTGTCACCTCTTTTTATCACCATTAGCAAAAAATATTTAAGTTTTTCTTCTCTAACAGACTTCCTAGCTTACAAGAATCCCCAGCCTCCTGATCAATTCCATCACCTTTGGGAGTCAGCAGAGTGACAGCAGTTGCTGGCAGATATGCTGCGTAGTCTTTTAATTATACTGAAAATAGCTACATTACCAGCCTACTTATTGACTAAGCAGAAACTACACCTTGTGTTTAAGATTTCTGCTTTCTTTCTATGAAGTCATAGCCACTTGTCATTTTTTTATGAAAAATAATATATATTATACACAGACACCTACACGCTATGTTCTGTATATTATAAAGTTACATACAAATACCTTTTTATTAAAATATAATTTTACTTGGGGCTCTTAAGACTCTTATAACAATCCACACATAAATTATATCACGCAAATTTGTACATATATCGTGTCCCATCCAAGTACTAACCAGTCCTGACCCTGCTTAGCTTCTGAGATCAGACGAGATCAGACACGTTCAGAATGACATGGCCATAGACTGTAGATATACTGTCTTCATTCTTTTCTAGACATTTACTTTCTATTGAACCCTTGGTATCAGCTCCTATTTTTCCCTCCTTGTCCCCCCCCACCTTTGATACCCCTTGATAAATGATAAACTATTATTATTTTCTTATCTTACACTAACCGTTATCTCCTTTCCACATGATTTCTGTTGTTCATCCCCCTGGAGGGGTGTGTGGTGATATGTTCATCCTTGTGATAATTGTCCACCTCCCCCCTCCTCTCTTCAACTTCCACCTACCCTTCTAGTATCGCTATTTCTAGATACACCTTATGTTTTTATTTTTTGTGTGGCATCACTGTATACACTTTATTTTTATTTTTCTATATATGCTTTAATATGGTTTGCAGTCTTTAATTCTATCATCTTTATAATTGACGCTAGTTAACAGAAAATCACTCACCCAATTATTTAAAATAGGGAGATCTCAATAATATACCAAGCAGAAATATTAAGTGGAGTGCTTGATTTAATTTTAATTAACACTACAATTCTATGACACTTTTAGAGATTTATTGCTAGAAAATTAAACTGGAGTCATGCCATGGAACAATTTTGATTTCTAAATGCACCAAAACCTCTTGAAACAAGCCAAGGTTTAAGCTGCATTTTTGTCAACCAATTAGGTAAGTCCCACATTCAATAATATTTAACTATTGCCTGATTTTCACAACAGTGACTTAGGGTAGAATTCACTCAGGCTAAAAACCAATCAGATATATGATCTATGAACAGAACTTCTCTTAGTAATCATGCTTTCTTATTATTTTAGTTTGGAAAAGCAAATATGAAATCTCCATCCTAACATAGTATAGTTTTTAACACAACAAACAGAAACCAATGTAAGGTAATTTTGATTTATCTTTAAGGAAAAATTTAGCACAGTAACCAAATAAATGTATTTCCCAAACTTGATTATCATCACTCTCCCACATCAATCCTTCAATCACTGATTAATGCTAACTAGATATCTTCTTTATTTTTATATAACATTCCTCATTTTCTCTAGGAGAGAAATGAGAAGAGAGATAGATAAAAAGAAACAATTTATATTTGTAATCTTGTCTAAAGAATATTACTACAAATAATAATTACCAAAAATCATCCAGAGTCAACATTTTTGATAGGTAATAAGATTGAAAATTAATTCAGATAAAATGTTAATGTACAAAAAGAAGGACCCCTACAGTGACTTGGCCATTTTAAAAATGTGATCAAGCACAGTTATTTAAGTGTACTATATCAAGGTATTTAATTGACACTCAATAAACGAAGTTCAAAATACCCTCAAGGTAGAGAAATTTGAAAGAAAAATTATGAAAATGAATGAGATCTGACATATGCTAATCATGTCAAAACAAACAAAATTGTCAGATTTCTTAAAAAATGTTATAATAGCACATTTGAAATATCGCTTCAAGTCTTAATATTTCAGTATTCAGATAAAAAGTTTCAACCATCATATCAAGATTAGGGTGCTTTTAGGCAAATCACTAAATATTCTATTGCTGTGGGCGAGGGCCTTTGGGCTGCATCCTCCTCATGGTGAACTCGTGTGTACAGTGGATCTGCTCCATGAGGTTTCTGAGAGTGTGACTTTGGGGACAAAGTTTGGTTGATCAGTCTCCCAAGGCACCTCTGAGAGGATCAGAACTGCCAACCGTTCCATTCTCAGTTGAATACTTAGCTCTTTGTACCATACAAGTACTATAGAGTGAATGTACCTTGCTATCTGTGGATAACAATATTAACTTTTAAAGGAAGGTTCAACTACACATCTTTAAAACTACTTTAGCTTACCTGGTACAGCTTATATGCGTCCATTCTTTATACAAACACATCCACCGTGTTTTGCTGCAGTTATATACTGTTTAATTTTACTGAGTGCCCAAGTTTTGACTACTACACAAGTTTCTAGGCCCTGCAAACACACACACACACACACACACACACACACATATATATGTGTGTGTATAATGTAAACAACCCATATTTATGAACATAGCATGCTACCATTAAGCTGTAAACATTATTGTATTTCAGGCAACAAGTTTAGAGGGGCTTTTGTTATATTTGCAGAGTAAATATGACCCTAAGATGAAGTACTATGCCCATGGCAATTAATATATTCAATAATATTATAAGTAAGTGAATGAATACATAGAAGGGCAGAATATCTGACCTGCATCAAAATGGTTATGAACTTCTAAATAGTAGAAAATGCATATTCTATTACACTTTGCAGGAATAGTCTAAAAACAGTATGTGCTGTATAAACTCTATAATATGTAAGAATATGAGTTTTTAACAGTTGTTAACTATTTAGAGATTACAATTGCTATTATTCTTTTTTGTTTTCCATCGTTTACAGCTATCACTCAGGGGGCTAAGTCAAATCCATGAGATAAGTGGACCCAATTAGACACTATTTCTACATGCCATTGGATAATTTTCAAAAAATAGTATAACTGGAATTATGTGCAGAACTTCTATTCTCCATGTGATAAGTAGATGTAATGATATCAACTCCAACTACTGCACTAACAAATAGCTTCAACATCCAGGTCCATAGATTCAGAGACTCCTTGAGGAATAAAGTTAACAAAATCTAGAGCTTTGAGTTGAAATTTCAGTTGTTAGCCGCCATTGAGTTGGTTATAACTCACAGTGATCTAATGGATAATCAATGCAATGGTTCTTGTCCTTGGAATCATCATCATGGTCTTTGATAAGCTTGAGCCCTTTGTTATGATGCGTGTGTCACCCCATCTCATTGAGATGTTCTCTTGCTTTTGCCAACAATCCATTTTACCAACTAGGATAGCCTTATCTAGTGATTGGTCTTTTCTGGTGACAAGTCAAAAGAAAGGAAAGCGAAATTTTGCCAAAGTGTATACTCATTACAACAATTCTTAAGCAAGGTGGAAAAGGGGGATAAAGTACTCCAACCACAAAAATCTCATGATATTTATAGAAAGTACAATTTGAAACTAGTTTTTCCCTCCTCAAATCACCTGAGAAATGAACTACAAGGAATTGATGGACTTTTTCCCTTTTCCTTTATAACCAGTGCATGAACATCCGGCACTCAAAACTATTGTCAAGTTTGTCAAGAGGGTTCACAGTAGTGGCTGTCTATTAGGCTTGGGGCTCCTGCAGGCACAAGCTTCACTTTTGATGCCTTGTTGAAATAACTAGTCTTAGGCCCTTCAAAATGGTTATGTATGATCTTGAAACTATAATATCTGAAGTCTGACTAGAAAAATCTCCCTGATGCCATGTTGGGATAGAGAGCAAAAGAAAAGGGCTTATATGTTTCCTAAAATAAGCAAGCTCTCCTTCTCTCTGGATGAGCAGCTACATTGAAAGCAAAACAAAGTAAAATTAAAATATCACCAACTTTATTTAATTGGACCTACACAAATAAAGAAAGAATAAAAGAATCCCAGCAAATGTTGGGATCCATAAAATGTTTGTCAGTGACTCATCCCTACCCTGGTTCCATTGCAAATGCTATGATAGTAGATTGGAAAATACACACTCAGCTTTTTCACTGTCTTCTCCTTCCTTGTTATGCCTTTTGAACTCACCTGCTGCTTTAGAATGCATTTGCACAAAAGAACATAGAACATGGATACAGGAGGCTTCATAGACAGAAGAATTCCAGGATTTTTAAGTTTTCTGAGTAATCTCATGTTTACTACACAATTCACACATAAGCACATGTGCACACACAAACACACTCAGCGACAGCCACCTACCTATAGAAAACACTTGTCTTTGCCCATTGGATCTTGTGGGCATTAAAAAAGAGAAAGACCTCTTTTCATAGAAGGCCACTTTATCTCCTGGTATCAAATCAGCACAGGTGTTGTCCAGGTTGTTTTCCGATGAGTTTTTGCATGATTTGCAGGCATATAAGGCTCCAGCATTCACTCTACAGCAGTGAGCTTTTGTACTTTTTTGGAGGGGAAGGGAGGTGGTGTTTGTTCAATTTTAAGGCTCTTTAATATTTTGTGCACTACAAAAAGTAAATGATCATGTGTTCATGAAGTTCAGGTCTTCTCTTGTTGACAAATTCAGTTCTATGGAGTAGATGAATGACCACATGATCATAGTATAGAAAGAGGCAACATGAAGACAAGTGACTGGCCTATCATGACTCTAAAATATGACGAGAATTTTTTTTGGTTGACTCGTATCCTACTTTCTGCCAAGTCTAACTCAGAGGCTAGAAATCTGAAAGCTCTGACTTTCCTAATGCTAATGCACACTCATTACCATGGCTTCCTTTCATTTTAGCCTATGAAACAACACTGGATATACATACAATAATAAATTAAGGACACAAGTTTAATTCATCAGCGATTAATAGCTGTTTTTGTCAGAGTCCCTAAATAAAAGAGTTCAGTTGCTAGCCACATGGATAAAGGTTCAAGTCCAACCAGAGACAGATCTAAGGCACAAGATCTGCTTCTAAGACATTTGCTGATGAATAATTCTCTGGGTGAGTCTCAAGAGCTTTGGTATATGAATAGGAAATTGGGAATCTAACAGATATTTTTACTCTCCAATATTGTGTGTAGGGTGCCAGGCGCTGTGGTAGGGTGGGGGAGGGGTGGCAGTGACCCGCATAAGTGCCTGGTCAATTGAATCACATTATTGGTCAAGAGTTCCGAGTTCCTTGTGTAACTCCTAACATTGTAAATTTTATCCCTTAGGCATTTCTGAAGCTGTGATTTGGGTCTGCTGCATGTGTGATTCTATGGTGAAGTTTTCCAACTTCTCCAGCAGGGGATCCATATCAAAATTTGTAGCGCTTAGTAAGACATCTGTTCCGATTTCCCTCAGGAGTCCCAGTTTATCCTTGAAGGCTTCAAGTCTTCCTTCACTTTCATATATTTCCCAATCACCTTTCCTTCCAAGGTGGTATAGCGCAGTCAGTGTATCACCACCAAAAAGGCTCAACACATGATATAGAAGCTTATAGCAAGCTTCTCATTAACACCCACACTTCCATAAGATGAAGTCCCTATTAAAAAATAAAAGCAAAAAACAACTCACTCTTTCTGGATCATGATAGTGATATGCCTTCTCAGATAAAATAGTGCCAGATGCAGAATTTGCAATCAAAGAATGATGCTGTTGCATTGCAAACCTAAGTCGTGTGGCATTAGCTTTGAACTAGGTCGGAATCTAGAAGAAGCTTGAGATTCTCACCAGTTGGCGGACAGGCCTGTAGGAGATGATCAGTGAGGGATTGATGAAGAGGCCTGCCCCTCACTATTAGGACTATTCTGACGGTTCAAGTATTGCCGCTGAGAGCTCACACTCTACAGTGGAGGCAACCCTTGCTCGGAACTCAGGGTACTAACTAAATTCCCAAGTCATAGGCTGTCTTATGCTTCCCAATTTGGAGTGATCTGTTCCATAGCAGCAGGTAAGGCCAGAGGAGTTGGTGGTGGAAGTGCAGAGTTGCATTTGCAACTCTGCCTCTTAGTTCTTTATGATATTTCTAGAATACCCAATGTGTGTATAGACAATCCCTCTTTTGCTCCTTAGACCCACTTGAGTATCTTTGCCTTGCCATTTCAAAAATAAAAATCTTAGTGAAGCATCCAATCAAGGGAAATAAACACATTTAAGGTTCCTCATGGATACTGTGTTTTATAAAACAAATCTGTATTTCTGGTCTTACATAGTTGTGAGAGAAGTGATTCCCTCTTTGTTGAGAAGACAAGATCCACATTCATTGGACATTCATGTATACATGTCAATGAGTCTTTTCATTTAAAGAAATGCATGCTCATTCATTCCATCATATTGAAACTATTGACTGCATCCTTTCCACGTGAGTTAAGTAAAAGGAAGCATCCCAAGGTTTTCACCGGGTCTGAGAGACCCATCACAAAGGAACATCAATGAGTTATATACCACGGACACTTCAAAAGTTCCTAGAAAAATGGAATGGTCCCTCCTATATGTTCTCTTTTAGAAGATAATAATGAGAGTGCTCAAAAAATATCCACTGTGTTCTATCAATATCAACAACCCTATGCGTAGCATATTCTACAAGTCCATACATACCAAAAACTTTATTGAGATTGAATCCCCACTTTAGAGAGGAAGTAGCAGTGATTTTGAGAAATATCACAACTAATATGTGATAAGGCTGGATTAATAATAGAGACTGATTAATGCTCATCAAAAGAGGTTAGAGTGTAAAATGAGAACCTACAGATTGGTAATAAATCTTTGACAACAACCTCTCAGATAAGGGTCTGATTTCTAACACAGCTTTTAAAATGTCAGAACTTATCAACCAAAAGACCAACAGTGTAATAAAAAATAAGTAAAAGATATGAACAGACTTGTCACCAAAGAAGACAGGCAGCTAACAAAATAAATAATATCTCTCATAGATGCCGAGTTCTGAAATGATCCAATACATGAGACCCAATGTCCTCATTTATCCTAAAACAAGGATGAAAAACTAAGGCAGTTTTGAGGATCAGGTAAGGTAGGTTAATGGACAACATTACCAAAGAGGCAGAAACAATGAAACAATGAAAATGCTAATACATTGTGAAAAATATGATAAATGTCAAGTTTATTTAGTTTATTAAAATTGTTGACTGGGAACTTTATTGTTATGTAACTGTCACCAACTGTCTTTTTTTTAAAAAGAAGAATTTCAAACTCTTTCATCCAAATCTTGAAATTACTATAAGCATAAAGACATAACAAATATGCAAAAAAAAAATGGATTCCAACATGGATTCCCATCTGATACTGAGTAGAACTGTTCACCAGTGCTTGCTTGGCTCTACTTACTCTGGAGAGAGGTGGCCAGGCTTTTCTCCTGTGTGTCACCAGGTGGGTTCAATTGGCCAGGTGGGCAGGCAAGCACAAAGAGTGTGTCCTTACCAGATCCCCCATCACCCTCTAACCCAGTGACTCTCAACCTTCCCTAGACCACAACCCTGTAGGACAGTCCCTCATGTTGTGGTGATCCCCCAACTATAAAAATATTTTGTTGCTACTTCATCACTGTAATTTTGCTACTGTTATATATCACGTGACCCCTGTGAAAGAGTCATTTGACCCCCAAAGAGGTTTCAACCCACAGACTGAGAACAGCTGTTTCCTAACGTATGACAGGGTTGATGAGCTTATGGAGTAGATCATGAACACATTATCTGTTGATGTTAGTGTCTGGGATACCTGCAATTATGGTTCACTGCTGTATCCTAACAGCTAGGAATTATGCCTGGACTGTCAGAAGTTCAATAGATACACATCCAATGAATGTGTTAGCGAGTTAAAAATGAGAGACAGAACAGAGTAGGGCATGGGTTGGAGAAGAGAGAGGCCAGGACTTAGACACAAAGGCAGGGAACATTGATCCAGCTGGCTTCCAAAAGTCTTAGAGATAGAGAAGTCAGTGAGAGAATTTCTTGGAGGTTGTCTAAAGTTGTATTTCTCATTCACTGATACCCTGCTCCCTCACATTTTTTCTGTAGCTTCTTCAGCCATAGGATGAGAAAGGCATGGAAATACACAGCAAAGCAACTGCATTGTTCATATATAGATATATGATATCCCGCTGCATTGCTCATATATAGATATATGATATCCCATATACCCCATGTAACTGAAACTCCATACATATTACACCACATACTTCTTTCCTCAAAAATATATGGGGCATATCTTGGGGGGTAATCCCCAAACTGGAATTTTTGTTCGTTTTCTAAAACAACTTTATCATCTTCGAGGAACTCTCAATTATGCTAGATGCCTTTGTCAAATCTTCAACTCCTTTTGTAAACATTTTTCAAATTCATCTCTTTGGATGGTGGACAGCACTATTTATATAGTTATGCATTCATTCATTCATTTATGCCTGTACCAGTCATCAAATTCATTCTTGAAACAAAAAGAAGTTGCACAGAGTGAGAAGTGTGTAAGGCATATTGGGAAAGCGAGACATGCTTTTTTTTGACCAAAATTGATGTTTTGAGATGACTGCATAAGCAGCAGCAATGTGCTGGTGGCAAAGCTAATTCCCCATCTGCCATGGAGAAGTTTTTTTTTTTGCATACTGTTATGCAATCTTTCAAAACTCTAAAAAGAAAGCTTGATTAACAGTCTGACCTAGTGGAAGGACTTCCAAAAGCACTATGTTGACATTTCATCCACTTGGGAAGTGCATCATGTGATATTTCACCTTTTTTGTGATGAGAAAACCACATGTTCACCTGAGATTTTCCAATAACGCTATCCTTGTAAGAGTGTTCGACATTACAACAGTTCTTGTGGTATTTTTTTTCTGAGTACTAAACAAAATTTCACAGCCATACTCTGTTCTCTTAAATAAGCCATCACAACAAATTAGCTTGGGGTGAATTTTTCTATGAAAAAATTCACTGTGACCAGAGATAACCTTCCCAGGTAACACCACTAGGTGCACTAGTTCAAAGTGAGATACTTGACACTCATAGGGGGTAGAGGGGGAATAAATGCTACAAGAACTCTGCTCCTCCCACTACAAATCTGTGTTTTGGGGGGATGCCCCTATATATCTAGATAGATTATAGACAGATAGATGATAGATAGAAATGGCAGCTATATAGCATCTCAGGAATATATATATACACACACATATATACATATATATATATATATATACCTTCTCTGATGGCTATTTGCTCTATTTTCTGCTTACATTAAAATTTTTCCTCTTTAATCATTCTATTGTTTACATAAGGACACAGACACAAACATCACATTCTCCGATATTTATAATTATTGTCTCAGATGAAATGGAATTGGTTATTTTCATATTCTTTATTTTTGGTGTGTAAAATGAGGAAAATTAGAGGAAAGGGGTAATAATTGCTTCATATATGTAACATATATTTCAAGTTAAAGGAGGAATTGTGAACTATGCGTGCCCACTTAAAGTCTGTGGCGTCCTTGAGACACAATACAATATATATCAAGGGTCCATCCTAAGCCCTGCAAAATCATGGTTTAAAATTGTCATCTTCTCCTTCAGTATATCCATTGGTCAACAAGATTATATTTGCAGTAGGAATTCTGTGTTAGTTTTTGTCAGGCTTACTCTGAAGTGCTCTTCCAAAGCAAATAAATAGTTTCTGGAAGGACGATGCTCTCATCAAAGTCTGATCCTACCCTCTGTGCCTTTTGGTTCTGTTTTCCCAAGGTTTCAGCAAACCTTACAACATGGGGTCTTCCACATGACTGAGACTTGCCACTTTCTAAATGTTTGACCTAAGGCATTAAAGATCATGACATTTATATTTGCTGCTATCACACAAAGATTTCTTTTCCTGGCAAATGTTACAGAATTCATATTCAACTTTACTAAAGTTTTCCACCTTGCTATTTATCCTAATATACAACAGGAAACACTGCATTTCTAAAGAGGTCTCTTTACTGGGCTTAAAAAGAAACCCTTATGGTCATTGAGCAAAATTTTGTAGCCTTTTTGCACACTGGCTAAAGCTACATATCCAAATAGATATGTAACTATCCATGCAGTCAGGTCCATTCTATGATGACCTTATAAGATGGGTATAGAACTAGTCCATAAAGTTTCTGAGATGGAATTTTTATGGAATCAGACTGTCATGACTTTATACCATGAGGTCGTTTCTGGGTTTGAAACACCAAGAGCTTAGTTAGCAGCAAAATTTCAACACATGGAGTCACTGTACTTAAGATTAAGAGCAAAATGAATATTGGGGAAAACCTGATGGCAGTTATATGTTTTAATTCAGAAAGACTATGAAAAGAGGTTTTGATAGAACAGGTCAACATATCTACATGTACAATAAAACATTTAGTAGAAAACACAGCTTCCAACTGTCTTTCCTTATTCATCCTTAGAATCTATCCAATGTTATTTCCCTCTGTCAGCAAACTGGAACTTTTTAAACCTACTAACAAAATGCGCTTGCTTCAATATTTCTTCTGGTTCCTATAACCTCACTTCCTGTTTCTCCATTACATTTCTGCTTGTAAGAGTTACTTTAACTTATGAGACTTTAGAGTAATGGTTCTCAATCTTCCTAATGCCATGGCCCTTTAATACAGTTCCTAATATTGTGGTGAACCCCTGTGATAGGTAGGTTCATTGTGCCAACATGGCTGGAATGTACATCTCTTGAGCTGGGGACTGTCAAATTTACTGTTGTCTGACTGACTGTTGGTGAGCTGGGGACTGTCAAATTTACTGTTGTCTGACTGACTGTTGGAGACCTGTCTTGCAATTTGCTGACTGTGGCTGGACAGCCTAAATTTCTCTACTGAGGACTATCTGACGGCCCTCTCTACTTGAAGGACTACCAGTGTATTAAGTGAGCCATTCCTACTGCTTTATAAATTAATTAGCTGTTTACTTCTTATGCTATCTATCCATCTATCTATTTATCTATCTATCTTTAAAATTATTAGTGTCCTGGTTTTCTTTCTCTAGAGATCTGTAACATAAGCCACAAGTATATAATTATTTTCAGCGCTACTTTCTAACTGCAATTTTGCTACTATTATGAATCAAATGGTCTCTATGAAAGGGTTGTTCAACCCCCAAAGAGATCGTATGACCCCCAGGTTGAGGACTGCTGCTTTAGAGTTCCGTAGGTTCTGCGTTATGACAAACTACTTTTTCTTAAAAGTGCACATGAACTCCATGTTACTCAAAGACAAATAAAGGAAAACAATCCTCAGGAAAACGCTGTTGGTCACTGCTGGTTATTCAATGACTCGTTTAACGAGGACTTGTAGAGTGCATGGCTATGGGAGAAGTCTCCCCGCCAGTAAGAGAGCAAGAGATGTATCTCAGAGTCTGATGGAAGATTCCTGAACAGTCAGAGCAAAGGAATAGAAAAGAAAAAGATTGGGAGAGTCCTGCTTTGATGGGAGTCCCAGGGTCTTCACCAGAGAGGCCTCAGCCAGATGGCTCCCACCATGATCTCAGGAAGGTATTTTATGTGGATCAGAAAGTGAGACACATGACTGTGTTCCACTTACCAGAACGCAATCAACAAGCCACATTTCAGGGCAAGGGGATGATTATGAAGCAGCTGCTAAGGGGGTTGATTCCAACTCATGGCCTCCATTGTAGGTCAGAGAGGGAAGATTCACCATAAGGGCTTCAAAAACTGTTTTGGGTTTTTTTTTTTTTAATCTTTGTTTTGTTTTCTGAAGATTGCCAGCCTTTCTTCTGGGGTGCTTTTTGGAGGACTGTTCCTCCCACCTGTCTGGTAGCAAGGAGGGAAGCATTAGTCAGAAGGTAGGTGAACTTCAGTGGTCAAGAAAATTACGAAGATTCATTCTGGTCCTTGAAAGTGGAATAGAACTCTCCCTTTGGTTTTCCAGGTTTCATGAAGCCAACTGCCATACCTTTCTCCCTGTGACTGTCTGAGCCGTCCAACTGCCCATCTTTGGGTTTACAGTCCAATACTACCCACTACTGAGAAAAGTAGGCCCAGGAAATCTTTATGCATGTCCCAGATAATGGGAAGTTAAAAACTAAAACTAAACAAATAACACAGATGATAATAGCTTCATTTCACTTCGTGGGAAAGACAAATGGTACGCAAATAATAGAAGGAAAGGGCTAATGAGCTACAAAACAGTGATACCTAGGGAGAGGGGAGGTTAGGCCCCTTGAAAAAAATTTGGAAATAATCTTGGTGGGTTAGGCATTGAAGACCTTGAGTTGTTAGCTGTAAGGTCAGTTTAAACTCATCAACGGATCCCTGGGTGAAAGATGAGGCTGTCTACTCCCAAAAGATTTGTACTCTTGAAAACTCTATGTAAGATCTCTAGGTGTTTAAATGAAATGGTTGGTTGTTGTTTCTTTCACTTATTGCTGTTGCTGTTTAATGGTCAATTAAGAATGCGAAGGACTGCTAAAACACTGAATTTGGAGATTTGGATGAAAGACTTTTACTGTCTGCTTAGATAGAGTCTTTCCTGAAATCCATTGAAGAAGTAAGAAATAAGCTGGTGGATTTTAACTAGATACTACTCCTTCAAAAGCAGAGGCACAAAGGCAAGCACTAGGGGAAGATCACATCGTAGGACCAGTTAGATTGGTGATTTTGAAATATTTACACATATTACTCAATGAGGCATGCTTCACCTTTCTTATTGTCATAGGTCCAATGGTTGTTGGTATGACTGCAAACAGTAATATCCATCACCCAACTTCACACTCTGGGAATTTTTTTAATGAAACATATCAAGCACAGTACAATTGAGTATATACTAAGCAAGGACATAACATTTCTAACATTGAGAAGTTGCATTGTTGCAAACTCAAATATAAGTAAGATGTTTTATGTTGAATCACACTTCATTTCTTTTCCACTATCATTTTGGGTGTTCACGTAACCCAAAGTTTCAGATGCAATTAAAATAATGCTTAAGTCACAATTTTCAGGCTCCAAACAAAAGTTTACTTCTGTCCAAGTCAGAAAGTCTAGTTCTATGAACTCACATGAAATATTCAATTTAGAAAAAAGCTATGAAGATGGCAACTGTATGAGGGATATAGTTTTACAAATTAAGAAAATGAGTCACAGAAACTTCTGAAATTTCTCCAAAGTCACAGTGACAGTAAATGGTGAAACCCAGAATCCATGCTCATCATCTCTGTAACAGAGTTATAATACACTGATAAATTTACTATTTAAATAGACTCTCAATAGGACTATTCTCTTAAAGCTTTCATACTATAAAGAATTCTAGGATTTTGAATGTCTAACTTATGAATATCTGATTATAAATATGCCACCACGGTTATGAACAACTCCTATGAAACCAATTATTCTGAAGATTTGAGGTAAATAAAATTACTCTTAGCAATATACTGGTAAAGCTTTAAATGTGCCTCAAAATATTATTGTTGTTATTATTATTATCTTATTGTTTATTATGTTAAGATGTTTCATTGTGTCTAATAGTTTCTATAATTTTTTGGTACATAGAAGAATGCACTATAAACTAAGACAAACATTGGAACCATGCCTTACTCTAAGTTGTTAAAGACAGAGTTATAAAATGGACTCACTCATAATCTAGGGTCTGATTGGACTACACATTTACTTATATTATTACATTATTAACTTACATTAATGTTTTCAGGGGGAGGGCAAATATTTTATCTCACCCCTTTATACCAGTTCCTAAAGGGTCAAGAAAAAAGGTATTCCTTCATTGCAATTGTTCCAAACTAACTGGGAAGTGCATAAATAGAAAACTTACAAAACAATCTCAATAGTCTTGCTAGCAGTACCAAATTTATACTACAAGACAATGCTGAGAAAAGCCTGCTCACCTGCAGTTCTCCACACAATTGGGCAGCAAAAGGCCTGTGGGGTGGATGTTACAGCTCAGCTCTTAGCCAGACTCTCCTTTTTGGTGAATGACTCACAGAGGATTACTTGTTAAGACAAGCCATTGAAAGTTAATGCTAGACTTCTATCGATATTGATAAAACCTTCAACTAGTGAGCTAGACTCTCCTCACATGCAAATAAAACAGACAAAAAACCTGTCAGTTACAAGACACTGGTGCATTCATTAAGCAGCAAACGTTTCCTGTGCCAGGCACAGTGCTATGGGAATTCAGCGGTCGAAACCCTCAGGAGACTGGCTCCACTTGACTTTTATAGAGAAGACTGTAGTGTTTCCATCCTTTCACACTCTACACACACACTCACCTTTCCCTGACAAATATCTGACCAAACAAAATGTCAAACTGTATACACTTATAGACTTTCCTTGAATAGCCCCCACATCAAAGTACTGCTTTCTTTGAAGTTCAAAACTGTTTAAATGTGTTGGCTTAACAACAACAACAACAAAAGCTCTTTAATGGTAAAGGTATTGCCTTTGAGATGGATAGCCCATCCTGAGGGTAGCAGAGAAAAGAAATATATATTTTTTCTCTAAGAAGCTAAAAGGAGGTTCAATAAAGAAAGGATAAGGCTAGCCGATATATTGCTTATAGGGCAAATGAAAACACATTAAATGAAGACTACTTTGAAGGGATCCTAGGGTCGTAGAGGTGATCTAAGACAGGAAAACAGATAAAGAATAAAAACCACAAAATGTTCATGTGTATGAACTCAACTGAGGGAGAAGAAATTGAGTTGTTCAGTGTGTAGCTGCTATTTCTTGGGAGATCATAGCTAGGGATCGTCAGAACATGGGGGAAGTGTTGCTCAACTTCATGAATGGATCCATCTGAGTTTTGGAAGAGGACCAAATTTTGAATCGAGAAGAATGCTGAGGGTTTCCAAAGAAATGCTCACCAGGAGGAGAATGTGAGCTGTCTAGGACAGGCATGATGAAACCAGAAAGTTTTCCACTCTCACATCTTTTTGTGAGTGTGAGAAAAGGGTAGTTCACCTTCCAGAGGCTTAATGATTAAAATTTGTGCTGGCTTTTGAAGAATCCCATTGCATTCTCAAACAGGCTTTAGAATATGCTACATACATCTTATTTGGTTATGGGAGGAAAATAAGCACCTTCTACTTTCCCCCTCTTCTATCGAATATATGAGTACACAAATTAGGAAAGCAGGGATCTTTAAAATACAAGATCCTCTACCCTGAAAGATTTTGTGTCTCTGAAGAGTTAAGACTCTAGAAAAAACAATAGGAAAAAAACAAGCTTTCTATCTCCTCACTGACACTGTTTGACAAGATGGATAGCTAGGGAAGAAAGGGAATTTATTTCTACATTCAATAAATGTTGATCAAAGAAAAGACAATTGAGAGGACACTAAATATTGGAGCTATGGCATTTTCTGTTCGTTTCTTTAAAGGCAGCTCATTCTGATGTCTGGATCGTGAGATCAGTAATACGCCATCAACCATGTAACTGTACCCATTCCTGTCTTATGTGCGAACCTATTCTCTAATGCTATAACAAAATCTACATCTCAGCTTGTTAATCAAACATTCATGATATATTTATGGCAGTAAGAAAAGTCAAGGTAGAAAGTTGGAGCAATGTGGGCTATGAGGTTTTATGTTTCATGTCAACTTGGCTGGGGCATCATATGCCTTGTTAGATAGTTTGGGATGATATCATTAGAGAGTTGTACAATGATGTCATCAACTTCCATGGTGAGATCTGATGTGATCCTCCTCCATTTTCATAAAATGCTTTTATTTTTTTTGCATGACACCTGGTTTTTTGGAACCTAATAATATTAGAAAGTTAGTATTGAGATAAAAGTTCATTAAAGACTTATAGCTGCTAGGAAAAGGAAGTATCTTCTCATTTTTTAGATACATTTTATAAGAACATTGAGCCTAATTTTTTCTTCATACTGGGTCTCTCTCACTTCTAACTTTTCAGTCCCACTCATTTTGTCCACCTAGTAAAAGTCTCTCCGAATTGCCCTGAGATATTAAATTACATTAGTTAAATTAAAACTACAAACAAAACAAACAGCAATATTAAAAAGAAAACCCCTTAAATGACTATCTATAGTTTATACAACAAAATGTCATTTAAAAAAATCTGGCCCACCAACTATGGTACCAATCTGAGTGTAACCCTTGAAATCAGAGTTCACTTGTCTTCATCCAGTGGTATGACAGCCTATTCTCTTTGGACCCAAAGTCCCTGTCTTCATGCCCATGTTTCTCTTCACACTCAACTTGTGAAAGAAAAATATTTTATTTGATTCTGTATATGTACATCTCACCCATTTTAAATGCAAATTGCTTTATTGAAGAAGTCTTTCACATTACAACAGGCAATGCCTAACTCCTCTCTTGAATGTGCAATCCACTTTATGCCTACTGGTATGTATCTGTGCTGTCTGATTGTTTCCCCATTACTTACAGGTATCATTATATCAAATGGCTCTACCGGACCAAGGCTTCAGAGAATTGATAACTGGAAGTTAGTGGCAAAAACACAGCAATCCTTACAGGATAGACAGCACCAATTCAAGATGTCCTTTTACCTTGAACTATATATCACACAATTGAATGGATCACCTTATGTGATTAAATCAATTATATATTGATTTTCACTCATTTTTCACTCACATCATTGTATCTTGCAAGCACAGCACTGTGCCACTGATGTCAGACAGTATGTGTTGAAACTTAGCTCTGACACCAAGTACTTCTGTGAACTTAGCAAACGTCCAAACCTTTTACAAACCTCTAATTTGCATGCCCTTTGAAAAGATTCACTATAGGCAACTACAAGACAAAAAGACCACAAATGGAGCCTAGTTTTCTCCTCTTGTTAAAACACAAGTAACTTTGTCTCTTCATAGCAAGAACATCTTTTAATTTGCTTTCTAAGTAGCCACCGAAAACCAACCATGGCAATATTCAACTCTTGTTTGACTCCATGTAGTCGAAAGTTGAAAGCCGAGTTTCATGAATTTTCATTGAAACATACCAAATGAGGAACCATTATCACTGAAAGGAAAATTAACATGTACATCCGCATTTTGTACTTACTAGTTGTGTGATTTTGACCCAAGATGTCTACTTCTTTGATGCTCCATTTCTTCACCTATAGAAACAAGAACATTGGGCATTATGTGTGATTCTAAATGAAAGTATTTATTAAATTTAACACTTTATTTAATCAGCAAACTTTAGGAGAGCCAATAAGTAAATAAATAATAAAACAGAGGTGTTCTGGATAGTTTAAATCTATTCCATAGTCAATAGAGTTTCCGTGAAAAACTGTGACAGCTACTTAGTTAGGCAAAGCCAGCATGAAAGAAAACATAAGCAGCAAATATATTATGTAAGTCACTCAAACGTTCCAAGTGGAATTACACAATTTTTTCATATACAAATGAAAAATGATACAATAAACAATGAAGGGTGGTAAGTGTGTGTGTGTGTGTGTGTGTGTCATATAAAAGGTACTTGTAATAGAGTACATACTAAGTGCAGGTTTTGTGTAGATAAAACCTGCACATCCAATATCATTCAGAGTGCATACCAAGCTAGTCTGTGCATCTCTGAGTTATACATGTGTAAAAAATATGTAAAGGTTAAAAATGTGCTTTGGCGTTCCATAGTGATTTTATCCCCTCACTTTTGGGAAATTTGCTTAAATATTCTAGGCAGAAGCTTATCAGTAAAATGCAAATAGAAACATTGATCCTTATTGCCTTTGCTTGCATTCTTTGACCATTAAAGACAGTTTGTTATGAAAAAGCACTGCCAGCTTATTAAGTGCCTAATACACAGTTCATTTCCCCTTCTCCCTGTTTTCAATTCCAAATATATAGTTAACATGGCTCAACCTGGCCTGAAAAAGTAATGTTGGAACTCAACTTTTTAATGGCCTCTTTCACAGTGGTTTCCAACTTTCTAACCTTTTGCAGCTGTTAAAATAAAGTCAAATCATGATACTGCTGTGACATAAGTGTATGCTAGGATCAATAAATTGTGGTTGTTGAAATAAATTGCAATTAAAGGGGTAGTGCCTAATTGCTTGACAGTAGGTAGCCTTTCTGGTCCAAGAAAACCCACGTATTAGTTTCATGTAAAAGCTCATTAGTATGGAATTCACATGCATTTCATTGAGAGGCCATCGGATGATATTGACTCCTGTCCACATCCTGTGTGTGCCCTTGACTTTGTCCTCTGCCACTTGCACTCTATTAACACAAATTCCTCTTGACTTGTTTGCTTTCCTTTTTCAATTGTACAGTCATTATTTTTAATCCAGCAAGATGCAGAAGGAATTTAATATATTTTAAGTAAGTACTGTTAACAACCCTAAACATTCCGCATGGCTGTCAGTATCCCCTCCTTTCCTTTTTCTGCATACTTATGATAAAAATACCGGTAATTCAGACATGCCAAAGGCATCAGAGTAATAAAGAAAGCAGATTTATACTGAATCTTCTTGGGAATAGAAAAGGTGCATACAAGCAATTGAATTTTAGGCTATAAAATATAAAAGGATGGTCATCTCTTGACAAATTATGTGAATAATCTGTAAACAAACAAGCAAGCCGATTCTTGCCCCCACATATTGAAGCATTTACTAAAGGATAAGCTGTTTAGTCTTAATTTTAGCACCATCTATTTAATGCAGTTTTTGATATGTAATAAATCCACAAATATGTCTGCATAATTATCTGGTATGCATGAGACACACAGATTAAAGCAAGATAATTTAAGCAATTTTTGGACTGTAAATTCCATTAAAGCTTATAATGTGTGTGCATTTCTCCCCAACTATATATTCATTGAATAGCATATTTCCTGCTAGGGATTAAATAAATGCTGGTTAAATGAAAAAATGAAAACAGTGTAATTTCTCAAAGGGGACACTGATCTATGGTAGGACTATTTAAACATAAATTATTTTTGCTTTAAATGGCCCTATCCTACACACCTGGAAAAAGTTACATTAAAAGCCTGATATCACACTATATCTATTTCTTCATGTTTGTGATATTTGTTCTTGCCCTTTGTAAATCTCCCATAATATCTATCATGGTAATAATGTCATTCTCTATTAAGGAGCCTTGGCTACTTTCCAGGTATCTCCTAGGCAGGAACCTTAATGGAGGCAGAGGCTTATTTCGCCTACCTTAAAAATATTACTTTTGAATAACATAAATGTCCATATGTAACTTATGAAAATGTCTATTTACACATTGAAATGTGTTTCCTGTGTCTTTGGTGACCATTCCATCACATTTATATATGATAGTTCAAGAGCATAAGAAGCAATTTTACCAAAATATCAAATACTATAATGAATTGCAGTAGATCAAAGACCAACATTATTTCCTAACTTCCAAAAGTGGTACAGAGGCCCAATGAATTTGGAACAAACGCGATGGCATCTAAATCGCCCTCTAATCACCCAGCATTTTCAAACACTTCTAGTGTTGTTTTCTAAAAATAATAGTAAAATATAATGAGTGATTATTAGAAAACCACAAATATTCACAGGTATACATGTACGCATATGTTCTGGAAACCCATTCTTCTCAAGGATACTCATTGTTTGTTTTGATCCACACAGTCAAATGCCTCTGCACAGTCAATGAGATATAAAGAAACATCTTTCTGATATTCTCAGATTTCAGCCAAGATGCACTTGACATCAGTAATGATAACCATTATCCCATGGCCTCCTCTGAATTCGGCCTTAACCTCGGTCAGTTTCCTGCCAATATACCACTGAAATCATTGATGAATGATCTTCAGCAAAATGGTATGTGCATCTGATAACAATGTTATTATTCTATAATTTGAACATTATGTTTGGCCACTTTTCTTTGGAATGAATATAAATATGAATCTTCCAGTCAGCTGGCCAAGAAATCATCTTTCATATTTCCCATAGAATGTTTCAGTATTACAACTTGAGGTTTTGATATTTTTCTTGAGTTCTCTCAGTTTAAGAGGTGCTAAGTGTTTTCTTCCTTTTTTGTTTTCTAACTTCAGGTATTTGCACATTTCATATTAATATTTTATTTTTTAGGCTTGAACTGCCCTTTGGAAATTTCTGTTAAGATCTTTTACTTTATCACCTCTTCCACCTCATAGCTCACCTAAGTTAAAGAATTAGTTGGAGAATCATTTCTGTTATACACCTTGAACTTTTCATTCTTTCCCATTTATCATGACTTTTGCTTCTTTTATGTTTGCTGTGGCCCTCTCATAGCTAATCAGGAGTTCTGTCCTTATTGTTTAATGAATCAAATCTGTTCTTGAAATGTTCTCAAAATACAACTGGGACATACCCAAACCTGCATATTGTTTCTAGTAGAATTATTCTAATTGTCTTTAACTTCAACTTGAATTTACATCTGAACAATTGATAGTTCCAAAGTCAGCCCCTTGCCTAGTTTTACCTGTCAACACTGAGCTTTTCCATCATCCTTTTTCATAGATGCTGTCATTTTTTCCCCTGTGTATTCCATCTGGAGTTTACTTTAACAGTTGCCTTTTGTGTTGTTGCAAATATATATATATATATATATATATATATATATATAAACATATTGTGAACAAATCAATGCCTTGCAAAATTCTATCATGCTATCTCCAGCTTCATTTGTGTCAGGAGGTAGATTTCTAGCCAATTTTGTGACCTAAATGGTCAGCATTGTTGTGCTTGTTATTTTTACATAACCCTGTATGGGGTAGTTCTTGCAATCAAGCTCTCCATTTACTTGTTAGTGTATTATTTTGTAATTTTTTTTAATACGTGTATTTTTGTGGCACGGACTAGCTTCTTTATATAGATTCCCTTTAATCCTTTTTTATAATATGAAATAAATAATTATTATTTTTGTTTTACAGATCATGCAATAGAAATATTGAGAAGTAAGTACTTTGTCAAGATGGGGATGTGGATTAATTGGTGGATTTAGATTTGATAGAGAGGTTATCTGTTTCCAGAATGGCCACTTTATCACAGTGTATCACAGTCCTTATGGAAAAATATATAATAAAAACTACTATCTATCCAAAACATTAGATAGATTGGGATAGCCCAATCTATCCAAAACATTTACTTGGGATAGGTGTGTGTGTTTTTTAATTTTTATTGACTAAACTATTTTTAATGGGCTATTAATATGAACCCAATGGTGTGAGTGGTGACTAGACACACTTAGAAAAAGAGCAGACATATGTCTGTTTACAATGTAGAACTCACAGAATAATGGGCCTATCATTGCCATATGGCATATATAAGTGGAGTAGACCTGCTCACAGAGTGTCCAAATTCATAAATCTCAATGGAAACTGAGTTCCTTTCCTTTCTCCTGAGGAG
This sequence comes from Nesogale talazaci, assembly GCA_004026705.1. Lineage (NCBI taxonomy): Eukaryota > Metazoa > Chordata > Mammalia > Afrosoricida > Tenrecidae > Nesogale > Nesogale talazaci. The sequence continues at coordinate 899,069 of PVJH01000007.1, read as the reverse complement.
AGATTGGTGGGATGGAACTTGCTTCCCAATGCATACCTCACTCCATTGCACAGGATCCCTGAGCTGAGCTGGGTGACCTAAGATCTCCTCAGACTCACAAGTGGTAATAAAGTGGTAAAAAAGCGAGCACAGATGGGCAGGACAAAAGAGAAATGATCATGGGGGAGAAAGTCAGCAGTTGCACGTGAGAGGGGAAACATGTGAGCTGCTATTGTTTTGATGAATGTATTAAGCTAACGGAAGTTGGGTATAAGGAAAAGGCTCACCATATAAAAACCCTCTACCAATTATAAAGTGGTAAAGAATTTATAATCTATGAACCTTGGAGCATTAAAAACAGTTGTGACAAATATGGCGAAGAAAAATATGCATTGCAAAGTCACTTGTAAATGATTTTGAATCATCTGCTACACTGAATTATACAAATTACTGTTGCCCTCCATTTATGTGAATACTGAGTTGACGAAGTATTGAACATCATTAAAATCAATGAATCATGCCTTTCCCTGGCTCTGTGCAGTTCCTATCAGACTGTCGACAATAACCAATCTGTTTCTTTCAGTGACCAAATTACACTTTGATGGAGATTAAGAGTCACACATAAGCCCTCTCTATAGAAGGGGGAATGGATCTGTTCCAATTGAACCTCTGATTCACCCCTCAGGAAGGATATTGTATCGGTGCCAGGAGGTGATTACAGGCTGCAAACTGGCCTAGGTGGATTCAGTCGAGTCCAGGACCCTTTGCCTACAAATGCACCATTTGATCTCAAGTCCTGAATCAAAATGCACCATTTATTCAAGAAAAAAAAATACTGGAGAGGGAAAATTTAGCATTTCCCAAATGAAGGTATTTTTATTTCCCTAAGAAATGAAGGTTCTTAAAATCAGGTTTCTAATTTGGTGTAGAAAAAAATCATCTTTCTGCTTGCCCTTTAATAATTTCCTAAGCTTTCAAAGATTAAAGATGGGGACACTGGGACATGCAGAGAGAAAGAGAGAGAGAGAGAGAGAGAGAGAGAGAGAGAGAACACAAACCATGTTGATTTCACAGATAGTAATTTGATAATGAAGGTTAAAATGTCTCAGTCAGGGATTTCAAATGTGGATTAGCAACACTTTTGAAAGAAAGTTCGCTTCACAAGAGAGAAACTGAGTTTTTCAACCAGCATTAGCTGCACAGGTTAATTTGCGAGATGACAATGAAAAGAATGCCTTTGAAAGCACTGAGGAAGCTTTGGGCTCTGGGCAGGCAGGCTCTCTCTGCATTAGAGCATTGCTACATATGCTCCTTTCATTAAGTTTCATTTTAGGACAGAATGTGGAGGAGAGACTCCTGAATAAGCAGGTTCTTATGCCAGCAATCTAGGAACTGTTTGCCATTCCACTAAAGCCCATATTAACTCATTACCCTTTGGTAGTCCATTTTCATGGCATTTTTTAAAGTAATTGAGTTTAGTTCACTGAATGTATAAGAAAACACTGCAATAAAATCAAAATACACAAAACCACTTGCTACTGTTTGACTAGGGAGAGTTTTGTAAGATTCTCGAAACACTCACGGTTGATCTGAATTCTTGTTTGGAACTAGAAGTACTAACCCCAATATTAGTGCATCATTTCAGTTGGACTGGTTCTTATGCTTAACAGTTTGTTTTGACCACTCTCATTCCTATTCTTCTTTCATTCTCTCTACCACATTTCATTTGACTAGGGCTGAATTAACATGATTTATTGCTATTCAAGAAGAAAGTCTACATCACTCCAGTAGACAGAGCAGTTGAGGCTCTGAATATAAAACAGACAATTGCCTTCCATGTAAGGTTAAAGCAATGCAATATGGATCAGGAGTAGTAATAGCTATATGTTTGTATATGTGTGTGCGAGAGAGAGGATGTGTGTCTGTGTATTTATAATTCCAAGAGCATATGTAATTGAATGCATTGCTTGTTCAAGCATTTTGAAGTGCTAGATAGAAGCCTTTCTCACAATCTATTAGGATTTGATTATGCTATAATGAAACTGTCATGTTTGTATTACTCTAGTTAGTCACTATAACATTTATAGCTAATATATTATCAAAGTAACTTATGGTATTCACAAAGATTACAAAGTAGAATATAATCTATTTATCCAGGTTTTGACCAGGAAAATCTATGCTAATTCTCACTTTTCTTCTTCACTTCTATAATATCCATCTCACTGCCATCAAATCAATACCAACTCATAGCGCGGGCAGATCCTTAAATGCTGCTTCATCTGTAAGTAGCTTTGGTATCATGAAAGAAGAATTAATGTCTATTCAATAGAATTTAGAGATAAGTGAAATGAATCCATTCAAATTATTTCAAAACTTATAAGCCATACAGGGCATGTATGTAGGCAAGGGATATATGGTGATTTTCCTTAAATGAGCCCCTAAAAATTACCAGAAAGCCCAATTTCCCCCCCATAATTTATCAGCTGGCTAACTGAATCCAAGATAAAATAATCATCTTTAAAATAATTATGTCCAAGTTTATGCTCTGTTATATTAGAACTGTTTAGTTGTAAGGATCACTCCTTTCAGAGAAAGATTTTGGAGGTGGAATGAATGGTGTCGAGGCAGTCTAAAAGTTTACATAAGTAACAATCTCTGTGAAAAACCTGTAATAACCTTTCTTGGATCAGGAGACAATACTGATAACCAGACCAGATGCTTCACTTTCAGGTATTAGACAATCCCTGAGTTTGCTTACTCTTTCCTCCTAACAGTCCTTCTCATTCACCAACATTAGCTGAACAAATACTTGCATCATTATAAGAAGTACTACTTTATTTTCACGACCTGTTCTCCTTGGTAACACATCACTTCCCCCAACATCCTCTGGATTGGACAAGAGAGGCTTTAGAAGAAGTGCTAAGGGGTCGAGGAAAACTATCAGAGGGTGTATTTAAAAGCCCAGAATAGCTTCTTGAAAGCAACAAATAAGATGGGCGAGTCAAAATAACTTTATGTTCCTTGAAAAAACAATATTTTTAATGACTTAGAAATTGAGAGTAGGTTCTTCAAAGTGATCTTAAAAGTGCAATTGTTACATTTGGTAGAATTTCCTTGTAAATTTAGGAGAAGGTAACTCCTATTTTTAACTCCCTGCATCACTGCCCTGGTGGAAGTAGGAAGCCCAGCCTGGCTCCTGGAGAACTGTTGCTGGATTTGAACCACCAGCCCTGTGGGCCACAATCCCACACACAACCACTGCACCACCGGGGCTCAGCCGGGGCTCGGCTGAGACGGTAACTCTTTACAGAAGCAGAAAGCCTCATCTTTCTCTGGAGGATCAGCTGGTGTTTGAACTGCTGGCCAAATCCAAAAACCACTGTGTCCGTATCCTCAGTTCAAAACCCGGCTTTGACTCGTAGACACCCTTCAAACCATACCCCAGAGGGTTCCCTCTCAGGCACACATCACACAGGCCTATGGCGTGAGCACCAACAGGTGTGAGGAACGTCCTCCTCAGAACAAGCAGCCAGACAAGACCAAAGAGTAAGGTTCCGAAGGCAGGAAGGGACAGAGTGATGGCTACGTGTAAAAGGGGAACCAGGGGAAGGTGTGGAGCGAATGCCGTTACAATGAAAAGGCTGCAACTAATGTCATGGAACACCATGTGCATAAACTCTTGAACAGGAACCCAAGGTGCTCTGTAAGCTTTCCCCCCAAACACAAGAAAACATTCAATGAAGAGAAAAGGTGGGGGAGGGGGATTGGTCAACATGCTGGATGTGCCCTGTATTCACTCCATTCAATATCATCTCTCCATTCATCACTGTTGCGGCTATCGTCATTTCTCTCAAGTCCAGTCAGTCAGACCTGCAGTGACCCCTCAGTACAGACCACCTCTCCCTCATAGGGTTATCGCCAACCTTTCACAAGCAGAAGGCTGGGTTTGTCTCCGGCTGCTCCTTTGGAAGGAATCAAACTCCTAACATTTGGGTGAGTATTGGGGAATTAACCATCTGTGCTAGCCCAGGACGCCATGGACTAACTAGCCACCTAACTATATCTGTTTTTTTTTCACCAGCTGACATGGTCGCGCTCCGGAGACCAGGTTATTATGCAAAAAGCATCAAGTCTAAACATGGAAGATGGCTATCATAGGTAATTAAGTAAAAAATTAACACATAGTTACAAAATCTTCAGAGGTTCATGGCCGAGCCCAAGACATAGAACCGTAACCTTCATTACCAGATATATCCTGCCAGGTAGTAGTCCGGAGATCTTGACAGGTGAGACAAGTCCCTAGAGAAGGGCATCTTACTTGATAAGATAGAGGGATATGAAAGAGAGGACTATCCTAAAGGAGATCGCTGACACAGTGGCTACAACAAAGGGCTCACACAAGGAATCCTTGTGAGGTCCAGGCAGTGTTACATTCTGTTGTGCATAGGGTAGTTACGGCTCAGAACCAATTCAATTGCACCTTACAACAGTCAAGTGGTACATCTTTTACCATCATCATCAATGTCAGATGCTACATGTCAGATAACAAGACCCTCCACAGGTGAGGGGTAGATGCAATTATACTTCTCACTCTCAACGTTAAGCTCGTAGACTTCCTAATGCACATGCATATGCTGTTGAGATACGCTGCTGTTCTCATGGCCTTTGAGTCACTTCCAGTTGATGGCCATCTCATGTTTATCAATATACTAACATGAATGTAAATATACGTTACCGTGTAAAATATTGATAAACTTAAGTTGATAGGCATGTACAACAGTGTCCCAAACTTCTCTGGCCCACTGATTCCTTTTTCAGGAAAAAGAAGAAAAAATTATGCTAAAAATTTACACCTAAAAAATTATACTATACCCCACAGTATAAGATAAAATGTGTCTGCTTTTGCAATGCCCCTCGGATCATCATAGCATCCACCAAGGAGAGGTGGATTTCAGAAATGAGAGTATCTTTCAGAATGCTTTCTGAAATGCTTTCAGAAATGAGAGTATCTCTCATTTATGGTTATTAAAATGCTAGATGAACACTTTTGATGAGTACATATATGAACTAATCTTTAGGGTAGAAATTCCCCAATTGAATAGAACCCATGAATTCCATTTTGCCTTTTTCAGGAACTCTATACAGGCTCTTGCTTTCTGGAATTGACAAGTGTGCACAAAATAGTCAAACTTGACCCAGACTTTCATTTGCGCTTTCCCTCGGGAATTTACTGAAGACTTCTCTATTTTTTTCCTGAATTTCTTTTAGTACTTTCCAGTTTGTGCTGGAAAGAGGTATTTATGAACTTTCATGTGAAAATATCATAGAAGGATCTTTATGCAATGTGAGGTGACATTATTTCTTCTTTCACTTGTCTTGGGTTTCCATGGAGACATGAGGAGAAGGTGCATGAAGTGGTCATAACAAAGGAGGTGTGAGGGAGAAGAAATACGTGTTGTGTGCACTTTGTGTGACTACGGTGATCCGCTGTTGTCAGAGTAGGCGCAGTCTCTCAGCGATCCACCTCACTGGATAAATGAAAGCCTGGTCCTGCTTCATTCCCATAATGAATTGTTGATAGGATGGTGGTGATCCTTAGGGTTTTCAAGCTGGTTTTCTGATCTAGACTGCCCTTCCTAGATCCCTGATCTATGCTAGCATGGGAGCACCACTGAAATGTGTGTATCCACAAAGTAACCTGTGAACAATGAATGATACACACCTGAGGTTCATGTGCAGGATATCAAATGTGGATCCATGGCTGAGAAGGTGAAAATTCTACCCCAGAGCCTTTGCCCTCATCGAGTGTACAGGAGGTCATATTTTGGATGCAGTCTCAGTACTTTCCACTGACCTCAGCATGTTTCCTATTTTCTCTTGATGGAAACGTTCTAAGGACTATCTTCAAACTGTATTCAGTAGATATATCAATACTCATGTAAGATATATCAATTCTCATGTAAGGCATATATACATATATTTCTCTTAATTCAGAGAAATAAAACCTTAGAACTATATATAACTACATATTTCTATTGGTGGAAATCTCCTTTTTGGTAAGAGTTAAGGTCTTCTAGTCCAAATAAGCTACTGAGTTTGTGTTGGCTGATTTGCTTGTTTTCCTTCTGGTATTTTCATTTTCTAATTATCTGATTTGAATTATTAAAGAACTTATGAATAAGAAATTTGTCTTTGTGTTTTTCAATTTTTTTTAATTTAGTTCCTTGGGATGTTAATAAACTGGCAAATTTCAAAATACTTTCTTTAACCAGATCAACTTATGAAAGAATCACGGTTCTCCAACTTCTTGGATTCAACGGTGTGCTAATGTAGACTGGTGTATTTCCCAGATACATTTAGTAGGAAGTGTTTTATTGGCAATAGAGAGCTTAGAGACCTGATGTTCTGGAGTTCACACTTAGGTTAGTGTATTTCCCTAAGTATGTCCCCAAGCATGTCTTTAAGTTGAATCTGTATCTAAGTCTAATGATGTGGGCAAATGTCTGACTTCGCCTACCTTAAATGCAATGATCTAGGAGTTGCACATGCAGCCAGTAAAGGTGAATGTAATAAAGACTTTGCTGTGAGCTGGTGATTGTTCAGGGAACCCTTGTGACACCGTGTGCTAACCTTCAGGTTGCTGACAACAAGGTCAACACTTGGGACCTAAAGACAGCAGCAGGAAGCCACCAGTTCCTGTGGGAGAGGTCGGAGGGTGGGGGGTGGGGGGGGAATGAGATGCTGTGTGCTCATAAAGATATACAACCTCAGAAAGTCCTCTGTCTTAGAGGGGAAACTCCCTGACCGAAGTGCTGGAGACTCAGCTTAAGACTCAAGGAGAACTCAAGAACTTAAGACTCAAGAGAAGACTCAAGGGCAACAGATGCTCATCACGTGAGGCCTGAAAGACTTTAACTAGAGGAAATGGAGGCACTGAAAGAAATGAAATCATGTACAACACCCTCACTTTAGCTACTTTGCAGATTTGAGATATCAACGCATAGGTTAATACTGTCAGCAGCACTTGAGGAACTGTGCCGACTAAGCCCACATCTCAGGTGGTCTTTGACAACACAGAGCCCTGCACCGAAAACAATGCAAATCCTTTAAGAGAAAATATTCATGTAGATTATCTTTCTTCACAGCCCCCATGAATAGATGGCTTGATTTTTCTTCTCAAGTCCCACAGGAGTGAGGGCGAAGAAACCTTTAAAGAGAAGAGAAAACTGCCCAATTCCTTCTTAACTGTTATTTTTCCATTTATTGTTGGTTTGTTTGAACCTGGCTCAGATCTTCCTGGCCAGAGGCTAGTCAGGCTGCCTAAAAACCTATTACTGCATTTCATAAATATCAGCAGCAGGAAGTAAAGTGGCAGCGACATTGCCTGTAGGAGATTATTTGTGTGCCAGGAATTGTCTCTCCCCACCATCCATGCAAAGATCGACCAAATGACTGAGGTAAAAAGGGGCAGAGAAAGTGTCCTGCCCCAAACTCTCACTCTCACAGACTTGTCCCTGACACATACAATGCCATTGGAGAGGTGTACTCATGGGTGACACTTGAATAATAAGCAAGTCAGTAGAGAACTACACCTTCAAAATGAACACACATCAGTCTTGGAACAATAATGTTAGAGTCACTGCTAATAATCTCTAACACTTTGTTGCTCAGACTATCATGTGCCTTTCTAACCTTAAATCTTAATTTTCTTTAAATTCTGATGTTTGGAAGGCAATACTGTCTAAGTTTATGTGTCATGTACTCGTAGGAAGTTTGAAAAGTGTAGAGGGACTACCATTGTGTGTGTGTGGAGAGTGGGAGAGAGAGAGAGAGAGAGAGAGAGAGAGAGAGAGAGAGAGAGAGAGAGAGCCAGAGCCCACTCAACAACACATTTAAGTATAGTATCATATTTACTTAAAAAGCAAATACATGTAGTAATCTACTATGAAGTAACTGTGAGTTAGAATGAACTCAAATATATTTTTGAAAATTAATAAAGGGAGTGATAGTAACTATAATACAAATAGAAATTACAATATCCACTCTGTAACCTCTAGGGGACCCTCATATATTCTCTCTATTATATAAAAGCTACATTAGAGAACATTGCATATGCTCATAAAACATGTATGTGCCCATTTAATTTACGTGTGTTAGATTTGATCATCCCACACGGTTTCAGAGCACTCTCTTCAAACAAAGTAATTTGGAGAAGATTCATGAAAATAGGCAGCACTCTATAGAATACATTTTTTTGGCCAGTGATCAGAATTCAATAATTTGCTCCCACACTTGCCTACTGAATTGCCCTGAACAAATTGACCTTGTGCTTCAATAAAATGGTGATACATCTTAATACAAATTTCAGAGAGTTTTTGTGAATGGAATTAAACCCCAAATGATATCTGCAATGCTTAAAGCAGAACTTGTCACAGACTAAACCAAATCAAGTTCCCTTACAAGGAGCTAATGCAGACTCACAGTGAACCTGGAAGACAGGGTAGAGCTGTGGCTGGGAGTTTCTGAGACTATAACCCATTTTGGGACTGGAAAGCCTCATCTCTCTCTGAGAGATCAGCTGGTCACTTCAAATATGAGAGTTTGCAGCTAGCAGAAACTCGTAAACACGACACCACCAGGACCTTTTAATAAGTATTGCAAAACCAGTGGATATTGTAATCACAATATATTTGTATTATATCACCTTATAACAAAAGAAAGACTGGATATTCTTAAATAAAGTACACAAAGTATACTGGATTTCTGAATATTGAAAAGAATAGTCCTTGACATCCAGATCTCATCTTTTAGGGACTCATGATAAGACTGCAAGAATTTTGTGCTCACTGAAAGGTTACTTATTGTTGACATGAATATTGTTGACAAGAGATAAATTCAACTATGTTAAGAAAATTTATAAGAATACTCTCAAGCTAAGGACATTGTTACTAGAGTCCTGGGGTGTGTGCATTGGCTTACACATCGGCCTGCTAACCACAGGTCAGTAGTTTAAACCACCAGCTGCTCCAAGAGAGAAAGATGAGGCTTTCTACTCTTCAAGAGAACTGAAGTCTTGGACAGCCACAAGGACAGGTGTGTTTTGTCCTACAAGGTCACTATGAGTAAGCATTGAGTGAATAGCAGTGAGGTTTGGTTTTGGGTATTTTAGCATTAAAGATAAGTCAAAGCTGACACATTTCCTATTGTTCTACAGTCAAAAACCCCAAGGATAACACTAAATACTCTCACACAAAAAATATAAATTATCAAGTGTTCATGAGGGAGGGAAGGAGGGTAGGGGAGAAGAACTCATGAGGTGATACCAGTGGCTCAAATAGAAAGAAAATTTTTGGAAAATGATGGGCAACATATATACAAATGTGCTTGGCACAATAGATGTATGGATGTGTGGCTTGTGATAAGGGATGTTGCAGCCTGTAATAAAATTATTTTTAAAAGTAAAACTAATGCATAAAACACAAGAAGATGATGCTTGGTTTGTGGTCAGGCAAGAACGATGAGTAAGATATTCTGTGCAATGAATTAACACAGAGAACCATCTTCATCAAAAGGTAATTTTATCCTGTATTTTTATCAAACTATAAGACCAATGACCTTAAAAATGAGAACTGGAATAGATAGATGCTATGGTAAATCTATTTAGGAAAAAAAGACAGCATCTAAGTCAAATTTTATTATTTTTAGGGTTGCAATTTTGTTGATCATGGTAGAAAGAATTTTAATATACAATTTAAAGAATTGGAGTTAATGCTTCTATTCATTTGCCACACTTAAAGGTCAAAACTTCCTTAATAATGGTGATAGAGCCCATGGATAAATTCTGAAATATTGGGGTTAGCATCTTGGTCAATGTAATAGTCTATCTAAAAAGAGTCATTTAGATTATTAAAAATATCTTGTGGTGACAAAGAAGAAAGTGGAGGGGATAATGGAGGATAAGCTGGCAGATCAGAAAATGGATGACCTTTTTCCAAGGAATTTGAAAAACTGATTATCAAGTTTATATGGACAGGGGAGAAGCCCAAAAGGACAAAGTAGGAGGACTCGCTTTACTTGCCTTTAACACTTCCTCTATAGCCACAGTGGATAAAGCAGCATGGAACTGGTATACTGACAGATACTCAGACCAACACAAAAGGACAGAAAATCCAGAAATAAAAAGATCAGTAAACAGACAACAGCACTAGAGACATTGTGCAGAAAGTGTGTCTGGTCTGTCCCATGCACAGTGGAGTGAAATACGAAGGGAGCACAACTGGGCAGCAAGTGGAACAAAGGAACCAAGTCCCCAAGTAATCCTGAAAATAGACTTCTGAGTTGGGGGATATGGCTTGGCACCTCATCAGACTTCATCAGAAAACATACCTAAGGGTGAGCAAACGAACCTGGAACTATCTATTGTTTGTTTCTCATTCTGCCTTGTTTTGATTTTTGTTTTTGTTTTCCTTTTGTACTATATCTATCGATATAAAACAGGAAGGATGAACAACCAGACAAGGGTTCCTGGGGGGCATGGGAGAAAGAGGGGTGAGGAAAGGGAGTGGGAAGCCAACAAATGCAAAGGGTTAAGGGAACCACAAGAGATCTAAAATTGGATCCCACCCCACCCCCAGAAGTGGTATGTGGAAGGGATGAGTCAACCAAAGCACAGTATAGCATGAATGAATCACACATTATTCCTCTAGTTCCTGAATACTTCCTTCCCACCTCCAACCCCAACTTCATCATCCAGTTCTAACTTACAAAGCTGGCTAGACCATAGAATGTACATTAGTACAGATAAGAGCTCTGGACACATGGAATGCAGAAAAGATAAACCCCTCAGGGAGTAGCAATATCATGATGTTAGAGGATGGACAAGGAGGGGAAAGGGTTAGAAAAGGGGAACCCATCACAAGATCATATATATATATATATATCCCCCCTATCCCGAAGGGGATGAAAAACAGAAATGTGAGTGAAGGCAGACAACTGCAGTGTAAGATAACAAATAATAATATATATGTTACATGGGGGGGTGGAGAAAGAAGTGTCTATTCTAAGGGCTCAAGTAGAAAATGTTTTAAAAATGATGATGGCAACATATGTACAAATATACTTGATAGAGTTGATATATAATATGTTATAAGAACTGTATGAGCCCAAAATAAAGTGAATAATAATTAATTAAAATATCCAGTATTTAATTTGTTCATTGTACTCATCATTAGTACAAGAACATATAGCCTTATGAAAATCAACACACACACACTTTCCATATGAAAGTTTATTTCCTAACCAAATTGCTTTGTTTACTCAAGGAAATGGTCTGCTTTTTTTTAAAAAAAATGTCCAACATATTGTTAAATAAAACATTGTCCTATTTTTCAGATTCAGAAGGTAATTGCATGCCTCATCATATATTGTACATTATTTTCTATATGATCATCTTACTAATAACTCAACCCTATGAAGTGGTTATAAGTTGTAATTGACTCAATGGAAACAGGTTTTATAACTCCCTGGTCTGGGAATTATCCACAGTAGACAAATACCAATGACACAAGGAGACTTGTATATTCACACTTTGCTGGACAGGGCTTCATTGCCTTAGTACTGTTGTTGACCATTCAATGACAAACTACTTGGATGACCATAAGGGGACCTGCTGTCAGGTAAACCTTTTAGTGCTAATCAAAGGTCCCCAGATAAACTCACCAGCCTTTTCAGTTGAGGAAGATGAAGCTGTCTGCTAACCTAAAGTTTGACAGCCTTAGAATCATGACACAGGGTGGCTATGAATTGGAATGGACAGTTGGTTTGTGTTTGGGGTTTTATGTATAAATATACTACAAATCAAATAACTACTGTAATGTTTAAGAATAACTGCCTGGTAAAGGGATACTTCTCTTTCTCAAACACTTGACATTCTTGTGTTATTTGTAACATGTGACCTAGCTTTAACATTGGAAGGTAAATTTTCATCTGCCCTCTTTACATTGAATCAAAAGAACAGGAATAAATAATATCAGAAAGAGTGTGAGTATTACTTATTACCATTGAACCTATGTGAGCGCATTTTCCTAAATTTAACGTTATAATAAAAAATATTTGTGATTAAAAATCAAGATGAAAAAGGGGTTTTGACAAAAAACTGAAGTTGTTTTCTTCCAATTTTTTTCTTCCCAGAAATATCATATCTTTAAGCAATTGTTCTGCTTATTTCTTCATTATCTCATGGTAATGACTCTGCATTTTAAGTAAAATCCTGAAAGCTGGTGTTGCTTCTAAACTTGGAGAATGCTGACCTTAAAACATACACAGGCTATTCGTTCCTAGGGTATCTGGGCACAGATTATTAATCTGCTCTCTTTCATTTATTTCTGGAAACAAGGAAGAGAGCAGCATAATGAAGCCAACCTAAATTTCCAAAATATCTGTTTTTATAATTAAAAATAATTGTGTGTGCTGCAGCAGACTAACTTCTACAGTGTAATTAAACATATTTAACATATATTAACTCTATAAGTAATTTGCATAAATTATTCTGCTTAACAATTTTAGTGTACACCAGGGGATACTGTGATTTTTATCAATGCACTCTATTAACTGAATGGATAATGATATGGTTTTGAAAGTTGCGATATAATTACAATCCTCTTAGAATGTGCCCCAGAAAGGGTGTTACAGGCTATTGGAGCAATTTGCCAAATTACAGAGAGGATTGCGTATGTTGTTTCGAAAGATGATTTTGAACTCCTATAGTTTTTCTTCTGCCAAATATCAATCAATGATTTGGACTATCTCAATTTTCTTCGCACTTAAGATTTTTCTTTACAGAAATAAGAGTGTACATATATTTAAAGCAATTAAAATAATACCTCCCAGCATTGATAACTTGGATAATCATTAGGAGACACGATGGCTTCAAGTTGGCTTTGACACATTGTCACCACTACGGTGCATTAGAACTGCCCCAAAAGTTTTCAGAAATGCAGGTGGCACTGTGTAGTCAATATTGTTCTGCTAACCACAAAGCCACAAGCCACTTCATTGGAGAAAAGGCGTGTCCTGGCCAAAAGGCTTTCTTGGAAACCCTATCTAGGAGAGCTATCAGTGGGGATTGATTTAACAGCCTTAAGTCTTTGTTTTTCATAGGCATGGTTTGCTAGCATGTGAAGTTAGGAAGTCTGAACCTAAGATAGGTGCAAATCACAAATTATCTGGTGAGAAGGTTCCTTCTCACTGTGCCTTCAGGGTTCCGTGAAACAAAACCCAGTAAAGCAAACATCATACATTCTAGGTCTAAAGAAAGAAAAAATTCTAGGTCTTAGTTGATCCCTAACAGGGCAGTGACTCAAGAACATGACTTTTTATCAGCCCTGGTTTTAATTTTTTTGTGTATAAAAGACCAGGGTGTGCCCCTGTGTTCACAACATTTTCCTGAATAGCTAAAATGTTGACTAACCTATTGTTCATCAAATGAGCAAACTAAAGGTGATATATATACACAAAAAGATACTATGGCAGTTATGTGCTTATGTTAATTTCATGATTGAGATGTAGGGGTGTAATCTAGCCTATTAATTTGAAGATAGCCATTGAGTAGCCAATGAGGCCTCCCTGTGGGCATGGCTTTCTCCTGAGACTTCTGGGAAATCTCGTGATATTTTCCTCATGGAGATGAGAAGCTATCTCTTCAGTTCTTGGGAGTTAGTCTCAGAGACACGGACAAGACAACACAGCAGTGTCTCAGGAGCTGAAAGAGCTGTAGGAGAAGCCACATGGCCTTACCCTGATGGAACCAGACCTCTGAAGCTGGAGAAGCCACATGGAGAGCCCTGGCAGTGCTGAGTTGCCTCCACAAACACTGGATGCTGTTGATGGACCCTGAGCCCTGGAAGCAAGGAGACATGGGGAGACCCCTGCCAGAGCCGGGATTCTGCACCCACTGGTCTATGACTTTGTGAGTCAGAAGGAGGCATTATAAATTGGTGTCGGGCATATGGGCTAATATCAGACTTATGACTTTGAACTGGACTGGGTTGGGTTGATTTCTTAATGTCCTATTCCTCTTGTATATAAACCATACCCTTATATTCCTTTGTGTGTCTATGAATTTGTTCCTTGAGTCTACCCAGACTAACACATTATGGTACCTTAGGAGTGGGGTACTAGAGAAACAGATCATAAGATGGAAAGTAGATGTTTGTTTGACTTGTGCCTCAAGGTATTGTTACTTTTTTGGCTAGCCAGAAGTTAGATATGTCCTTGCAGTTTGCTGAGCTATTTTCTGGAAACCACATGGGAAGTTAAAGTTTTAATTATTTTGTTTGGATGCTGTTTTTGGTTATTCCTATATAAAATGGCCAAAATGAATGCTGCTAATGTATATCTTGAGCTCAAGGGTAAAAGCCGCCATTTGAATGTCTCAGAACCTATGCTGCTCAAGGACAATGGTTAAGAAGGTCAGAAAGTCTGACCAAAAGCATGGATCTGTTTTGATGCCTTCAGAGACCTAATTCCATGTTTTTTGTGTAAACAGTAGTTTAGATAAGGCTATAGATGAGCTTAATAAGTATTGACCTTCACTACTTTAAGAATTAAGTTTAATTTCTGACTATGCTATTTATACTGATTTCTTATCCCTATTATTGTAAATATAAGGATGTATAAAAATGTTTATTGGGAAGTATGAAGAGAGTTTGTAAATCCAGTTGCCTCAAGCCAAACATTGACCTCTAGAGGTTTTAGGACTCAGCTTCAAAGACATCTCAGAAGAGATTAACCCCACCTTGTTCTTAGATGGGTTTAGACCACACCTAGAAAGACTTCTCTGAAGAAATTTGCCCCACCCAGTCTCTTGGAGTACTCAGAATATTTCAAACAATTCCCCCCAACTCTAAGCACCCCCCACCCCTGTCCTGTGGCATTTAAAAAATGGAAAGAATGCATGATAAGGTAGGGAACAGTGGGAGAAGGGTAGGGGAATATACCCCTTGTAATCCCCCCACCCCCCATCCCCCATCCCCGCTTTTCAATGGTGTCCCGCTTTAAAAATGTTAAAATCTGGTCACTTTAGTCGAAAGAGGTATTTATGGATCAGTATCAGACATATGGGTTAATATTGGACTTAGGGACTTGATAGAACTATGCAGGAATATTCTCTCAATATACAATTGTTCTTCGATATATAGCCCTTTCACATACAGATAGGAGTTTGTTTCTCAAGCCAAACCAGACTAATACAGCCTACCTCATCCAATGTCTCATTATGACATGCATATGAGATGATTGAAAATACAATACCTTGGATCAGATGTACCTTAGTTTTTAAAGTAATATCCTCATTTCTCAACATTTTAAACAGTTCCTGTGCACCCTACTTAGTCAATGCAATGTGTCCTTTGATCTCTTGTCTGCTGCTTCTATGAGCATTGATTGTGGATCTAAGCAAGAGAAAAATCCTTGATAATTTTCTTATTTTCTCCATTTATCATGATGTCAGCTATTTGTCCAGTGTGATGATTCCATTTTTCTGTACATTCAGTTGTAATCCATACTGAAGACTACAATCTTTGATCTTCATCAGCACACCCTGGTCCTCATTTTCAGCAAGCAAGGTTTGATCATGTGCATATCATGTTGTTGACAAGCATCATTAAGCTGGTTAATAAGCATTCCTCCAATCCCAGTGTCACATTGCTCATCTAATCCAACTTCTCTAAGGATTTGCTCAGTAGACAGATGGAATAAGAATGATGAGATCATAGAACTCTGAAGTGCGTCTCTCCTGATTTTAAATCATGCAACATCCCCCTTTTCCGTTTGCACAACTGACTCTGGATTGATATACAAGCTTCCCGTGAGCATCATGAAATGTTCTGGAATTCCCATTTTTCCTCAAGAGTATCTATTGCTGTGATTGATATTGTCTTATCTATTCCGGAGATCATTCTGCAATTAAATTTGTTGGGTGTCATTTGTGGTCTTAGTTTTCCTCTTGTGCTTAGGAATTTTTCTTGTTGTTGATTTCCAGGTATATCTTGAATGGCTGAGATGAAAACTTGTCCTTCGAGGGCTCATTTGACTCGTAAGTAGTTTGACAGTTAATGTGTGAGAGTAATGTAAGCCATCTTTCAGATGAGGAAGCTAACAAAAAGGAAAGTTAAGGGTGTTGCTACAATTCAGGATGTCAGCTTTTGAGTTCAGAAATTCTCTCATAGTCAAAATGGGATGTTAGGTAGGCACAACGGAAAAGGTGAAAGCTTTTCAAGGAAAACTCCATAGGAAGTCTAGAGACACAGACTTCCTGGAATGTTCAGATTCTCTTAGAAGTCATTCAGGTATTATTTCCTTAAGGGCAAAAAAGATGCCCACTCTGTTAACCAATGTATCTTTAGCTTGCAGAAGAATGACTAAAGCAAAACAACTTACAATAAGTAGTATATAATGAAAAGTTTTAAAGCAATCCATTTATATCAATAAAGCAGGTTTCAGAAAAGTGAGAGTTGGGAAGGGAAAGTTTTCCTTTGATTTACTGATTTATCTTTGTTTCACTCTCCAACAAAACTATATAGTGTTAAACAATTATACATTCTCATGTGTCTTCATAGATTTGGTCTCACTTCAGTGTTCATAAAAATAACGAGAGAAAAAAATAAAATAAAAATAACTTGATGATCTTATAAACATACGGACTGTGACTCAAAGACTCTGGGGTTCCTCCTGGAAAAATTCTGAGGTGAAGTTAATGGTGCAAAGATAAGAACACTTTTTTAGGACACTTCCTTTAAGTACCTTACGGGTGTGATTTTCAGGTATAACTAATTAAAGTTATAAACATGTTATAATGAATAGTAGGTTATAAAAATCATGTGCAGGGTAGTTATATATTTCTTTATATTTTTATACCCCTTCCCAATTACACTCTTGCCATGATGTTAGGACAAACTGAAGAGTGACATTTTTCACTGTTCCTGTACTGACTATCACATGAGATGTTAAATTCTTCAAGCTTTACGTGGGACATACTGGAATTCTTTGTTTGGATATTTCCAACTGCCAATGTTTTTCCTATGGCCTTTCCTATGGAAGAAACATAAATAAGCACATATTTAACAATTTGAAAAGGCAAGCATCTCACAACTTCTGGGAGTTAGAAGAGAAAATGTTGAAACATCACATAACTTTTATATCTATTCATCATTCCAGAATGTAAATAAAAATTTACCATCAAAATAAACCAATGCCACCCCACAATGATCTTTTCTAGTGTTGCAATAAAAGGTCAAGCTAGAATTTGTTTCACGTCATTACAAAGAAGTCGTGAAGAACTTTGAGAAAATGTGATCAATATTTATTTACAAAGTATCCTCACTTCACTAATTTTTACTCTAATTGTCATATGAATGATTAACTTGCTTAATCAGAATCCCAATGAAATCAGCACTATTGTTATATCCATTGATAGAAAACCAAGCCATAGAAAAGTTATATGAATCACTGATCATCTCACAGGAAGAAACACAATTCCAAGCCAAGCAGTGTCACTTCAAAGTTTGGGCTCTTAAGTATGGTATCATGCTGCCTCTGTGAATTTCTAAAGCAAGACGAGATTTGTGACATCCAAAGATGTAGAATAATATCTCCACCTATATTTTCAATTAGCTTCAAAAATCACACTCTAAACTTCATGTTTCAAGTGGAACCACACCAAATCAATCCCCAATTAAGGAGCTCAATGGTCAGGACTACAAGAGTGCTGCTGCCAGGAGGGTACAGTGGGAGTGGAGGAGGACTCACTTTCCTCTGGATCATAGTGGCCAGAGGTCACAATACTGTTTACAAGGAAATTCTGAAATCATGAACTAGCCACTCTTATTTTCAGATGATAGCATAGACAAACAGGCAGGCAGGCAGGTAGGCGGGCAGACAGTCAGATATGGATACACACACACACACACACATATAGACAGAGAGATATAGATGTAGATTTTGTTCCGACTCTTTTCCCTGGAGTTTAAGAAATATATTCCCAATAGTCTACCAGATACCTGGACCAAGCACTGTATCATGAGAATAGAGAGTGTGATGGGTAATCTTAATTGCCAACTTGGCTAGAATATGATTCTCCATAGTTTGGCACTTGCAATGTACTCATGATGATATCTGATATAGTGCAATCATCTCCCTGATAAAATATGCTTTGAGCAGCCAATCAACTGAAAGAGAATTTTCTCAAGGGCGTGGCCTACTTCGATTATATATATTTGAATTAAATATACATTTAAATATATATTTAAATGCCCCTGCTCAGTCCAGATCAAGTCCATAAATATATTAGTCCATATGTCCAATTCCAATCTATAAGGTCCTCTTAAAGCACATGGAATGACACCAAATGGAAAAAGATCACAGGCCAGTGGGTGAGAAGTCTTGTGGACCCGGTGGCATTGTAAGCATCTCGGCTCTGGCTGGAGGCTCCATATGTCTTCTCCAGCTCACAGTACTAGTGTCGTTCCATGTGTCTTTCTAGCTGCATCGCATCCTAGGGAGTGAGCAGAGAAAGGAGGAAGAGCCAAGTTCCCAGAATCCTCAGAAGGATGCCATGTCCAAAATGAGGCTTCATTAGTTAGCTCTGATTGACAAGCTGGACTCCACCCCTTCACTCTTAAATTGACATGCAACTGTATAATTACCACGTTGAGTATTACTTACCCAGTAAAATTTTGGTTACAATCTTTTGATGATCACAAGTTTTTTTTTTTCCAGTAAAATAATTAGTAGGGTACAACTATCCAACATTTTGTGTACTAGTATATTACCTAATTACCATACCACTAAGACACTTAACTATTCACCAACTTATATTAACAAATGTTAGGTGTATAGCTATAGTGAAAGCCCCCCTCATCTCCTTTTTGGACTACTCCAGTATCGCCTTAGCTTCTAGATATTCTCATTTCACACCTATTACAACATCTTACCTGTGATAGTTATATAATCTAGTGTCAACTTGAGACTTAAGAGTGAAGAGGAGGAGTATAGTCTGTCAATCAGGTCACAACTTGATGACCTCATTTGTAGGCTCTTTGGAGATAAATAACTATCAGGGTGCAGGAAACAGACTCTCTCTGTGTGAGACATTCCTGTTCACAAGTCACATGGAGCTACACTGATAGAGCCAGAGTCCTAAAGCTGGAGCAGCCACATGGAGACACTACCAGTGCTGAGATGCTGACACCACTGGATTCACAAGACTTTCCACCCACTGACCTGTGATCTCTCTGCATTCAGCATTATTGCATATGTCATGTGTGTCTGATGAGGAATTAATAGATTGGTATTGGACATATGGGCTAATATAGCATTCATGGACTTGATCTGGACTAGATTTGGAAGTTTTCTCAATATTCAATTGCTCTTGTATATAAACTTCTTTCTTATACACATATGTATATCTATGAATTTGTTTCTCTAGCTTACCCAGACTAACACATTGCTTAAGAGTCTCAGTAAATTCAATAGCTTAAAAATCAATATTATCTACAATTGTTTATACAAAAACTTTTAAGCTTAACCCTAAACTATACTTGTAATCAGTCACAATCTCACCTATTTCTGCTAAAATCAGATACATAAATTTCTCAATGCAGCATCCCTTCCCCTCTAAGTTCTTTTAACACACACCTTCCTTACCAACCAGCATGACTTTGCTCACATTTTTAACTTGACAATGTTTATTCCTTCTTCAATATGATTCATGAAGAACTGTCCCATTTCCTGAACCAGAATAAATTTGACTGTTCCTTGATTGTTCCCTTTGTCCTTTGAGTGTACTTTCTATGAGCCACTCAGGATTATAGACTCTCAGCAGGCAATGGCCACCTACTGTCATGTATCTCACAGTTTGGGGTATAGGACTTCAGTCAACATTAAGTAAATAAAGAAATGAGAACAAACAATTGGGCTTAAGGAAATGGTTTAACCTTTAAATTGCATCTTGTGAGTTAAGAGGCTTAATTAAATAATAATATGTCATTTCATCACAAACCTTCAGTTATAAGTGAAGCATTGTTTTTTTGGATAAAAATGAATGCTACATTTTGTGACATAACAACAGTGGAAGCGAAATATATTAATAGTCTCATAATTACTAAGAATGTTCTCTATTCTCACACTATCTCCATGCCTACCCAGAAGAGGAGACAGAACGAAGCAGCCCGACCCAGGTTGGTGTAGGCTGTTGACTGCCAAGAGGAAGGGAAAGCCTTCCGTGCTGAGTTCAACATAGATTTCATTATGATGAATGTGCTAAAAAATACTGACACTACTGTGGTCCTGCTGTAGGTGGTTTGTCTGACATGTGGGAGGCTCATCTTTGGAGGAAACAGGCTGCAGTGATGCTGATATACAAATCTATGATTTATGCCTCCCCCACCATCTGTAAATACAGGTGGTGCCTATTTTGCGTTATGATCTCTCTCTCTCTCTCTCTCTCTCTCTCTCTCTCTCTCTCTCTCTCTCTCTCTCTGTCTCAACTCAGCTCAATTACAAAAACAACCAGGTCTTTTCTCCACAGGCACATAAATGGCTAGGTATACTCATTTCTGTGAGTTTTCATAAGAGCCTCATAAAGGTGAGGAAATTTGTAGTTATCATTTCAACCTCTAGATGGGGATGCTTCACTATTTGAAAACACATCTAATTGGTCTTCCAATGGGCTGTTGCTTACAACAGCTAGAAATTGTGGAAGGGATCCCCCAGTGAAGTCAAATGGAAGATGATCGGTTGCTCCAGTCTATGAGACACGCGAAGTGGAAAACCTTAACCACAGAACAGTCAATGGCTGCATTTAAAACTGAAGAGTGTTACTGGTGTGTGATGGGAATATCCATTTTCTACGTCTTACATATGTTCTATACATTTTACAGTTTATAAATATAGTCATGTGACTTTTCAAACATCTCTATGGCATAATGGACATCCATGTTGTCCAGGTCAGCTTGAACTACCTGAATCAACCCTGGACTATCTTGTTCATGTATGATCCTACCCATTTGCAAAGTATTGTGATTCCACCTCTAGGAATACACTAAGCAAGCATTCTAGGTTCCACCTTACCCCAAACAAATGGATGCTACCTGCAGGAGGAGAACAAAGACACCTATGACTCAAAATGCCTTGAAAACTGAGGAAGTCATGAGTATCCTCTTTTGATAAATAGGAGATAGCATAACCAGAGGAGGAAAAGGTGTGCCCATCCTCTAAGCAACACTTTCATCTCCTTTCAGCTGGCCATTTGAAAGGGGTATTTGCTCATTGGTGGATATACACGAACTAAAGGTTGTTAATGCCACCTCTGAAAGATCAGCAGGGAAATCAGGAATAAATGAGAATGGAAACAGTGGGCAGGAAATGTGAAAGAAGATGTGCCAGTGACAAACGGATAAGAACAAAAGGGAAAACAAGAAAGCAGGACACCATATGAGAAACTGTCCTCAATCTGTTCTCCACAACTCTGTGCACTTTTCTGACCTTTGAGGGATTATAAAGTGCTATTTAATGCCAAAGAAGGCATCCTGGGGTGCAGAGAGTACTTGCTTAGAATTTAGTCAGATCTTGATTAAAACCCAAGCAAGCTATTCACTTAAACTTCTGAAAGTGTAGTTTACTTATCTGTAAAGTGGGATTAAGAAGACTGACTGGTAATGGCTATTATTCATTAGTGTTGTTACAATTAATATTATTTAATTTCTTAGCATTTTCTAAGAACTGGAAAAAGAAGATGCTAAGGGTTTCATAGCAGATGCTATGAAATGAATATTTTCAGCCTGATAGACAAGTGTTGCTTGAGTACAAGCCGAAATAGCCTTGGGGAGTGTGTGTGTTTCTCTAACATATGCAACAAGGAAAATGAGCTTTCTTTTTAAGAACCAAATTTCTATTAGGATATATGACTAATACTGACACAGTTTATAATTTAAGAAGAGCAATGGCAGGCATGTATAATACAAAAGGAAGTCATTTACCTCATTGTAATTGATGGTACATGGTCTTCTATTTAGATCAAGAAGACACAGCATGGGACTTAGTCTCTTCTGAATACAACTGAGGGATGTTTGCTGTTCATTGTCCTTTTCTCCGTGTGTTAAATTAAACAGACATGGTGGATAGTAAATATGATTTTGCATTATTTATATAAATAAATTCAATTGGATAGACTTTTTAGAATTGGATCTATTTGGCATGCTTATCCAAAAGCAATGTGGTCAAAAGTAATAGTGTTTTAATGAAGGATGTAGAGACATCAGAGAAGTGGAAAATGCAAGTGAGTCATATTATTGTGTCATTTACAATTAAGACATTGTCACTAATTGATTTCGCATATTGGAAAGAACTAAAAAACAATTATATTCAGCCTACATTAACCATTTTTTCAAGAACATTTGATCATGTTAATATAACCATAATATAATATTCTGCCCAGCTCATTCTGGGCAGAACGTAGCTCAATTTCTGAGTAGTAATGGAAGGACTCGTGGTACATTGTATACAGCTATCATTGATTCCTTGGAGGACTTGACTATTCATCAACATTAAGCTAGCTAATGAAAGTAGTGATTTTCTGGACCCTAGAAAGAATACAGATATAACCAAACAGTAAAGTCCAAGAAGGCAATAATATCTTACCCATTTTAGTGGCTGCAGTATTGTGCCACGGATTCTCAACTTCCTAATGCCAGGACCCTTCCTAATGCCTCAGCACCTCATGTTGTCATGACCCCCCAGCCATAAAATTATTTTTGGTGCTATTTCATAACTGGAATTTTGCTGTTATAAATCAGGAGACTCCTGTGCAAGGGTTATCCAACCCTCAAAGGAGTCATGAGCCATAGATAGAGAATTGCTGGAGAACCGTTAATTCACAGTAAGGTGTGTGTGTGTTATTATACTTTGTAAAATTAAACCACACAATCAGAACAGGGAACCACATGTCTCATTGTGGGACTGCACTTTCATGAAAATGGTGTTACACTTGGATTCAGAAGATACATTGACTATTTCTTTTTTTACCATTTACTTGTCAGACATATTCATGCAAATGCTCTATTTGCTCACCCATAAAATAGGGGCTGTGAACCTCAGCGAACAATTGGTAAAATGTTTACCAGTTTTCATGTTCTATAATCTCATTAATATATTGTGTATCAGGCTGAGCCCTGGTGGCGTAAGTGGCTGTGTGTGGGACTGTGGGCTTGGCGGTTCAAATCCAGCAGCAGCTCTCAGGAGCAGCACTGGGTAGCTCCCACGACCGCCAGAGGGCAGTGATGCCCCCCCAAGCAAAGTAAAAATATATTGTGTATCCTATTCACTTAGCACACTGCATGTATTTTATCCTGAAAGATAAAAAATGAAATGAAAGGCATGCCTTAACTCTACTATCCATGATTCTGGTAGTACGCTGGCAAGGATGGGGTCAGGGGAAGGAGAAGGAGAGTAGTTATTTAGGTGTATGGGCAGCCACAATTGCATGTGCATAAAGATGTGTCTTTGAAAGTCATGTGTTTGCTAATAAATGCAACATTGAGGCTAATATAAATTGTTCCTAAAGATGACTTTTAGAACCTGGGTAACTTTTAAGGACCCACTAGTCAGCAAACACTCCTTCTGCTAATCAGTTCTGTTCTTTTTCTTCTTCAACTAATTGCTGACCACACACCCCATTCTTTATTTTTAGGAACATGGTGTTTTATAGGAATAAGGTCTGAGAACAGATAGTACAATCTGAAGATCCCTCAAAGGGGTAACTTTAAGTGAGCTGCACAATACTTCACCCTATTTTCATACAGAACTCTATGTGGTTATGTGCCAACAAGTTGGTTCCCACTCATAGCTCTCCTCTGTACAAGTGGATGAAATCCAGCTGGTCCTGCACCATCCTCAAAACTCTTCTTCTGTTTGAGCCCATTGTTGTAGTCACTGGATCAATCTATCCTGTCAGGGCCTTCCTTTCTCACTGCCCCTCCACTGTTCCAGGCACTATGGACTGGTCTCTCCCGATCCCATATCCAGAGTCTCAACATCTTGGTACCTACTGGAAAGTCTTCTTCCTGGACAGATTTGCTTGTTCTTTTGAGCATCCATGGTACTGTCAATATGCTTCACCAGGACCATCGTTCAAAGGCATTGAATTTTCTTTCATCTTTTTCACATGCATGTGAAGTTGTTGAAAATAAGCTTGAGTCAGGTGCACCTTAGTTCTCAAAGTAAAAATATGATTAACCTAGTGGACTTGTGAGGGAACGCAATACAATTCTTTAATAAGAGCAAGTGATTCCTTTGGTGAATCTACCAGAACGTGTCATTACATAAACTTCCCTTGTCCCATGGCATCTAATTTGCAGGTCACCATGTATTGGCATTTCTGTCATACCTTAGGAACAAAACCCATTCCTGTGGTTTTAAGTATTTGTAGGTAAACTGAAACAAGTACATATAGCCAAAATCTGATGGTAGGTGAGCCCTGTTGGGCCCTGTTGGCTGCTAAGAGTCAGAAGCTACTGTGTTTTTATGTTTTTGCTTTTGATATTACTTTTGAGGAAAGGAAAGGCAGGAAGCCAAGTTGTATAGGCAGCAACTTAAATTAATTGTGATGAAAAAATTGTTTAGTGTAGGAGTTACATCAATGATTTAAAAGTGCAATAATTTTACTTTTGGATTAAAGGGTGAACAGGAATAGCCTCTAAAGAGGACATCCATGTGCCATGGGCTGCTGATTAGACCATGGACTGCCAACAGAAAGGTTGGCAGTTCAAACTCAGTGGCCCATCTGTGGAAGGAGGATAAATCTGTGTGTTCCCATAAAAATCTACAGTTTCAGAAACCCTATATGGAATCATTGTGCCCCACTTCCCACAGAGGGTTGGAAGAACCTCAAGGGAAATGGGTTTGATTTTTCAAGCAAGAGCATTTATAACCCAGTCACTTGCAACTGTAAGATACATCTGTCAATACCAGAGCATTACTTCACTTTGTAAAGCACATCTCTGTGAAGAATGCAGCAAAGAATTGAGACTTGATCACTAATTAAGACCGAATTTTACATCCAGTGTGCAGAACCAAGAAAATGGAGACTAGTATTCTGTGTCTAAAGTTTTATGACTGTTACTTGACTATATCTCCTTTATCAATATTAGTTCCTATAACTATCCTTTAGACCAGGAGTGCTTACTACATTGATCATGATCTACTTGTTGATTGCAAACGTAGTGTGGAAAGATTACATGGCGTTAAAAAATAGACATAAGCCTATCATCAATCCCATAACTTAACTGACATGTGACACAGTCAATCAGATATAAACTTAGGTGTCAAACACAAATACAAACAACTGTTCTAAGTGCAGCAAAACTGGCACGTTAAGTTATCGCCAATATTTAAACCTCTGTTTTATTCTCTTAAATGTAAGAAAGGGTATTAAAATAAATGGGGGAGCTGAGCCTCGGTAGCATAGTGGTTGAGTGTGGGACTGCGGCCGACTGGTTTGGCAGTTCAAATCCCGCAGCAGCAAGGTTGGGCCTCCCACTCCTACCAGAGGGCAGTGATGCCTAAAAAAAACAAACAAAAAAAATGGGGGAGCTGGACCAAGTAAGAAGACAAAAACGTATCACTTTCATATGGAATGGGAGATTTTGACACGACAAGTCAACATTCATTTAAAGTCCAGAGCACATGAGCAATTCTGGAACTTATTCAAAGAGAGAAAGCACCCAAACATGAAAAAATGTGCTACCTCCTTGACTGCATTATTCAGCTCTACTTATTTATGTGAGTCAGCCTTTTCCCATACAAAAATCATTAAGTCCAAGTACAGTCCCACCAAGACTGATGATTGTTTGGAAGTGTGCTTGAGGCTGGCTGTCAGCAGCTACTGTCCATCCTATGCATTCCTGCCACATTCCATTCAGTACAAGTCACCAGAGCAACCTCAGGTAATGACAAAAATGTACATAATTAATTGTGCTGTGATGTGCAATACATATAAAGAATTATAAATGTGCTTATGAATATGCTTTGTGGTTTTGTAGTTGGTAGATCATCTTGACTTGATCATGTTATAATTAGCTTGCCTGCTGAAAAAGTGTGAGCACCCTTGCTTTAGACTTTTTATAAGGGTCTTGGATAATTCAGACAGCCTTGGTGGCACAGTAGTTTACTTGTTGGGCTGCTGGTCACAAGGTCAGTAGTTCAAAACCATCAGTCACTCTGTGGGAGAAACATCAGACTTTCTACTCCCATAAAGTTAGTCTAAGTCACAATCTACTCCATAGCAGTGTGCATGCGTTTGCTGCTGTTGGCATATTTCAGAGAATCTTTGGGTTACATACTTGATTACCACCTGGTGTGGGGTAGGGCCAAGTCCACCCAGAAATACCTCAGAAGAAAGGCCTAGAGATCTGCACCGCAAAGCACTCAACCTCCAAGCCCTGCGGAATGCAATATTCTTCTCCATACATGGAGTCACGGGGGTTGGAATTGATTCAAAGATTTTTGTTTGTTTTTTTGTTTTCCTTGTTTTGCTTTTTGCCTTATTTCTCACCTTTTTCAAAAAATCCAAAGATGTCATCATTCTAAACCCTCTTTTCTCCATGCCAGTGCTTAGCTGGAACTTAACAGCAGATGACCTATCTTGCCAGGAGAGGCACACTTCCTTTTATCGTGTGATCTTTCTGAGCCACGTCATTTATTTCTCACCCACTTGATTTGTTCCCATTACTATCTTGAGTCTTTGGATTTCTTGGTTCACATGGATTTGATTCAGGCAGGATGTTATCTATATCCATTTGATATATTGATTTTGTTCTTTTTGTCTCATGACAGCTTGGAAGTTGTAAAAATGTCATGGGAGGTAACAGACACAAAGAAAAAGTACTGAAATTTGCTATTAACTCAATTAAAGATCTCACATCAATGACAACATATCTACCAGATTGCTGGGCAGTCAGCTAACCTTCACCAACATGCTTGTTGACATCAACACTAGTGGGTCATTTTTTCACAAACATTCTGTAGGTATGAGCTATGTGGAAATAGTTACATATATAAATAGGAATCTTCTGGAAAACCTGATGCTCTTGGCAAATCTCTTATAAAAGTGTCTTTCTTGCTGGCCACGAGGAGATTCCTTAGGTTATTTGAGGTTACAAGTACAGAGAAGGGCACAATTGTGCTGGATACAGTAGCTGATTGTTGGGGCAAGTGCAACGTGGGAGTCATGACTATACTTTGTTTCAGAGATGATGCTTCAGGTAGAAGGTAGAGGTTAAGTTTGCATGTTGGTAGTTGGCGTTCCTTGATAATGCTAAGATGAAACTAATTAGCTACACAAAAGGCCCAGCCTGCAGATTTCCCTTTGAAGAAAAAGAGGCTAAAGGAAGACAAGCACCCTGATCCATGGGTGCACTGCTCTGCTGATTATAACCTGTCTGTGTGATGCCGCCCCTTCCTTGGCCAGATTGGGAAGATGAAGGCTGTTCAACACACAGGCATTCAGGTTGATGTCTGGATTGGGAAAAACTGGTTAATCCTATGAAGGCTTTAGAACCCGCTCTTTCATCTCTGATTATTTTAAGAGAATTGGGGTGATTTTATTTTTTGCCACATATGCTAACTCCAAGTTCCCTGTGTTCAGGTGCAACTTACAAAAAAAAAATACCTTCTTTGTATATATAACAATTTACAAACAATGTGGAAGTAATTTGTGACCACCTATCAAACCTAACTAACCATCGAAATACTTCAAATCTGAAAACTTCCCCTGTTCCCAACACATTTGAAAATGTCATGAAATTCTACGCTAACAAAAGGAGGTTTGCTTTGCACATCTATATTTAACTAAGGGAATATGGAAAAGCTACTGAACATCTAATGAATGATTGTTACTGCAAATTTATAAATATGGGTAACATGTCAAAATGAGTTCTACATCCAAATTAGGGGGCTTTTCATAAAATGCATTTCATAATTTGGGGAGGGTCTGTATTTTAATACACGTAAGAGTTTTAGTTCATGAATTACATCAGATTTATCTCCTCCCCTCTCTCTCTTTTTTTCGTTTCACATCACTTCTCTGGTGGGAGTGGGAAGCCCATCCTTGCTCCTGAAGAGCTGCTGCTGTTTCTTGAACCATCATCCCTGTGGGCCGCAGTCTCGCACCCAACCACTACGCCACCAGGGCTCAGCTCAGATATATCTCATCTATAACTTTCGTGAATGGAGCATGACTTTGCTTCATAAAGCAGCATTAAAGTTCATGTGTTTGAAAAATATAAGACCACTCATGTTTTTCCAAAACAACACAGATCTTTTCAGATCAATACTAAAAGGTACATCCACTGAAAGGGCAGCAGTACTATTTCATTTTCAAATAGTGCATTAGACCTAAATTATCACATTTTTTGTATTAAAGTGATGCCGTGTACAGAAATATATATATCCAGAATACTCTAGGGAGTAATTCCACTCATGTAGAATTATATCTATTTTAGAACAATCTCTCTGATTTTTGTATTTCATTCTACTATCTCTATTAATATATGTATTGCTGATATGATTTTGCAAGTTACAATGTTCTTACAGGTCCTCTAAATTTCATATCCCTAAGACTACTTAATTGTCATCTCACTCTGTTTATAGCAAGTGAGGAGAGGCTGTGTGAAGTATATTTTTAAATACTCTGTAATCAGACATGTGATGAATCACAAAGCAAAACCATGTAAGTGTGGTCTAGTTTTGCTAATAAGATTCCCTTGGAATTAACAAACAGAATAGTTCAGTAATTTAAAAACTGGCACATTATTGCTTTAATAGGAACTGTGAATATTTTATCACTATAATCCCCAATGAATAATTCTGCTTTGTTACTTTCCCTTCAAGACGAAGAGTACTTGAAGTTAGAATATGTGATAGAAATCTCTCAAAAGCCTTTGAGATTCTTTACCAAATGACTCTGGAAAGTCTTGGGTATTCTCTGCAGAATATTAAGCAGTGGTGTTCACAATTCAGAGCAATTATTTGTCAAAATTCTCTAAATATTGAGATTAGCTTATTGTGCCCTCTTTTGAATTTGCATTTGATCCCTTCATTTGTTTCATTTCTGTGGAATACTAAGTAGTCTTTTTTAAGTCTATAGGATTTCTTCATTAACAGCACCTTTCTCCCTTTGGTTATAATCGCACATCCTTTGGGTCACAAAACATTCATAGTGCGTACTTCATTGAGTACCTACTGTCACTGAAGGACAATGACAAAAACAACATTACTGAACATACATTGCAAGTGGTTCCCCAGATTCCCAGAATGCTTTGAAGTTAGTTAGTAACACTAAGTATGGCCAATAACTGATGTGCCCAAACGAACATTGCCATTCCTTTTCTCAGCTGATTAACTAACTGACCTACTATTCCTTTGCTCTCTCTTTTCCTGATGAATCCATCTTGGAAGTCATGGACCTGGGCACTCACAGGACAAGTTCAGTGACCATGAGTTTCTCTGATGAATAAGGGGTGTGGATAAACACAGAGTGAGAAAATTTGATCAAAGGGAGAAAATGGAGTACATAAGCTTATTCATGTAGCAATGTAACCATTAAGTCAAAATCTTGATAATCTGTAGGTTTCCTGATGATAGACATCAGCATTTAAAATGGATTTTCAAGTGATCATTGTAAAAGGGAAACACAATTCTTTATTTTTGTTTTACTTATTTGTTTGTTTGTTTGTTTGTTTGGGGGCATCACTGCCCTCTGGTGGTCGTGGGAGCTACCCAGTGCTGCTCCTGAGAGGCGCCGCTGGATTTGAACCGCCAAGCCTGCGGGCCACAGTCCCGCACTCAACCACTTGCGCCACCTTCAGATAAAGATAAAAAGGGAAACTACCTCCAGCACAACCACACACACCTAATATAGACTTCAAGGCAGAGAGAAAAATCTTCCTAAAATCTCATAACAAGGACACCAAAATCTAAGGAACCCATTGATTTGTCTCTACTACCTAAATGAAGAACTATGTGCTTTCGTAGTGGGGGAGAAAATGCCCAGTTTGTTATTAGTTACTTAATTCTTTAAAACTTGAGCTTTCTCACATTATTTCTGGTGATATTTTTGCTCTATTGTTTCAAATGACTCTGACAGCAGCATGCAAGGATTCCAAATGCCTAATATATTCGTTGTTGTTGTTCAGCAATGTAAAGTTGGTTCCAACTTGACCTTACGGACACCAGAAGGAAACACTGCCTGGCCCTGTACCTCCTCACAATTGTTCTGTCTGAGCCCATGGTTGCAAACATGGTGCCCCCCCCCCCCCATCTCATCAACTGTCTTCTTTTTTTGTGGCCGCCACTCTACCTTACCAAGCATGATGTCCTCCTCCAGGGACTGTTCTTTCCTGATAAGAGGTCCTGAAATTCTACTTATTCATTTCTTACTTGATTAACGATAGTGTGCCCAATTATTATTTGTCATGTTCAGAGTGTAACTTGTTCAACTAACACCATCTGATTAAAATATGTACATTTAATGCTCAGCATGATTGAAAGTAGAACAGTCAAAGTCTCCATCTTCCTAGTCTACTTTTGGGAATGGTAGGAGATTGCTAAATATTTTGAAGTGCATATAAATTTCTGATAAATCTACTAATGTTCAAATATCTACTGTTAGAGTGAAGTATCTACATGGATCTTGTCTTAATTAAGGTTTTTATTCATATGAGTAAAATCTAAGTAGAAAAACTAAGAGCATTTTAGCTATTTGCATGGTTTTTTTCTAATTGTATTCTGCCAATGTGATTTTCAAATTACGTTATTTTCCTAAGGAGCACAAGAAAGAATCACACTTAGATGTTTCTCTATTTTTTCTTCGAAAGCGCATTATCAATAAGAAAAAACAACTGTCTTTACTAGAAAGCTTTGCTATGCAGCCTTGTGATTTCTTGGAAACTCTGGAAATCAATGATCCATGAGAGCAAAGCGCTCACACTGTGTTCTGGGTCAATACAAACACCCAAGAATAAAAGAGGAGAGCAGGGTGGTTCTCAATGTGCTTTCAACTACAGTTGTCTTCTCTTGAATTTGAGGAATGATATTTTTAGTTCCCTGATATAAAAAGAGTCCAGCAGGTTCCAGAGAATGAAGCATACTGAGAAGAGCTGTGGCCACTCGGCCAGCTCTCTGAAAGAAAAAAATGTGTTGGTTCTATTTTTCAACACCTTTACTTGAAAGGAAAGTAGTGTTTAATCCAATTTACCTTATTGGATTTGCTTTTTTAACTGTCAAATTTGAAGAATACACAGCAGTTCAACAGAATAAAATGAACCCCTCATTTATGATAGGAAAATAAAACAATTTGGAGATAAAACCTAGTCATGTTTCCCTACCCACCAGACTGTGACAGTTCCAATATTCTAACTACTTTATTTATGTCCATTCCTCACCTGATTTCCAAGTATGCATCTCCCTAGTATACAAGGGGTACCCCTCCTCTGGAAACAGAAAACAATCTGTTGGGTGGAGTTCTAGTATGCAGTTTTCGTCCTCTGCTCACATTCAGCAGTTCTGTGTTAGAACACTCAGTGGGGTCTCTTGGGAAGAGTCTCTCTGGTCCCAGTGAAATTTTTATAAAAGCATTTTTGCTTGAACATTTTTTGTTTAATGGCCAATTAAAGAAAAGAATGTGTTGCTGCAAAATTTTGTTTCCTGCTCAGGAGAAATGCCACAGAAACTGCTGTGACATTGAACATAACTGTCAAGGACAGTGCTACTGGAAAAACTCAAATGTAAGAGTGATTTTCTCATTTCAAAAGAGGTGAATCACTGACAAACCTCCTTCTGGAGATCTTTCAACTTCCCAGACTGTATGAAAATGTCAGCTCTTGTGTGTTTGGATTTCATTCCACTAGGTCAGACTGTTAATAAAACTTTCTATTTAGAGGTTCTTCAAAGATTGCGTAACAGTTTTGCCACCATGACCAGGCACCTGCTCACACAGCCATCTCAGTGAGCCGGTTTGGGGCAAGAAAAATCTACAACCCCATCTGTTCCCCCCACACATTACTCACCTCAAACAAGGACCTTGCTCTGTAATACTTCCTTTTGTTTCCTCTAATGAAGAGGGACATGAAAGGACAGCAGTTTGCTAACATAGAAGATTTGGGTACTGTCAGTCACTGAAACAAGTAAGTTTGAAAAATGCTTCCAAGAATGAAATCACAAATTTGACAAATGTATTAAGGGTATTGGAGAGTACTTTGAAGGTGATAAGTTTGTTTTGTAAAAAAAAAAAAAAAAAACTGATGCCCCTCCCCCCAAAAATACTTAGCTTTGGAAGAACATTCTAGTTTTTTAATTTTATTTTTGGTACACCCTTTTATGTGAAGTCAGTTTTGGTGGGTCCATTATGTCGTGATAAGAATAGTTGTCATTTTTACCAGATGTACTTCTCACACATTGGAAATGTGTTTTTCACAGATAGATTTCAGACTTAGACAATTACTCTAAAATTAATTGACATGTGGTAGAGATTGGGGTGGGGGTGGGGGTAGAA
This sequence comes from Nesogale talazaci, assembly GCA_004026705.1. Classification (NCBI taxonomy): domain Eukaryota; kingdom Metazoa; phylum Chordata; class Mammalia; order Afrosoricida; family Tenrecidae; genus Nesogale; species Nesogale talazaci. The sequence continues at coordinate 866,488 of PVJH01000007.1, read as the reverse complement.
CAGCTAATTTTTTAAGGTTCATCTAAAATTACACTTGATAATTATATAATATAGACTAAGGAAACAATAAGATGAAAAAAAAACACTACAAAGTAAAACATGAAGCACAGTCACTCTAACCTATCATTTTTCTGGATTTCTCCAAAGTATGTATTAAGTGTGTTTATTTCCTTCCCCCTCCTGCCATAAATATTGTCTGGCCTCACATTAAATGAAGAAATCATATCCCCTTTAAGTCACTTGCCTACTCAAGCTGCTACAAGTTCCTAAGCATCTGACTTAACTAGGAAACAGAAAAAGGTTGTGCTACAATAACAAGAATTTATTTCATTACCCAGGTCACCGAGTAAGTCAGATGCATCATTTCTGTGTGGAGGAGACTGTCACCAGACACTTGACTGCAGTGAATCCATCAAAGACCATATGATAGTGAAAAGGGTCCAAAGAATGTTCAGAGAGCAGAAGTCCTTCTCTAAGGGGATATGCATACCATCTCCTTGCATTCTAAATAAATGCAGTCGCCCAAATATCTATCTTCAGTGGTTCTTTTAATCTGATCTCTTATTAGACTCTGAAATATCAGAACACATTGTACTAGGGTGGGATATAAAGTAGTGAGTCCTTTTAGTTATTTTTTACTCTTCTCACTTTTTCTAAGTGCATTAACTCCTTCAGGAATATTCTAAATGCATTGCTAAGAAAGCAGGAGGTAGTGTATTACATAAGATATGGCAGAAGGGGAAATCATAAAGTGCTACAAAATCATAGGAAGTCTTATTAAGCAAAAAATAACACGATATGAGGCCATTGATTCATGACACATTCTCCATTTCGGTTTCCACGTCCATGAAGACTATGTTTCCCTCTCTCTAACTATTCCGTGCAGAATTCTGCCCTTTCTGATTTGCATCCTGTCAAAATAGCAGTTTGGGCATCCTTATGGAATGCAAGTCCTGTTCCTTTCGGATGTTTTTTGAGTTCAGGGAAGACAAGGTCCTCTGAAGGGGCAAGATCAGGGATGCAGGGAGGAGTAGATAAGGTTTGTCAAAGAAATCCCCCCGCCCCTAGGATAGCACTTGAGACCCCAGAGAAAGGGCTGGGGTGGGGAGGAGGGATATGCAGCACACATGCCCTGGACTTTGACTCATAGATACAGTTTGAAGATATGTTTAATGTCTTCATCATAATCCCAATGATAATTATGTAGCCTGCAAAAAATCTGCCAAAACTACTTCTTTGCAGTCCCTCCAAATAATAGTCACTGTCACCTTCTGAGCTCGCCTGTTTTGAATTGAATTGGCCCAGTGGATCCCCTGCGCAGTTACTGTTCAGCTTGTACCTTTCATCTGTTTCTTTCCCTTTTCCGTGTGAGGCAGCCTCATGAGACAAAGGTGATGGACTGTTGAAAGAACTTGTCTGTAGCCGTGCACGATCACAGAGATCTATTCAAAGAGCTTTCCCTCTTTTTAAATCAGAAACCCATGCATGTATGAACTTGAACCCTAATGATGAAACTTTTTTTTCACTTATCATCACATTTTATAGATTCTTAAGTGCCAACCTTGATTTTATTTTTAAATATCATATTAATAGAGCAGTAGTGTTTAGGGAAAAAAATACAGGCTTTAGGTCATACGGAAACCATTTCACAGAGCAGCTAATACATTCCCTGTGGAGTTATTGGAGGATAATTTAATTAATCTCGGTGTTTCCCCAAATTCCCTTATCCAGAAAATGATAATGTGTCCAAAGGTTATTGTGAGAGTAAGAATTTGCACAAAGTGATCCTTGGCTCTTCAGGAATTGTGCCACGTTTTCCCTGGATCATAAGAAAGCAAACCCAGCCCCACCCTTTTATCTTTTAAATCCAGTAAATCACCTAATCTCTCCAATCCACAGCTCTGTCAAGCTGCCATTTTCAAAAGGGATATTAATTGTGTCTTTACCCCCTGGTCTTGGGTGCTTCCCTTCTCTGCAATGATGCTACCCTGATCTTGATAATGCATAAAACCTGACCATGCCATTTCCTTTCAGTGACTGCACATAAATCTCCCAGTTTCTAATAAGGCATTCAAAGCCCTGGCTTCCCCAGCTCTTGGCAGTGTTCTCACCATCCTACCACATAGATTGACAAGAATATGCACACACGTGTGCCCACATATTACGCTGAGACTCTGGATTATGCTTTCTGGGTCCCTAGATGGTTGGTCAGTAGAAACACAAAGCTGTCTACTCCTGTAAAAAATGTAGCCTCACAAAGCCACAGGCTACTCTGCACTTCAGCATCCCTGGGAGTTGGAATGGACTTGATTGCAGTGAGTTTCTTTTGCGTTTTGAGAGGCTGGGTGCTTGTTTTCACAGCATTGCCTCTAAATTGGAATTGTCTAACTGAATTTCTGGTTTCCAGCAGAACTGCATAGTCAGTGTGCATGTTAAACTCCACAATGGAAATATCATCTTGTGAGGAAGAATTCCTGAATCAAAATATGTTTGGAATATTCATACTTTCCTACAGTAAGACAGGATATGTGGGCTGAGTTCACCATTGTAGAGCCACAACTACTATTCTACTTTGCACATGTTAAGCACTTTTCCTCAAGAAAGGAGCCCTGGTACCATAGTGATTATGAGTCAGGATGCTAATACCAAGGTCAAACCGACCAGCCACTCTGCAGGGGGAAGATGGGGCCTTCTACTCCATTGAAGAGTTACAGCCTGGAAACTGACCAGGGCAATTCTACCTTGTCTTAGAGGGTCACTGTGAGTCAGAATTGACCGGATGGCAGTGAGTTTGTCTCTTTATTTGTTTTTGTTTTCTTCAAGTATAGTTCAAGAACGATGACCCCCTACAGAAAAGGCCAATCATGCATCAAAAGAACCCGACACTGAAGCATATTGCTGTCCAATCAATTCAAAGGAGAACAATAATATTATTCAGAGTAGGGATCGTAAGGTTGTTACCCCCGAACTCCCGCCCCCACCCTCTCACACAGATTTTTTTTCCCTTTGAAGCAATCAGTGTTGCTACCACTGACCTTTCTATTAGCAGCAAGACACTGTAACCACTGTACATCCAGAGTTCCCTTAAAAATAGGGGCTATTTTTATCTATTCCTCTGATAGCATCAGCCCTCAGCACCTGGTACCTTGGTAAGAAGATATGGTGCAGCTTGAAAGAGGAACAGACCCTCAAGATCTCTAGGGATACTGAGATTTCAGAGGAGCAGGCAAGCAAGTGCAATTGATATTTGGGTCCATATTGGTAAATCCACGATGGACTGAAACATAATCCCAATTGTGAGGACGGTGCAGGGCCACAAGGGCCAGGGGGTCTTTATAAGTCAGAACCAACTCAATGACACATAACATGTCTCTGTACTCTGGACTGCCAAAAGAGCAATTCTCTCACATGCATGTGAAAGTTGGACACTGAATAAGAAGGCAACAGAAGAATTCATGAAGATATGAAAATTATGGTGCTGGTGAAGAATATTGAGAATGTCATGAACTTCCAAAAAAAGCAAAGACAAACGTGTTGGAAGATGTACAGCCAGAATACTCCCTAGAGACAAAGATGAGGAGATTTTGTCTCATATATTTTGGACATCTTAGCAGGAGACATCAGTAGCGGAAGGGCTATCATGTTTGGTAAAGGAGAGGGGCAGTAGAGATCCTTGAGAAGAGGGATTGACACAGTATCTGCAACATTAGATTAAAAAATACAATTAATTGTGAGAATGGAACATAACTGGGTAGGGTTTCATTATGTTGTACATAATGAGTTTTACTTAACAGCAGAAACAACGACATGGTGATAACGTATGTCTTATGTTCGCAATGTTACAGACATTGGTTATGATCATCTACAAAAATAGTCACTAAATGAGTCATATAACCATCTTTTCAATATCTGTACTTAGCTTGGGTTTATATTTAATAACTTTACCAATGGCAGAAACAATTACTTTTCTAGTATATTCCTGTAGGTAAGATCTATAATTTGAATGTCCCATTGTTTGTTTAATTACTATTGCAAAATATCCTTATTAAGAGAAATATCTGTGCATGTTAGTTAAAAACAATTTGTCAAACATGAAGTTTGAACATATTTCATTAGTAACTGGGCTGTTTTCTGAGAGTGTATAATTTTCATTGAATGTACTTGTATTGGTTGACATGTCTATATTTTAATGTTCTAATGTTCTTGTCTCAGTTGTATTGTATTTTGATGCATGTAAATTTAGACCAGGATTACTTCCCATCTTCCTGTATAGTCCTTGCCATAAGAAATGCCAAGGAAATTATACACTTGATACAATGTATGCTTTACTTCAAATGGGAAGACCCAGCTTTGGGAATATGTTTCCTTCCACCTCTTCACCTATGTTCATTTCAACTCCCATTGCTCTTTTGGTCACATATTGAAAATGGTTGATATTGCCTTATCAAAACACAGAGTTAACACAACTACCATGTAGGTTGTTTTGCCTGTACCATTAATAAGACATGGTTCACTGCAAAAGACAAGACAAAATATTAGTAATAAGATTATGGGTCATAGCCATCCCATGAGTCTCAAAGATATAAGGCTACCCGCATGTTTGGCTTGGCTCTAATTAGACATTAACACCATAGAAAGGATAGTCCTAGAGGCGTGTGCACCAACTATTTTCATCTTGTACAATAAGAAAGGATTTGCATCAAAAGGAGGGACTTATCAATCTTAAGAATATTAATCACAAGTTTGACCAACTTTGACCTTACAAAAAAGCTATAAAATCTCATTTCAAAGCTTTCAGAAAAGAGGAGACATCATTCTCTACCATAAATCTAGAATGGGTAAAAGTCTAGAGTTCTTCACAGCTTTCTTATTCTCGGTGACAAAAATTAGGCACAAACCAAAGTTAATTGTTTTAAGACTAGCTAGTTGAGTAAAATCAAAATGATTTTTTTCAAGTCTTTTCCCTAAGGTCTTTTCAAAAATGGAAGTACAACATGAAGCAAAAATACAGCATTATATAATAGAAATGGCCCCAACTCTAGTCAATAGACTAATGAGCCACAAAAGTTGTTAAAAATTAAAATGAAAAGCTGTTTATGAAGTAGACAAAGCAGATAAAGAAGGGTATCTATCTACCATCTATATATATATTTCTACTGTTGAGGTGGGACACATGAGTACATGTACGGAGATGTGATTCAAATATCTAAGTGTGGAGTGAGGGCAGAAAGAAAGCCTCTTTATCTATCGGAGAAGGGACAGGACTTTCTTTCTGTTACAGAATACTGAGACAGAAAATGATACATGCTAGAGAGAGGCACTGTACATACATTTTCAGAATACAAGTTTTAAACTTGTCTACGTTGTTTTTCAGTAAAATGTGATATCATCATTGCAAATCATGGGAGGTTAAGTCAGAGAGACCCAGCTTCAATGAACTGTAATGTTCAGCAAAGTAATCCCTTTGAGTCTTGACCCATTTACTTACAGCATATTACTACTTGGTGCTTATGGTTTTGTAAATGGAAAATGGCCGGGATAACAGAAGTGTTCAGCAGAGACTTACACATGGAAAGTTACTATCAAATGAATGGACACCATGACATTATCTGTGGTTTTGATAAAAGCATGACAATATGAACAAATCTGTGTGTATGTGTGTGCATGTCCCTGTTGTCTTAATGTGTCATACAAGGTTGGAAGTTTAACCAGCTACCTAAAAGGTGAATAAGAGGGATTTGTCTTTCTTTAAAGAGTTACAACTTCTCAGACCCACAAGGAGAGTTCTACTCTGTCTTCCAGGGTCACTGGGAGACAGAACTGTCTCCATGGCAGAGAGTTTTAAGCATGTACACACACACACACACACACACACACACACATATATATATGTAAAGAGAAGTCTGTGACTGTGTACCTTATGTATATAATAGATAACCAATTATTATACATGAAACAATACTGAAAAGGAGATCACATATTCTTCTGTATAAAAGCCACAAATGTTAAGGTAATCACATTTATTTACTTCAGCATCAGTCTTTTTATCTTTGGAATACTCTTTATTTGTCTTTGAAGGAAACAAAAATACTTTGCCCTAATTTTTCAAGTTATTTGTTTTGATTTAAAGAAAGTTCCAGCATGAAATTCACTTTTTTAGTTTGCAAAGAGTTTTGTTACCCAGAATTTCCAATATAGTGCATATGACACAGTCTGTATAGACAAAACTAAAACTTCAGTTTGATGGTAATTCTACCTTTCTTTGGGTAGAAAAACCATGAAAAAGCTTTTGATGAATCAACTGTTTATCAGCACGAGAAGCTACTTTTCATGTGCAAACAAAGTTCTCAAGCTCTCGCCCCCAATAGTAGGCATTTTGAGTTTCTGACTGTCTTCTCTTTTAAACAACTTGGTAGTTTAGAAAATCTCACATTCCTATGTATATCTCTTTACTGTTATCCTCAGTCTTCATTCAATGAGATGGCATTTGTTGTAGGTTTGAGGAAAAGGAGCACTTTGTTCCCTTGGGTACAGGGTCTGTGCTTATGAATCACTTCATGGAATCACCTGACTCAGGTCCCAAGTTCGTACAATTGCAAAGATGGAATTTTACTCTCTGTGGCTGCACTTGAAACTAGGAGTCTATATAGCCCATTGGCTACTGGAAATCCTCTTTTTGTTTTGTAGATCCTATGAATAAAGCATAAAACTAGGAAAAGTATGTGAAAAAAAGAGACTGAGTCTTCTTAGTACCTTCTAAACCTTTATATAAATTTCCAATAATGCATTTGTGTGGGAGTGATATGACATGCTTTTTTAACCTTACAATCTTGTAAGGTTGATGTCTTATTTACCAGCTACGTGCCATAGCTAGTACTAGATAAAGAAGGAGATTTTATTAGGGAAAGATACATGCAAATATTCATTAAGGGTGGAAGGCAGGCAATTCTTTATTTTCATTAATATCTCAATGAGGGATTTACATGAGACACCAGGGCATACGGTAAGAATACATATTCTGAGGAGGAAGCTTACCTTGGAGGTCCCCTAAGATAGTTTTGGGGATGAGGACACCTCCTTTTGCTCACCCTTGAATAATGAAAATTCCCCAAGAAAGCCCACTTCTTTGTGTCATTATGAAATTCTCTCTGAATCCTGATGACACACTAAAGCCTCAAAAGGACTCACCTTGCATGACAGCTTAGCATATGTGAAGTGGTTTCTGTCATTTTCGGCTGAGCTAGTCATCACTGACACGAGATGCATAAGAATGAGATAAGGATTTTGTCTTCTTTGTAGAATTCACTCTCAAACACTAAGGCTGAATCCACTGGGGTATAGGAGGAGGCATTATCCATCCATTTATTGGATTCTTCATTCATTAATCCATTCAGACAATAAAATTAACTAAGTACATGATTATAACTGAGGTGATCAAAACAGAACAATGAACAAGATGTGATAGGAAATGATATTTCTCCTCAAAGCATTAGTGGATTCAAAGGGCAAATGGGTAATTAAGTGGACGATTACAGCACAATATAATAGAAATGATTAGTTTCTATATGGGAATAAGAGGATATTAGAGGAAAGTATGATTAAAAGACTCTCAGATGGTGGAGATATATAGAATCTGGACTCGACTATAATTATTCTCTTCTGAAATGGAAAGGAAGTACATCCTGAGATAAAATGATTAAAAAGAAACATGCTTCCTGACTAGGGAATACAGGCCTGCATTTCTTGGCAGTAGAAGCGGCTGAATATGACAAGTGCAGCACAGAGACTTGACTATAGTATATGCTTAATGAACACTTGAGAAATGAATATCTAAATGGATAATTAGCAAAAATATCTGATGTTGCCTAAATGATCTTACTAATTATCACCACTAATAAACACATACATTTTCAAGTAATTTATAATTATAATTATAGTGGTACTAGAAAATATCTTGCATTGGATTTACCTTTTCACAATAACATGTGACAAAATAAAGCTGGACTCTGTGTAATTAAAAATCAAATTGTCCTGAGACACCAGCTGATCTGGGTTTGAGTCTTACATACTATGATTATTGGTGTGATCTTGGTCAGGTTATTCCACTCTGGCTGGGTTGATTCCTAGAAACTGGAGTTTTGGGGGGGTGTGAAACTATACTTTTTATTTGTTCTATAAACTACAGGGTTTAGTGTATTTGGAATGATTAACTGAGAGGCTAGCACTAAGTAAACACTCACGAAAGTTGTATCTCGCAATAATGAATATACTGATCCTTTACATATCAACATGGTCAGATTCATAAACCTGGAAAAGTTGGCCAAAAATTGATGTTATATGAAAATGGAGAATGGCCACACCAGATCACCAAAGAGAGGGTGATGATATGATGATTCATTGCAAACTTACATCACTTGATATATGACAAGTTATATTATTATATCATGCCAAATTTCATCAATTATATAAACACCAAAGCATTGAGTCTCATTATCCAGCAGAGTAAACACACAACCAGCATTACTTTAGCCTTGTACCTGATAACTTGTTATTTTTGGATGTGTGTTGCTATGTTTTATTACATTCTTTTTATTATGTTCCCAAATGTGAAATGTCAGATAAAGAAATTGCTGATATGTCATGGGTATGTATAATAAGTATTATTCAGATGAAAATATATCTTGAACATCCACTGAGACTGTATGTAATTGAAATGCTTTAATCAGGAAAAGAACTAACTCTGCTCTAACTATTATTATAAGTGATCCCATTGGAATAATAACTTCTTGTGATTTGGGCCCATATGTTTTTGTCAGAGAAATGGAAGTTGGCCAAAGATTTTCAAGTAATTGTGTAAAATTGCTCCTGTTATGTAAAATTAATTGAGGGCTTGCTCCAGCAGCTGTTATGTGTACATAGAGGCTAGAGACCCTATTAAGTACAGTGATAACCATATAATCATGTTTTTCACATAATACTGTGTGCTAGCTAGGTTTACAAATAACAGTTACTCATCCAAAGAGTATTGACAAATAAGTATCTCGCAATACATGAATAATTTTGAAAGAGTAGGTCCAGCACTTTGAATATTAAATGATCTTAATGAAAAGAATGACTTTAATATAAAATTGCTAACTACCTGCCCACTGGGCTAATTCACACACAGTGACTAACTTCATCCTTCTTGGTTCCCTATCACACAGCCAGGAGTCCTTAAGTAAATATTTACATAGTATTTTGTAGTAGACAAAAGACTTCCTATGCATTATTTCACTACTGCACAGCTTTTAATTATCTCTGTCTGAAAGGTAAGACATTCAACATTCAGAATTGTTGAGACTCATATCCAAAATCAGAGCCAGACAGTCTGCCCTGACTCCACAATCTTGATTTTAGCTTATTGTCTCCACTCTATTATAATCAATACATTAGCAACAAACCAAAGCAACACTTAGAAAATCATGTGTTCAAAGCAGTTTTGAAGATTACCAATCTAACTTTAAATGGGTGGCAGTTATCTGTTGCAGACTTTTTTAAAACTCGATTGCATTTGACTTTGAGGACACCTTTGGAGGAAGAACATAGGTGGAATTCAGTATTGCTGGCAGACTATATCTAATGATTCTCTTATTACTGTAGGAGATCCATAGATTTTACAGTCAATGCACAGGTAATATTTAATGAGCTACAGTTAATTATTTTTCCTTTAGGTAATTGTGTGTGGGGTGTAAATGCAATTAAATTGTAACTGTTAGGATGACACAAGATATATATATATATATATATATATATATATATATATATATATATACTCGACCAATGCAAGGCATTCAACTTCTACACGACATAAATTACATAATAATTCCTTATGCTCTGTACTATCTCTAACGACTTCTATGGACAGAATTGACTCAATAGCAGTTAGCTTGAATGAGTCTTAAACAGAAAAAAAATGTCCAAAATGATTAAAAGATTAATACTCCACATCATGACACGTAGTTGAAGACCTTGTCATATCCTTGACTTTATTTTGCCTCTACTTCATTACTCTGTTCATGTGTAGATAAAATTGAATGACTTGGCAAAGTTAATAAAACACAAGAAAGTCTCTTTATGATATTCTCTGTTTTCAACCAAGGTCCATCTGACATCAACAATGATATTTCTAATTCATACCTTCTTCTGCATCTGGTCTAAACTTATGGCAGCTCCATGTCAGTATACTGCTGGAATTCTAATTGGATGATCATCAGCAAAATGATCATCAGCAAAATCAGGCTTTCATGTGATATCAATGATATTGTTTTGTAGTTTGAGAATTCTGTTGAGCCACCTCTCTTTGGAATGGGTATAAATATGGATCCCTTTCATTATGTTGGCCAAGTGGCTGTCTTCCAAATTTCCTGGCATCCATTAGCCTATTGGAATATTTCTATTGGTGTTCTATCTATATCTGTAGCCTTGTTTGTGAATAATGCTTTCAATGTAGCTTGAACTTCTTTCAGCACCATTAGTTCTAATTTCTGAGGTTGTTGAATGTCCATCAGCTATTTTTTCATATTGTGAATTTTTGTTTCCATCCTCTTTCCTGGAATAAGTAATGTCTTGGTAGAAATTGCATGGCCACAGTGCTCCTTAGAGGTAAAGATGGACACATTTGGTCTTGTGTACCTTGGACATGATGTCAGGAGAAACTCATTTACCATGCTTCGTAAACTAGAGGAGCAGCAAAAGATAGAAAGGCCCCCAAGGAGACTGACTGATATAGTGACTGCAACAATGGGCTCAAGTGTAGCATTAACTGGGAAGATGGGGCAGGACCAGGCAGTGTTTACTTCTGTTGTGGATAGTCTCTATGGGTTGGAATCACTTAATGTCACCTATCAATAACAACTGTCAAACACTCAGAACAAGTCGACTTATCTGGTCTGTAAAGATATATATTCTCTGGAACCCTAAAGAGCAGTTTTATTGTAGCCTATAGGGTCACAATGAATCAGAACAAACTGGATGACAGGGAGTTTGTTGATGGTTACAAAACACCTGTCCATGACCCAGCAAAGGCCACCAGCAATAATGTACTTGGGAAAATGTTGGTCATTAATTCTGTAAGGATGACAACATTTCAACATGGGGAAAGGTGGAGGTCTCAGTAGCAGAATAAGAAGATCCCCCTTACAGTATTTAGTATTTTTAGTATTTGATTCCTTTCAAGGAAGCAAAAGATGGTATACTAGTTACCTTTGGGGCTTGTAACCATAAGTTTAACAGTTGACAATTTGACAATTAACATCCTCTTGTTGGAAGAATGATGAAGCTTTCTGGTGTAGAGATTGTTTGTTAAGCTGCAAGATTCATGGGCAGTAATTCAAAACCACTGACAGCTCTGTGAGAGAAAGAATGGGTTTTCTACTCCTGGAAACAGTTATCTTCAGAGACACCCACAGAGTACTAATAGTCTGATTTGATTTGAATGCAGGGAGTTTGGAGTTTTTGAAAGTCGTAGTCATTAAAGAAGCAGCAGACCAAGGTATGTGTGTGTGTGTGTGTGTGTGTGTGTGTGTGTGTGTGTGTATTTAATAGTTTGGATAACGCCTGCTTTATCTGCTATCATATATGGTGCAGAATAATTTTTTTTCATGTCTTCTTCTACTACAGCCAGAGTGGCCATTGTGAGTCCGGCGTTCTTTCCATGGCTTATGAAAAATGGGAGACCATCACAACCCAGCGAGGAGTGTCAACAGAGCTTTGTGAGTAGGGACACAGCATATAGGCAGGGCTTGCTTTGTTGGTTTACTGCTAAGGCAGGTAAGCATGTCTGCGTAGCAAACCCCAGGACTTTTTTTTTTGGTAGTTCAGTAAACTACATCCTGAATTGACCTTTTCTTTAAACTTTCCAGGACTACAACCATTGCCATCATTGACTGCCATGATTTCTCCTACTGGAGGTTTATTCGTCTCTCTCAGTTGTATCACCGCACAACCAGAATGGGCTCTTCTGATGCAAACCGGACGACCACTGCTGGGGTTCAGTGTCATGGAGCTGGCTCATGGCATCATGGCTACTCATGGCATCCTTATGAACAACAAAACCTACAAGTGGCCCCAACCCCCAACCACCTTCCCAATTTCCAGTTTGTTTCAGCCTTTTGTTGTAGTTGCTGTGCATTCTGAGTGCCTTCTAACCTAAGTGGCTGGCCTTCAATCACAGGGCACATGCTTTTCTATCTTAATCCATAAGATTTTCATTGACTAAGTTTCAGAAGTTTGTACACCAATTAATTTGTCCTAACACGTCTTAGTTTGGAAGCTCCCTCTGGAACCCGTCTACGAACGGGCATGCTGGTCTCTGAAATACCAGTGGGGCAGAGCTGCCAGTGTTACTGGGTCAAGCAGACCACCATACCACCATCGTGTGAAAAAGTAGCATTAGAGGCTTCCTTTTTCTATCTTGATGCCCAATTCCACATAGCAGGAAACATTTAATACTGAACATCTCTGTTGTAATGTCACATAGTACAGGCATGGGATATGATCAGTAAAGGAAAATGTACTGAAATAAAGAATAAGAATTGGTAATTTTTTCCCCAGGTAGACATAGGAGAGCAGCCATTATGCATGTGAGTAGATATTCTTATGAATATGACCCTTTCTATAATAATACTAATGGGTTAGCTTCAAACAAATGACAACAATAAGAAAAAGTATAAGGGACTTCAAAAAACTCCCATAGGGGAAGAAAAAAATCACCTCTTCTTTTATTTCCATTTTTTTCCAGGAAATTTTTAGAAACCCCTTTGCATATAATAATTTTAAATATAAAATTTAAGTAATTGTGGATTTGGGCAGGCGCAGTGGGCCTTTCTTCCTAGTCACTCCCTGCTGGGAGGACTCAAACTGCTCGCATTTCAATTACAGAAGAAAGCAATGACCAATTACCATACCCAGGGTCTCCACATTTTATATACCATCCATCCACCCCCTTTATTCCTGGTAACTCAAAGTAGAGTCTTTATTAACACACACAGTTTTAATAGTGTGATTTAATGAATAATGTGAGATTCCATTTTTAATTAATAAATGACAGTGTTACCTTAACCCCCCTGAAATGTAATAATCAATGGCCAGGTAGAGAGTTGAGCTACACCTTTAGGGAGCTGACTGGGCAAAGGACTATGGAATTCTATCTGATCTATATGCCTCGTGGAACCAAGCTGGTGAGGAGGGTTGTAAAACATGTTGATGACTTAGGACCTACATGATCTAAATTATTAATCATGCTAGCCCCCACCCCCCCAAGAGCCACACTACTTCCATTAACCAGCTCTTTCAAAACTAGTTTTAATCCTTTCAATCCCTCTGCCAGATTCTAGGGAGAAAAAAAAAAGATGGCCGAGACAGTGCATCTGAAATCCATCTCTCTGGTTACCTACTAGCCACCCTCATAAAAGACCGGGTAAAAATAAAGGGTAAAGTGATGGCTTAATGAGATTTGGGAAATATCTCTGGATTTCATTTCTGTCTGCCCGAGCTGACTAATGGGGAAGTATACATAACAATTGTCTGTAATTCAATACTGAGTAAAACTTGATGATTTTCCCCAGGGACACTGTAACTGTTCATTACTTTACACTGCAGTATAAATTGGCCCAGTGGGGAGGCAGGCATAGATTGAAGGGAGTTGCAAACAAAATTACAAGGCTAACCCTGCAGGCACCTCCCTTGTACTTGAGCCCCTGAAATCAGAAGCTTGATACATCCAGCCAAAGTGACAATTGTAGGTCACACCCCTGAAAATTCTCAGGGACAGGAACCAATGGCAGAAGGGGGGTATGAGGGGCTGTCTACAGGACAATAAAACCTGTTAGGAGCTACAAGCTAGCCTTGAAGGAAAACCCACATACTTTCCACTAACTAGAGATCAATGGGAAAGGGGTGGCCATGTGCTGACTGACACGAGTGGAACGCTTGTGAGACCCATACACAGAGGCAGTCGGTCCCATCAAGTCCTCGCTCTTACAGGTTACACTGGGGTCCCTTCTCTCAGCTTTATCCCAGGATAGCAGTGTTCCAGCATATACTCCGTCCCCAAAGGAATATCAGCTTTCTATGTCTCTCTAGAATGTGGCAGAAAATAAGGGGAGACATTAGCCTTGTGGTATCAACAAGCACTGCCCGGCATTTGTCCGTTAATAACCCTGTGACTTGAGACAACCTAATTACTCTCTGTGTCTTGGTTTTCATGGCCGTATGGTGGAGATGGTAATAACACATCCCTCGCAGATTCCTTGTTCTGTTTTAACAAGATGTAAATGTCACAACAACTAACTGGGGCATGAAAGCCCTGTACTTGTTACCTAGTGGTGTTATTGTTGCTGCTGCTGCTGTTATCAACCGATTATAACACTGGGCCCTGCCCTTCTTTTCGTGGGGAGGGAACATGGGAAGGAAACTGAAAGAAGAGTGGGACCATCCGAAGTGGCACCACTTATGTGAACTGTTTCTTTGCAGTCACTGGGAGCAAGTAAAAGTGTAAAAGTCTGTGGATGAAATAAAAAAAAAAGTCTGTGGAACTACAACACATTTTTCTATTGTTCTAACATCTTTTGAGGCAAAACATTGCTTGGGGGCTCCTTGTCCTTGCTTTCCTAGCAAAGTGTACAGGCACCAGGTGGTAGGTGGGTTCATCACCTTTGCCCAAAGTAGTGAGTGCACAATCAAGGTGTCAGTCTTATCTTTTTAATCAAAGGTACGACTGACTCCCCAAGTTCTCTGATGCTGCTGTGGGAGAAGCTGAGTAAACAGGTAGGCACTGAGATGCTTAAAATCATCCTTAGCTGTCAGAATTGGCTAAGAGAAACATGCCTTGCTTCCAGCTTGCCAAGAGGGTATAAATTGTCACAATTCATAATACCAATTATTTTTTGGTCAATTTTCTTTCAGCACCCTGGAAGAGGGTGTTTCAAGCAATGTACATGTTTTGTAATGCATATTCATGCTGTGTAATTTCCTTCCTTATACTTAAACCTGTGAGCCTATGACGATGTCTGAGAACAAGCACATGCCAAAAGGGGCAAATGAACTTTTGACTTGTGAAAGTCTTTCAACTTGTTAGCCACAAACACATTTCTTAATCTTACGGAGCATTTAAGACACAAATCACAAATGGGAATCCTTTCTTTCACATCTCTGTTTTACTTTGCTTCTACTTAAATCAAGGGCAACATAACCTTTACTAATTTCAAGCCCTAGAAGGATATCATTATCTTCTATTCTGCTTCTGCATACCTGGAACCAAAGTCCATGTTATTCATTCGAAAGGCACTTCTGAGCAGCCATTAAGTGCAATATACTGTCTGGCACTCTGGATAAAAAAAAAATCACATTTCCAATCTCCCTCCATGTTACTTCACCCAAACTCACTGCCTTCAACTTAGTGCAACTCACAGTCACTCTCTTGAGGGTTTCCAAGATGGTGACTAGGTATGAGGCAATCAGTCAAGCACACCTTTCCTCTGCAGAGCATTCGGTGGTTCTGAATGGCCACAGTGCCACTGAGGATCCTTTACATGCCTGACAGTCCAGGGAAGAACTTATTTCTGGCTAGTTTCACAGGACTTGAGGGACAGAGAAAATAACCTGCATAATAAAGGCAGTGAAGAAGATGACTGTGAGGATAATGTCAGTCACTATTGTAGCTTATTTGGAAGATTCCATAAAAGTGCTTTCTTACTATTCTCAAAAATCAAAGAAATGGGAACAAGTGACATGGAGAGAAAACAAGTAATTTGTTTCACTACTAGGAAATAATGAATCTGAGAGTCAACTTTAGCTACCTGAGTCAAGGTGGAGTCCTTCCCCAAACTGAACACTTCAACATTTCATAAACCTACACTGTATACAATAATGGCAAATATCAGACCACTTTTCTTCTGTAGGTCTATGGTCTCCAGGTCCAGAGTGTGGGGTATCTGAAGAGAATTTGTTTTTCTTCCAAATACAAGGATGAGTATATTATAAAATCAAATATATTCACCAAACCCAGTGAAGATTTGAAAACTTCTGAGATAGATAAATTCAGAAATAAAATATGGGAAAATGAATAAAATTACATTTAGTCAATTATGTCTTATGTTTAATATTAAGTACTACTATCTTGAATGCTTTGATAACTTGCATGCTATTATTATTAAACTTAAACACAGCAATTGTCTTAAACTAAAAGAAAACACCCAAACCAAACCTCCTGAAATTGAGTTTACTGCAACATATAATGAACCAATTGGAGAGATTTGAACTGTTCCTAAGAGTTTTCAAGACTATAAATCTTCAGAGGACAGCACATCCTCATCTTTCTCTCACTTCACATTAATAGCCAACTGCTAGCAGGGCTCTGAAACTAGAAAATAAATAGATATTTTCAAAATTATTATGGAACCCAGCATCATTGAGCTTCTAGAATGTGCTCAGGCAGGGCTCTGAGTGCCGGAAGTATATAAAGAACTAGTCCAACAACGCTCTAAGATGAATGTGGCAGTGACGGTACAATCCACTTGATATGACCGAATAATTGAACTATTGAATTGTATGATACATAAATTATGTTCCCATAAAATTCGGGAGGGGAGAAATGAATGAATCTAAGAATTCATCCTTCATGATAAATAGGTTTTGTGTCAGTTTGACTGGGTTGGGGTTCTCAAGAGTCTGGCAGTTGAGGTCCTCCCTAAGAGGACTCCATGATAGGATCGACTGGGAGCAGCCAATCCATCATTTGGGCTTGAATCAAAGACCCACCATATTGCCTGTTCAGGCTGGGAGCCATCCGTCTTTGCCACCTCACCTGTCATACCTTAGATTGATTTGCTTCTATTTCCTGGTTTACCTTCTTGCTTGCCAGCTTATCAACCCATGAGCTACCAGAGTCAGGAAACGCTTATGGCTTAAATTCTGACCCACAGATTTGAATGGGACTTGACTTGTGGGAATCTAAGACTGTGTGGGCAAATATAGTAATGTCTATTTGTCTATGTGTGTGTGTTTGTACCTCATTGGCTTTGCTAACGACCTTTATCTAGCACACACACCCATACATATTTTTAAAGAGATGCTAGGTGAAAGTTTCCTTATGTCCTAGGATGGAATTCCTAGGGGTCTCTAGGACCCATCAATGTGATGGCAGTGGTTGGGAAGTTTTGTAGGTGTGGTGTATTTTGTTGTTGGTCAGTGATGGCACAATTTGTTAGAAATAAGAGGCAGAGCAGGGCAAAGTTAACTGTTTTGAGTTAGATGGCATTTGAGAATGATTTCACTGATGAGGTGGCATCTAAAATGGTTGTGAAGGTTTATCAGGAAGACTTAGGGAGACAATGTGTGAGAGAAAGTTAACCCAAGCTGTGACATCCTAAGAAAGAGCCAGGCACATTTAAAGACCTGCAAATGGTTTAGTGTTTCTAAAGTGAAACCAGCACATGACCAAAAGAGTGACAGTATTGGAGCAGAAAGCATACTGAAGTATACAGGAAGGGGCTGGGATCCCAAAGCCTTGTTAACCATGTCAAGAACTTAAGTTTCATACTGGGGGCAACCAAACCATAAAACCACATGAGTAAGTTCTGACTTATGTTTGTGTTAGTGCCATCGAGTCAACTGCAATTCATAAGACCCTAACCACAACAGAATGAAACACTGCATGCTCCTGCGCTGTCCACACAACTGTTATTCTGCCTGAGTACAAGGACACACCCAATGGGTCAATCCATATCATTTAGAACATTCTTCTTTTTTGCTCTCCCTTCACTTTACCAAGCATGACGTCCTTCTCCAGATTCTGGTCTCTCCTGACAATATGTTCAAAGTATGTTATACTAAGTCTTTCCACCCTGGTCTCAAAGGAATCCTCTGATCATACTGTTATGAAGAAAAATCGGTTTGTCCTTTTAGCAGTCCATGATACTTTGAATATTCTTCTCCAACACCACAATTCAAATGCCTCAGTTCTTTACAGATTCCTTATACCTTGCTCAAATTTCGCACGCATTAATTACAATGGAGAATACCTTGGCTTGGGTCAGGCACACTTTGGTTCTAAAAGTAACATCCCATACTTTAAAGTATTCTTGTAAAGCAGATTTGATTTCTTGACTGGTGACTGTAGATCCAAGCAAAACAAAAATCCTTGACAACTTCAGCCATTTCTCCACTTATCATTATTAATTTTGATTTATAGTGACTCTGTAAAATAGGGTGAAACTACCCCTGTGGGTTACTAACACTGTAATTTTATGGGAATAGAAAGCCTTAAGATTCTCATGTGGAATAAATCATGGTTTCAAACTGCTGACTTTGTGGTTCTAGTCCAATAAGTAACCACGCCATAGTACTCACAAATCAGTATTAATATAATAATTGTGTTAGACAGGGTTCTCTAGAGAAACAAAAGCAGGACACTCATAATTATATATATAATATATATAATATATAATATAATATAATATAATATATATAACGATATCTAATATGAGAAATAAGCAGTTAATTAATCTATAAAGCAGTACAAATGGCTCGGTGCAACTCACTTGTATGAGACTGCTAATACACTGACAGTCCTTGAGTCTTGAGTGCCACCAGGCGGTCCACTGTAGAGCAATTCAGGCTATCCTGCCACAGGTAGCAAACAGCAAGACAGGTCACCAACAGTCAGCCCAATGACAGGATCTGACAGTCCCTAGATCCAGAGATGTATATTCCGGCATTGTGGTGAAGAAGGGTTTGAAGGAACCTCAACTTATAGCAACACGGTCCATGGATTAGGTGTTCCACAGGTAGTATAGCTTGAAGATTGAGGCAAAGAACAAGGAAGGCAGCCAGCTGCACACTGTTCTGATGATGTAAGAGAAAGAGAGGAAGGCTTGCTGAACCATTTATATCACCACCCTTCAATTAATCTCACATGTGTTCATTGCTCATATTGTCACAACAAACCTACCGATCTTCATTGGCCCTGTTGGCACAACAAACCTACCTCTCACAATAATGGCATCTGATTTTCATTTGTAAAAGATGATTCTTTCAAAAATCATATTTTAGGAGACAATCTTAGCTATATCGCACTATATAGAACAGATAGTTGCTGTCCTGGTTTAAGTGTTGTACTAGAATCAGAGGTACTAGATTCAATTCTTGTCTCC
The DNA here is from genome assembly GCA_004026705.1 of Nesogale talazaci. Taxonomy (NCBI): domain Eukaryota; kingdom Metazoa; phylum Chordata; class Mammalia; order Afrosoricida; family Tenrecidae; genus Nesogale; species Nesogale talazaci. The sequence continues at coordinate 847,298 of PVJH01000007.1, read as the reverse complement.
TTCACTTCTGTATTTAGTGGTGTCCTTAGGCAGGTCATTTAAACTCTGTGACTTCTCGTTACTAAAAGAAGAAAAATAAACCTCTGTGAGGCTATTGAGTAATGATTAAGTGAGATAGCATATATAAAACATTTAGAGAAAAAGTTCAATAAATTCTATTAAAAACTAAACATGGTGGGTGGGGAAGAAATGTGATCTGAGACCCAAAAATGGAGTGAATCAAGAAGGGAGCACTTCTGGATGGACATTTAGGAGGAGTGAATGACAGGACTGAAGGTTTCTGGGGGACATGGGGGCAGGAGGGTGGAGATAGTCTCAGGATCAGGGGAACAACAACTGGCCTGGAATTGGTGGCATACAGGGTATGGGAGGCCTGGTAGGGCTTAAGCAAGGGTAATAAGGAAGTACTGAGACCCAAATGAAGGTTGAGCATAATAGTGGGACAAGAGAAAATAAAGCAAATAGAGGAAAAACTAGGAGGTAAAGGCATGTGGCCGTCATGTGCTTATGCTAATTTTATGATTGAGATGTAGGGGTGGAGTCTATCCTGTTAATTTGGAGATAGCCATTGAATAGCCAATGAGGCCTCTATGTGGGCATGGCTCTCTCCTGAGATTTCTGGGAAATCTCGGAATATTTCCCTCCTGAAGATGAGAAGCTATCTCCCCCAGTTGTTGGGAGTTAGTCTAGGAGACGAATAATCACAGACAACATAAGATGGCGGCATCCGGGAAGCTGGAGTAGCCAGCGGAGAGACCACATGGCTTTGCTCTGATGGAGCCAGACCTCTGAGGCTGGGGCAGCCACATGGAGGCCTCTTCCAGCAATGAGTTGCTTCTGCCACCACGGGATGCTATTGATGGACCCTGAGCCCTGGAAGCAAGGAGTCATGGGGAGATCCCTGTCGGTGCCAGGACTCTGCACCCACTGACCTGTGACTTCATGAGTCGGAAGGAGACTTTATGGACTGATTTTAGGCATATGGATTAATATCAGACTTGTGACTTTGAGCTGGACTGGGCTGGGATGTTTTCTCAATGTCCTGTTCCTCTTGAATATAAACCCATATGTATGTATTTGAAATTTGTTCCTCTAGTCTACCCAGACTAACACAAGGCATTTATAAAGGTCTAAATACAGGCATATACATATGTGAATATAATTATGATGAAAAGGGAATAAATCTAGGTACATATATTTATAGGCCTAGTATTAAAGTAGCAGATGGACCTTGAAGCAAGTACCCCCTCAATGGAAGAACACTTTGTTCTATTAAACTGGTATTCCATCATGCACACCTGCCCAATAAGATCACTGAAGACAAATAGGTCCACAAGCAAATGTGGTAAAGAAAACTGATGGCACCCAGTTGTCAAAAGACATGGTTTAAAGCAGCCATTTAGCTCATGAGCAACAAAGTCCACTAGGGAAGAAGCTTGTGCAACCATAAGTTGTGGAAGGAATCAGGTGTCAGGCATCAAAGGACAAAAATCATATTATTAAGTGCCCATGCTCCTGATACAATCACTGAAGACAAATGGGTGCATATGAAAATGTGGTGAAGAAAGTTGATGGTGCCCAGTTACCAAATGATAAAACATCTGCAGTCTTAAAGGCTTGTAGGTAAATAAGCGGCCATATAGTGCAGAGGCAGCAAAGCCCACATGGAAGAAGCACACCAGCCTATGTGATCAAGAGGGGCGGAAGGGAGCAGATATTAAGCATCAAGGCACAAGAATCATATCTTTATGTATGAGGGGGGGTTCAAGGTAAGGACCCCAGGCGCATTTGTGGACAATTGGACATCCCCTTACAGAAGGGTCATGGGGAGGAGATGGGTCAGTCAGGGTGCAGTGAAGTAATGATAAGACATACAACTTTCCTCTAGTTCTTAAAAGCTTCACCTCACTCCCCCCCACCCCAATTCCCAACTATCATGAACCTAATTCTACCTTACAAACCCAGGTAGACTACAAGAGGTACTCTGGTACATATGGGAATAGGAATGTGATAGGTAGGCTTGTTGCGCCAACATGACCAAAGAAGATAGGTAGATTTGTTGTGACAACATGGCCAATGAACACACTTAAGATCAATTGAAAGGCAGAGATAGAAATGGCTTGGAAAGCCCCACCCTAGTTCTCTTGCTCTTAAATCAATCTTCAGAACAGCTAGCTGCCTTGTTCGTCCTGTGCCTCGATCTTCAAGCTACACTACTCATGGGGCACTTAATTCGTGGACCGTGTCGCTGTGAGTTGAGTTCCTTCAAGCCCTGTTTTGCCACGCTCCTAGAATATACATGTTGAGATGGAGACTGTTGAACTCTGTCATCTGGCTGACTGTTGGTGACCTCCCTTGCTGTTTGCTGCTTATGGCTGGATAGCTTGCATTGCTCTACTAAGGACTACTCAGTGACCCTCAAGACTCGAAGGACTGCTGGTGTACTAACAGTCTCACACAGGTGAGTTACACTGAGCTATTTGTACTACTTTATAGATTAGTTAATTTTATTTCTTATTTTATATATCCTTCTATCTATATAAATATATAGAATTATTGGTGTTCTGGTTTTGTTTCTCTAGAGAACCCTGTCTAACACAAGGAAATACAGGGAATCCAGGACAGATGAACCTTTCAGGACCAATAGGATAGAGATACTGGAAGGGTAGAGGGAAGGTGAGTAGAAAGGGGGAGCCGATTATAAGGATCAACATATAACCTCCTATCTGGAGAACATACAGCAGAAGAGTGGGCAAGGGCAGATATCAAGCAGTATAAGATATGACAAACCAGTAATAATCTATAAATTATCAAGGATTCATGAGGAAGGTGGGAGCAGGGAGGGATGGGAAAAGCTGAAAAGCTGATGTCAAGGGCTTAAGTAGAAAGCAGATGTTTTGAAAATGATGATGGCAACAGATATGTGAAGGTGCTTGACACAATATATGTATGTATGTTTTGTGATAAGCATAATATGAGCCCCCAATAAAATTATTTGTTGAATAAAAAAGACGAAACTGAAACCAAACCACATCCATTGAGTTGATTCTGACTCCTTAAGAAATCATAGGACATAGTAGAATTGCTCTATAAGCTTTTTTGAGACAGAAAGTCTTTGTGGGAGCAGGCAACCTCATCTCTCTTCCAAAATGTGGCTGCCAACCTGTGGTTTCTAGTCCACTGCTTAATCCACTTTGCTACCAGGTTACTTTGCTAATCATTGAAGTGATTAGTATTATCAGTTCTCATTTTAGCATATTATCATACCTCTAATTTTTTTTAAAGAACACCGCAATTCCCCATATAATTAATTGTCTTCTTGCCTGTTTGTGGTTATCTGGTAACTTGTATAATGCCGTGACCTGAAAACTATGTTACCAGGATGCCATACACCACAGGGTCACACATGATGGAAAGATTTCAGTTGAGCTTCTACACTAAGATAGACTAGGGTGATAGGTTTAGTAATCTAATACCACAATTTTGTCACAGAAAGCCTCATAGATCACAATAGAACACTTCTTTGATCACACAATCAGGAGGGATCGATTACTGGAGACGAAATACTTCACTTGCTGAAGTAGAGGCCCAGGGCAGGAGTGAGAGTCCTGAGGTGAGATGGATTTGCAGGATTTACAGTATGTGAGCATACTAGTGATAACGAGGATGGGGCAGGGGTCCAGGGATACTTGTTCTGCTCTAGAAGGTCAGTGAGAGTGGGCTCAAAGCTCTCTACTGTAACTCCTTGTATTTACAAGTTCATAATAGTGAACTGATGCCAACATTGTTAGCAGCAAAGTTACGCTATATCTACCTGTGAAGATCAAAGAAAAATGTGAAACAAATGTGTAGAAAGTCCTCTTTTGAAATTTGTACCACTTTGGATCGATTAAAGAACTTCAAATGGAATAGTGATGAAACTTTGGCAATCTGAAAGGATTAGTCAAATATTGCTTGGCCAAAGTATGTTTCCATTATTTTTAAATCTTGAATTTATCAGAATGGCTGACATGAAAAATGTGCTTCCAATGTCCTTCTTATGCTTTACTAGTTAGTACATCTAAGAATTCCACATGTTCTCTCCTCATAATCAATATGATGGTGGTGAGTGAGGATGAGCAGCCTTCATGATCAATTATTTCTGAACTTAGAATGGGTGCTAAGAGTTCCTTCTATGCTGCAGACTTACTTCATCCCTTTTCTCCTACCAATTGTATATGTAGTTCCTCCACAAATATAAAAATCAAGAGTCTATAACTATAGAACTGATGATTTCCCCCACTGAAATGTTCAATCAGGTCAAGAACCAATTAAAAATTACTATTGTTCATGTGAAACCTTGGCATTTACGTGTGCTGAACCTTGTATCTTGACAAATCGTCACCACATTGTGTGGCCCATTCCTTCCTTCTCAGATGACTTCTCTTTCCAATAATTTGGGGCAACCATATGATTTTAAATCTAACCTCAGCTTTCCAATTTTGGCTGAGCTTTACCTTTGTATCTAGTTTTGACCTACTTTTAATTTATTTATTCTTTGTTATTTTCTCAGATTGTGTTACTTTGTATTTGCAGCTAATTGACTATATTTTATTTTATGTATAATATCTTTGAAGAAGATCTTTTTTGGACAGGATAGGAAGTGGTTTATATTTCAGCAGCATCTTTGGTCTTTTCTAAGGAAATATCTCAAGACTACATTCATTTAAAAAAAAAATCCTGTGGATGAAACCAAGAATATGCATTCCAAATAGGTGTGAAGCCACTCCCCAAAGGTTACAATGCTGACATTTGGAAGGAACAGAACCTTAAATATGACAATGGCATGTGGTCCACTAAAGTGGCATGCTATAGAAATAGGTACTTTTCGTACATTTACGGTGTTTGAAAGGTACCCGGAGGGCTCTCTGAGTAAAGATATCCAGGAGCTCTGGTTGCACTGTGGATGAGGTGCTGGTCTGCAAATTGATGGATTAAACAGTTCATAGTTACCAGCCCTGTTTAGGAGACAGATGAGGCAATCTGCGTTTTTAAAGAACTGTAGCTTCAGTAACCCAATAAAGAGTCATTATGACTTGAAATCAACTAGATGGCAGAGAGATGTATAGTATTTACATTTCCCTGAAGAGTGTTAAAAGAAATTATCTGAAAAGGCTCCTTCCTTAAAATTAGCAGAAGGAAAGAAAGGTAGAAACCCACAGCATACTTCAGTGTGCTTCAGGTGAATTCCGAGTGTCTGGTGGGCAAGTTAAGGCAATAAATAATTGTATGGGAACCCTGAAAAGTACCTTGAGGTTGCAGACCTGATAAAATTCTCTAACAACTCTTCCACATCTCCCATGCATTCCTGAGGAGTCTAACAGGAGTCAGATGGCAACTCCAAGAAACATTTTAAAGGGCAAATTTACCCTGTGAGCTCAACAAGAATGCATTCAGAGATGTGTTTTCTTATCCACTGGGCATCAGATTAAAACCTAAACTTTAAAGCTGAGGAAATAGAAGATCCATAAAGCAAAGCAAAGTGCTTCTCCAATAGCTGAAGATTTTTGAAAAAAAAAAAAAACACCTTGCAGTAAAAGTCACGCGGATTTTTTTATTTTATTATTAACTTCAGGATACACAGACATAAAAGCTGTAAATAATACTACCCTTGACAAGAAGATCGTTATTCCCTTCCATGAATTTACATACAGAAACCAGGCCAAATAAATGAAATATTTTACTTGTTAGCTTGAATAAATCATTTTCCCCAACTTCATTTAATCTGTGTCTGACAGCTTCCAATCTACCTTAAACGCATCTCAGTTTACTGCAGCTAAATTTTTTAAGGTCTCCAGTGACTGACTGTGGGGAGGAAAAGGGGCCTTCTTTTCCTTCAGATGTGTGAATGTCTTTATTACCTTAGAGCCTGAGGAACCGGCTTCTAGACATTTATTATATCTCTATGTAGCCATTAGGTCTATTTGAATTGGTGTGTTTCTTCCACTATATTAATGGCCCTCTTCAGCACAGCAGATCAATTATTCAATCCTTAGAAACTATTGAGGAAATCTGGTCTGAAATAAAATTCTCAGCCTTAGCTTTCCACATGGAGCTAAAAATGTAGAATTAAGTCACGCCAGTATTCAAGGTATAGAAATGAAAAGCCTGCAATTCTCATAACAGATGAACAAAAGCAAATGCAAAAAAAAAGCATAAGAAACCAGAGAGTACATATACACACATATGTACACACTTCGTTAAATAAAATAGGTCAATCTTAATAATGTTAATATTTTAAGTTCAAGGACTGGATGAAAATGTAAGTACATAGGAAGTAATAGTTGTCTCCTAACATACTTTAAGCTATTAGCTGTTTACTAATTTATTTTAAATAATTTAATATATGTAGCTCAATGTTTTCACGTAAAGAGAGAGAAAGAATCCTTTATTTTTTAAGTTTAAGAGAGAAATATGTTTTTGGTTAAATGTGCAAAATATGGGTAGGTGCATGTATGAACCTTTTGAGAGAAATTTCATTATTGTCACATTGTGTTCCAAAACATTAAGAACTGATAGCAGAGAAATAATCAAGAATCATTATTGGATGCACTGTATTAGCAACAATAAAAACAAAATAATCATATGAAATGTTGTAGAGGCCATTCTGCTTCCAAGAGGTAATCTACACTGGAGTGGAGCTGCCCCAAAGGGTGAAATCAGAGAGCCAAGTCTTTCTCCTACAAAGCACCTGGCAGGTTCAAATAACTGGAATGTCAGTTAGCAGCTAAGCATCACACTACTAAGGCTACATGTAATTTTTTCATATGAATTTCTATTTTTAACCTTTATTTCCTCAGAAGGAAATTTATTTCACTACCTTAATTGGGTTACTTTAACAGTTGACATAATCGTAGTATTTAGAAGTTATTTATTGGGGCTGAGCCCCGGTGGCATAGTGTTTGTGCATGGAACTGCGGTCCATTGGGATGGAGGTACAATTCCAGTTACACGGAGCAAAGGCTGGGCCTCCTACTCCCACCACCTGAGGACAGTGATGCCCCCCCCCAAAACAAACAAACAAACAGACAAACAACCAAAAAAAAGAAGTTATTTATTTGTAAAAGATTTTTTTTTTCCTTTTGAACTTAAAGAGTATGTACAATAAAAATTATCCACTGGACAAAAGCACAGACAAACAGAAATTAAATATAGATCTCTAGAAACTATTGTTTCTTGTTCTGAATTAATATCACTAGTTTATGAAATAATATTGAAAGAAAAGATCACTATTGTAACTGTTGCTAAAGGTCAGTAAATTGGTCCCAACTCATAGCAACTATTTATATAACAAAAAGAGTATTTGTTCTAAGCCATTTTCACAATGTTCTTAAATAAATGTTAGATGTGAGCTTATTGCTATAGTCACTTGTGAAAGGATCTTCCTCTTTTCTCCACTAACATTCTATTTTGCCAAGTCCTTTTCTAGGGACTGTTTTTTTTTTTCTGATGAAAACATGTCCAAAGAATTTAAGATAATCTCACCATCCTTGGTTCTAAAGAGCATTCTGTCAATACTTCTTCCAAGACAGGTTAGTTTGTTTTTCTGGTAGCCGATGGTATTTAACAATACTCTTCACCAAAACCATAATTCAAATTTATCAATTCTTCTGAATTCAACCTTAGTCATTGTCCTACTTTCACATGCATATGAGACAATTGAAATACCATCACCTGGGTGAACCTTAGTACATGGCTACCACAGTCCATTATCTCATCTTCAGGGTTATTCTATGACCAAGTCCTTATAACTACTAATCATTCCTTTGTTTCTAATTTTCATATTCCAATCACTAGTAAATATTAGTACATCTTTATTGCATGTTTCTTCAATTAAATATGAAAACATAAAGTGATTAATGCTGTTGAACCATATCAAATCATATGAGCATGTGAATATTAAAAAAGTAAATCATGCAACACACTTGAAAACTATCTAAAATGTCTCTGGATAAAACATGAGAAGCCTTAATACATATTCATCATCAATCACTAATGTTACTGTCCACCAAGCTGAAAATTTTGACTAAAATAGAAGTTGTAACCAAAAGTTGATGTTTATATATTGCAACAAGAAAAACAATCCAATGCCATTGAGTTGATTTAAATTCATGGTGACAAATACCATAAAGTATTCTAATACAAAGCAAAATATATAAAACTAAATATTGTCTTAACCTAAGAAGTGTCTTTTAAGCTAATCCAACTATTGTTAGGTCGAATTCATTTGCCTGTCACTCAAAAGCCCTATATACTTGAAACATACTGCCTGGTCCAGAGCTTCAATATTTTAGTCTTTGAAACAGATTGACTCATAATTAGATTTAATTATAAAACAAGATGTTATCACATTTTCAGAAAATGCGTAATACTGTAATGTCTTAAAAAGGAAGAAGTATAGAAATAGTAAAAAAACATCACAGCACCTCAATGTAGATTTCATAGTCTAAATTGTTTTAAATGCAGAAAGAGTGACATCTATGTTTGAAAAGCACAATTCACTACAATTGAGTCAATTTATATACGTAGCAATCCTTAAGACAGAGTAGAATGCTTTTGGGAATTTCTGAGACCATAATTCTTTGTTTGTTTGTTTGTTTGCTTTTTGGGCATCACTGCCTTCTGGTGGTCGTGGGAGCTACCCAACGCTGCTCCTAAGAGCAGCCACAGGATTTGAAGTGCCAACCCTGCGGACTGCAGTTTAGCACTCAACCACTTACGCCACCGGGGTTCAGCCCTCATAATTCTTTAAAAGTAGAAAGTCTCTTCTTCTGGAGCAGCTGGTGGTTATGGACTGCACCCCTGGAGATTAGCAGCCAACATATCACTATATCACCATGGCACCTAAGCTCTAGGTATGTCTATAAATCTGTGGGTATGATGATCTGGCAACTAAACATCCCACCAGTGCCTTCCTCTCATCACCCAATTCCATATTGGGGAAAAAAATAAGCAAAATAAACAAAAAAAATAAATAAATAAAATGAAAACCAAAACCTATGTAAACTATCTGATAAGATAGGCACATACAGGTCTGAACATACAGAAAAACTGTCGGTGTACATATCTTTTAAGGAAGATTTTTTACTTTTGGTATGCATATGCCAATTTTCTCTAAGGTAGTCTGGCACAAAATAATAGGTAAGAGCCAGCATGGGGATACAAGGTAAAAGAGTGGTATACAATTTTGAAAAATTAATGAGCTAAAGATTCTCACTGAGTCCTTTCCAATCCCATAGTCTCACAAGATCCACAGGGTAAATAGGAATAACCAGAACAAGAGGTGTCACACAGCTATTGATTTACTGGACAACTGAATAGCCATATTCATTGGCTCTGGTACTAGAGATAAATGAACAATGCCCAATTATCTTTTGACTAAACAAACAGATGATAACCACTATTAATTACTTGCCAATATGCTTCTTTATATTTACTTATAACAAAACAATCATAAGCATTATACCATCAAAACAAGTATTGCAATGTCTCTTTGCATGCCAATCAATTATTTAAGCACCAGCAAAATGTAAATAGATATAGTCATTCAATTATTTAAGTGTTCGAAAAATATAAATACACCATCAGCTCATGGTAATCTGTAATGGTGGGAGATTATACAAAAGCCTTGTGACTTTTCCTTAGACTATATTATATGATGGGGTATATATCTGGTATATGTTGGTATTTAAAAGTCCTGTTGCTAATCATAATAAATAATGTGGATGAGTATGTTAATGATAGTTTGAGATTTCTTGTTTTGGTTTATTTAGTCTGCCTGAGCTTAAAATCACATCTACATTACTTAGATGAGTTACCTTAAAGTTATTTAACTTATCCATGTTTATATTCCTTAAATGGACATTATCCACTTATTTTTCATATTGAGGCACTTAAAATTACTGAATACGAATTACAATTCCCCTAAAACTTTTATTTAAAGAATAAATGGGAAAATTGGGTATAGTCAATATTCACAGAAAGCCAAGCATATAGTCAGTGTTCAAGGATATTGCTATCTATTTCAATTTTTTTTACATTTTTCCCTTCCTAAAAACAATAGCATTTCTCATCTTTCGAATATGGGCACTGTTACGAGTGTTAGTAAACATATGCTAGATAATGCAGATTTTCACGCACAATTTTAAGTCTTCTGAAAATACACTCCACATAGAGTAGACCTTAATATCCCCGATTATACTGTTCAGCTGTTAACAATGAAGGGATGGGAATAAACCGGTCACCCAAATGAAAGTATTGGAGAGAAGACTAGAGGTCATCCAAAAGACAGACCTGATTTGCACGGCTGAAATCTCTTTATTTGTTTTCCTGCCCCCCCCCCCCCCGATGTGCATGGGACCTGATTTGGTTTTCCACATTTTCAATGTTTTTCATTTTTTTGTTTGTTCACATTGGGGCTTAACTTTCATGTATTTTTGTTGTTGTAAGCAGCCCTCTTGAATTTTTGTGATATGCCTTTTCTGCTTTTCGGTATATGAAAGCCAGGATTGATGAACCTATAGAGACAAGTAGAATAAGGGTTTGTGGGGGATACAGTAGGGGAAAGAGTTGAGAGGGAGCTGATATCAAGGAGTTTAAGAAGGAAGAGAATGTTTTGAAGCTCACTGTGGCAGCAAGCGTACAATACTGCTTGATATGACTGAACTATGGGATGATAAAATATCTGTAATAGCTCCCAGTGAAATGTATTTGGAAAAAAAGAACTAGCATTCTAACCTTGTTTTGAAAAATACTATAATCTGAATACCCGAATCCTTGTCAAATTACAGAGTATAAAAATGTTTTCTGTACCTTGGACTTGGCTGCAAAGTTTGGGGCAGAATTCCCCAGGCTGCCTTCAAAAGGACCCATGTAAGGTCTTGTTAACAAAAGGCAAAGTGAGATTTCCTCTGTGAAAAGTCTACCTTGTCACCTTAAAAGGAAAAACTGTGAATGGAATTCTGCTTTTGGGTGTCTGCCATAATGACATTTGGCGTGATTTAGGCGCTCAGAGAGGGCAGTGGTTAGTAGCTGCGCTGCTTACAGGACAATAGGAAGTGTGAACCTGTCACTTGGTTGGCATGAGAAAGGTGAAACCCAACACTCAAGCCATCCACTTGAGTCTGATGCCGCATGATTCTGTGTCAACCTTCTGAGGCTGTGAATCTTTAGGAAGCAGATAATTTTCTCTTTCTTCTGTAGAGCATCTGGGTGACTTCAAGTCTTAGTGAAACACTGGGCTGTGATCTGCACTGTCAACACTTTGGAAAAATTAGAGAGAAAGACGGGATTTTCTCTCACTCCACACAGTCTTGGAAACCCACAGAGGGTATCTATGAGTCAAGGTAGTTCGAGTTTAGCAGTGTATGAGGTTAGCAGTGTACGATTTACTCCACAACACCAGGATGCAGCATAGCTTTCTTGAAACATGACAGCACTGGAAGCCCTAGAGTGGCATTTTCTGTACAGAATCAATGGATGTAAAATTGCCTCAGTGACAGCCAGCATTTAGAAGACTGTGTGAAAGGTGGTCGAGTTACCATTAACCTAATTGCCTCAATTGACTACGTGGATTCGTGACACTTTTTGATCTGCTTACTGGGTTTAGGTTGTTAAACAGGTAGGAAATACACCCATATTTTCCTTCATAGATTTTAGATCTCTTTTGTTTATAGCAGTCAATGACAAAACACTATATCGACTCACTATAATCTCAGGAGTGTTAGTAATTTTAATGACCGACTGGTGTCATAAAACTCAAACACCAATTCCTAGGTGAGAGTTATTATATGTTGCATGTAGGCAATCAAAGAAAAGTCATTGAACAAGAACTTAAATACGTACTTAAAAATAAGTAAACATATTGTAAATATTTGTGATGGCCACATAAGTACATATAAATAATAAGTACTTAAATTGCTCCTATTATAGATACTGTAGCCTAAACTAGCAAACATTTAGACAAATGATTGTAGAAAATAATAGTCTACATAGTGCCTTGGATTCCTGAACAAAACTCTCCATTATTTTATCGGTGTTACAAACCTAATGCTATGAACTAACCTAGAAAGAATGTGAAGAAATACTTAAAGCCAGGGCAGAAGAAGGTGAAAGCTGACTCCTCACTTTAATTTACAGGCTAGAAAAATCAAATAAGCTCTTGTGCCTTAATGCCTTCTCTTTGATACACTGGTGACTAAAATGAGTACATTCTAGATTGTGGTTGGAGAATTGAATGAGTTGGCATTTATAAGTGTAGTTAAAAACTTGAAAGCAATACAAATGTTTGTGTTTATACATGTACATGCTCATGTATGTATACATATATGTATATGCATGTAAGTTACCTAATTTCGTAGTTAACGAATCTGCTGTCAACTTTAGGGTATTAAGAGTGGAGTTTAACTTGTAAATCAGGTCATAGCTTGATGACCTCATCTGGAGGCTTGACAGAGATAAATGGGTCACTGGCGGCTAGACCTGCTATCTCTCTCCTTCACATTTCTAATGACAAACCATGTAGAGTCACCCTTATGGCAGGCAGAATCTTGGAGATGCTTCCCTCCCACAGAGTCTGATCTTCCTGAAGTCACCAGCACTACATGTGCTGCATGAGTCTAAAGAGAAATTTATAGGCTAGTATCAGATATATGGACTAATATTGGACTTATTGACTTGATCTGGACTAGAGTGGGATGTTTTCTCACTATACATTGGCTCTTTGGTATAAAGCTCTCTCTTAGACATATATACCATACTTTTCAGACACTTTTTTTTCCTTCCAAAGTGAGGGAAAAATGAGGGTGTGTCTTATTGTCCAAACCCAGAATATTTTAGCCTACTGGTACTATTTGGTTCAGAATATTTTTTTCTTGTTTTCCTGTTCTTAAAACTGGTGTGTCTTATGTTCAAATACATTTTATGGTCTGAAAAATATGGTAATTATCTATGAATTTGTTTCTTTAGTCAAACTAGATATATATATTTTTTTCTGCCCAAAACCCTTGCAATGTTCTATGATATGTGTCGACAGAAATGGGTTATTTGCTTTGTCAACCAAAAATATTGACTCCTTGAAGTTTTCTCTTGAAATGGTTATCATTTTAATAAGTTCTAAAATAGGCATCAAAAACTCCAGACAAGAGATATATTTATGAAGGAAATTTGGGCAATGACACTATGTATTTATCTGTTTATTGTTTTCATGAAAGGGATGGTGCTAAGACATATTAGACTTATGTCATTAGAGAATCATCAGCTCTACTGGGGAGTTACTTTGACAGTCACATGACATAACTTTAAATCAAAATGCCAAATCATAAAAAGTCCAAAGATTGTGAAAACAGGACAATATTTGGGTACTGTATACAAATGGAGACCTGGTGGTACAGAGGGCTGCACATTAGATTACTGACATATAAGGGCAGTGGCTTAAACCTACCAGCTCCTTTGTGGAAGCATGCCACGCTTCTTGAAACACGAAGCCTCAGAAACCATAGGGAGCTGTTCCAGTCTATCCTGCACGGTTGCTACTGGCTGGATAGTTGTATGCATGTGTTTCTTTGGCATAGAGGGAATGGAGAACTGGCAATCATTTCACTGGATAGGAGGATCAGGGAAAAAAGAGGGTTCGAGAAAAGATGAAATCCTTAAACTCACTGCCATAAACTCAAATCCAACTCACAGCAACCCAGGAGGACAAAGGAGAATGACTGCTTCAGCTCTCTGAGGCTGGTTTTTTTGACAATGATAATGTCAACAATATGGACATAAGGCGAAGTGAGACTATCGCTGTAAAGATACGTTGGAGAAGGACGAATTTAAGCAAGAAAAGGACAAGAGGGAAAGCCAAAGAGTGTAAATCCAATATGGATTTTTACAGCTTTATTGAGATTAAACTTGAAAGGCAACACAGATTATTTTATTCTCAAAAGCAAGGGAAAGATGTTCTAAAACATGCAACTATTCATTGAGATAATAGTTGAGCTAAGTGATAATGAAGGTGGAATAATCTGAAAGAAATTGCGGAAAGGAACGTGTATCCATTGCCTTTTTTTTTTTTTTTGGTTTTTTTTTTTGGGGGGGTGGGAGGGGGCAGTGCATTACTGCCTCTGGTGGTCGTGGGCGCTACCCAGTGTAGCTCCTGAGAGCTGCCGCTGGATCTGAAACGCCAAGCCCGCGGGCTGCAGTCCCGCACTCAACCACTTACGCCACCCGGGCTCAGCCCAATTGCCTCTTTTTTTAATCTAGTACTTCAATAACAGAAATATCATAAATGACTTTTAAAATATGAATTTTATTTTCTCTCAGTTTCAGAGGCCATAAATCTGGTTGCTGGTTCCACTGCAATCTGCGGTCGCAACCCCTTTGAGGATCAAACAACTTTTCACAGATGTTGTCCAATTCATGATAGTAGAAAATTACAGTTATGAAGTAACAAAAGTAATCTTATGGTTGTGGGGTCTTGACAACATAAGGAACGATATTAAAGGGTCACCGCATTAGGAAGGGTGAGAATTGCTTCTATGGAGGAAGGCTTTCCTTCCGTCAGCTCTGGAAGTAAGTGCTTGTCTCTTCTGAGTGCCAGCTCCTGTATTATTTTCAGAGAGGTTTGGTTGATGTCTTCATCACCCTCCTGTGCTCCTTGAATGCTTCTTTAAGATCTCAAAGAGAATGACTAATCATATACCCTCCACTCATCTTGCCTCGGTAACACAACAAACAAACTCATTCCAACTGGGTGTATAGATACTATTTTTTTTGGATGGGGGGGGGGGCATCACTGCTCTCCGGTGGTGGGAGTAGGAGGCCCAGCCCCAATGCTGGAATTGAACCTCCGTCCCAGTGGGCCTCAGTCCCGCGCACAACCACTACGCCACCGGGGCTCAGCCCGAGTATAGATACTATTAAGGATTTAAAACACATGTGTCTGCAGGGGAAACACAATTCCATTCCTAAGCAATCAGTAAATAGAATAGAAAGGTATGACTTTTACTGGGTGGGGGTGTAGGGGCTGGGGGGAATAAAGCATATGACATTCTATTAAAAATAATGAGAGAACAAATTCCGTTAAAGCAAAATGCTAATAGCAAATTATTAGCTCAAACTCACTTCTGTCAAGTATCACTCACTCGCTCTCAGCCATAGAGTCAATGCTGACTCATACAGAACCCCTGCAGGCTTCTGAGACTGGAAATGTTTCAGGGCACCAAATCCAAAATTGCTCCCTCAGAGCTGTTGATGGTTTCATACTGCCGACTACGTGGATCACAGTTCAATATGTAATCAGTACACCTGAACACACCCAAACACCCCACTGCTATGGCAAAGGGGAATGCGTGTTTACTGTGCTAAAGCACATGGCTACCTAGACAGAGCTTTTCTGCTCTCTCAGGTTGTTGCTTACAGGGGCCATTGAGTTGGTTCTGATTCTCAGCCACCCTTGGACCAACAGAAACAAACATGGCCTACTCCTGTGCCGTACTCCCCATTGCTCTGATGTGGAGCCCATTGTAGGAGCCACTGTCAATCCATCTTGTCATGGGCATTCCTTGCCTTCACTGGTCCTCTTTCTCACAAAGCATAATGCCATTTTCTAGACACCGATCTGTCGTGATAAAATGTCCAAAATGTCTCAGAAGAAAGTGGAAATCCAAGAGGGAGTTTTGAGGTGAGCATTTTAATAACCATATACACGAAACGATTATTTAATGTTACTTATCAAAAGGTTGAACATCTAAATGAGCTGTGCAGAAAGTCTCTGAAACAAAAATTAATGTGCTCAGTTTCTGTTTTTCTTCCTGGGCACATTTCCTTGAATAGCAAAATCAAGTTAATATAGTCTAGAATAATAGAATCATGCTAGAACCTACAGTAAGCTCTGTGTATATAGAAATGTCTACTCTCCAGACCACTTCTTCCTTCCTTTTGTTCTTCTTATTCCTCTTCTTCTCTCTGTCTCTCTCACTATTCATTCACATAGTATTATTTATATACTTGGAGCATATAGTGCTACTTATGTATACAGCAGATTTATATTTCAGTCCTACAAATAGGAGGGTGAGGCTATCTACTCTTGTAAAGATATGCAGCATCAGAAATTCATATGGCCCACTATGAGTTAGAGTGGACTTGATGCTCATGGGATTGGTTTATATGGGTTAGTATTACAAATGCACTGCAAGAATTCCTTGAGTAGAAAGGAATGTAAAGCAGGGACATAAATTGTTCTCCCTTGATACATCAATTTCTAACAATAAAAGTATTCAAAATCCACCCCCATCGAGCCAATCTCAATCTATTGTGGTACTTTTCAAGACTCCCACATTTTGTGTGAATCTTTCCAGGCGCAAAAAGCCTCATCTTTCTCCTGCGAAGTGACTGGTAGGGTTTAACAGTGATCTTCAAGTAAAGAGCCCAATGCTCCATCGGAATGCTTTAAAATATATCAGTAATAATCCATCAATTTAATAATAATAATATGCAAAATAGCAATACATATTTTATGTAGTTAAGGATTATGAAGAAGGGGAAAGGTAGATATTTTTCAAACCTATGACATCTCAAAATGATCCCCTGAAACAATGCTCTGTCATGCGTGGGGACCCTTTCAAGTTCCTTATTTCTTGGTTAGTTGGTGTAACAGTCATGCTTTGTTTTACCAAGTTATTATGACATGAATGTTTAAGCTTAAAAGTAGCCATGAAATTATCACTAATAAATGTGGTAATATTTATGTGAACTACAGTAATTATGAAGTCCCTAGGTATTGCAAACAAGTCATACTTCCTGCTGCTGGCCTAAAGTGTGGAGATTCACTTCAGAGACAATTCTAAAGTAAAGTGATCTTCCAGAAAACTATCCACTATAAACCTTCCAAGTAAAGTCAAAGGGAACTCAATGGGAAATGGTATAACAACTGTATTAGAAATGAGGCATTCTAATTTGCTATTTCATTTATGATCTTACGGCTTGCAAAAAGACACCTAGGATACATCTGTGGGTATCTTCATGCAAGGATAAAGACAAGGGAAATAACCCAAAGACCCAAGGAAGTGATTAGTTCAAAGTATTAATGGCTCACACTGTAAGGAATTTTTTTTTTAATTTTAGGAAATCATTTTCTTGGGGCTTTTACTACTCTTATAACAATGTATACATCAATTGTATCAACCACATTTGTATATATGTTGCCATCATCAATCTAAAACATTTTCTTTCTACTTGAACCCTTGGTATCAGCTCCTCTTTTTTACCCTCTCTCCTCTACGCTCCTACCCTTGTGAACCCTTGATAATTTTTAAATTAATTTCATACTTTACACCATCTGCTGCCTTCCTTCACCTCCACTTATACACTTATTATTGAGATCGGTCACCCATTCTCCTCCTTCTAGGAAACTGTAACCTTTGGAAAAGAAACTCAACTGCAATGCTCTACCCTATGAACTTCCTCATTCCTGAGATGCACGGATTCCACAACCTCCTTACTAAGGACCAATTCTGCATGAGAAAACCGGCCTACTCACCTATTGGGCTGGCTTCTGTGACATTGCTCCTACAGAGAAAGTACAAAATCTATGCCCACTAGATATTCAGATCATCCAGAACATGAGTTCTTCTGGATTGCCAGCTAATACATTTCTCTTCTTTCAAATTCTCCTAGAACACCAACTGGTCATTCCCTAGGCACGAGTTGGTTTTTACAACACAGCCATAGCCTCTTCCAGCTGAAGACCCAAAGAAGCAGTCAGAAAGAGGTTACAGGAAAGAGCAGGAGAAAAAATGTTGAACAAAATTATAAAAATGATCAGACTTATTGTTCTAATAGAGATGGGGGGGGGAGTGTAAATTCCCTAGACTGTGACTATGAATCTGTCTCATAATCCAAAACTTAAACAAGTCCTGGGAAGCTACCAACTAACAGAATGGTTCTTAAAATATTCAATCAAATGCATGAGGAATGTACTTCTTAGATCAGGTATATGAAGGCAAAAGCTTTCAAAACAGAAATGAGAAGATAAGAAGGGACAGGGCAACGGAATGGATGGAAACAGGGTATCCACAGTGAACGAGCCAAGAGTGTTGACTCATCACAGAGACTACACGGAATGCCACATCATACCCATTGTCTAAATCACTGAGTGGAAATGTCATCTGCTGTGGAACTGATCACCTCAAGCATGATAAGATGTTCAAAAATCCAAAGCTGCATAACAGGATTTACTTAGGTTCTGATCATGGGGGAGTTTGTGCTTTTAGTGAACATGAGACAAGGCCAGAGCAATCGGATTAAAGCTGGAAAGACAACAGTAACAAGCAACACTCTTCCCCAGGAGGGTTTATGCTGGGACCTAACATAAACTCTTGAGTATAGCCCACAAACACTGCATCTCAATTAAATATGCATTCTCCTCTTTACTATTTGAATTATCAGACCTTCCATTAGTTTGCCAGCAGCACATCAGTTTTAACACATCTTCAGGATTCCATTAAATGACTCTAGATTCATGTATATGTGTGTGTTTTAAGTTTCAAGCATTTATACTGGGACTATGTCATTTTACTTATTGACGGATTTAAAAGATTGGTTAATGACATCTCCGAAAACAGAGAAAAGGATGAATGACAAAGAAACTGTGAAAGACAAGTGATTAAGTAATATCGATTATTTTCTATTAAAACTACAAAGCAGGATGAAATATACTGTGCTTTCTATTGTCTTAAAAGGTAGTGGAAATAAAGATAGCATAATCATGTATAATTATAAATCTTTGAAGTTCTTCTTTGTCTAAAAGCATTAAATCTCTTAGTGTAGCAAGTCTGTGCTCATATCTAACTGAAGACAAATACATTAGCATTATGTGTTTCACAATAGTATAATTTAACATGTCGTCTCTAAATGAAAAACACACTCTGTGCCCTTGGTTAATTTTATGTACCCTTTTGCCCTTGGTTAAGTAAAGAGTGAGCCAAATTCCATCATGAAGACTCTCCCCTTCCAGGGGTAACGTTGCTGGCCACACTATTTAAAGTTGCTGTATAGTCCTCATTACTTAGTTGGTTCTGGTTTGCAATCTCCTATTCCCACTCTAAGGTGATGAGCTCCACAATTTTAGAAACACCCCTTTTTAAGCAATTTTATTCACACAGAAAGCTGTACTTAAACCCACTTCCTTCCAGTCAGTTCTACTTCCAGGATCCAAACAGGAGCTGGGTTAAACTGTAGAACTGATCTCCTTGGGTTTTTGAGGCTGTAACCTTTAGAGGAGCAGATACTTCACTTGTTTCCCTGCAGACGAGCCGATGGCACAGCCCACTTCACTCCTAGATCTCCTTTATCCACCCAGAGGAGGCTTAAAATAAAGGCAGTCATTGGCCATCATGGAGAGCATAGTGCTACATCACTGGACGTGAGGTCTCCAGGAGTGGGAATCAACAAGATTTCAGGATGGATTACTGAATCCCCAGAGTCCAAGGCCATAATAAGTGCTCAACATTCTTTTATTGTAAGAAAAACAAAGCAGGAAAGAAATGAAACTGACCTTCCAATATTTTCAAAATGTGACAATATTTTGCAAATAAAGATTACATATGTATTTAATTTTCTAGTTACAATAGTATAGTATCATTAGCAAAGAAAATTGGCAAAAAATACAAAGGGAATTCAAAACATTCATGGAAAATGAAATGAAGCACAAACTTCTGGAAGCACCATGTGCATTGCAAGAAATAATGTTAATTATAATGAATCTGCCTATCCAAAAGTTTTCATATTTTTTTATTTAAAAATCAACTTTTAACTGATCTTTTGATAGATATAATTTAAGTTGTGATTTTTTTTTAATCTTACAAAGCATCCATAAAATGTCCATTTAGGGCTGAGCCCCAGAGGCGTAGTGGTTGTGTGCGGGACTGCAGCCCACAGGGTTGGCGGTTCAAATCCAGCAGCAGCTCTCCAGGAGTAAGACTTGACTTCCTACTCCTGCCAGTGCAGTGATGTCCCCCCAAAAAATGGGCATTTAATAAAAAGTTTGTTCTATGACATTTTCATTTTGTTTTCTTGTACTTATGATGACAAAGTAGAACTTATTTACATTAATATTTTAAAGTTACCTGTCCATTTATTTGTGCACTGACCTGTCCATTTATTGCATTTAAACACAAATCATTTAATATTTGAAGTTATTATATTATTTAATCCAGTAATGCTAATCTTATTTAATTCAGTATTGCTAATCTGACTTAGGTAATGGTTTATTCATTATAAATAAATGATAAAGTATATTACTGTTATCAATTTTGGGGTTTCTTAATTCCTATTCTCCCTTTAGATGAAAATTATCTTTAAATTAATGTTATTACTAATAAAACTCCTAAAAAGAGGAGAAAGCAGAAAAACAATCCTAGAGCTACCTGTCTTTTGTTTTGTTTTTACCTTTTCTTTGTTTGGGTCAGGCTTACAATGGTTTTGTTTTCAGGAATTAAATTACACATATTAACCCATTTGTGATGATTATATGACTGATATATTCAGTAAGGATTATACCTGATCATAAATAAAATCAAGATCCTTACAACCTGATCCATAAATGATACCATGGTAAAGAATAAATTGTATTTTCAGGGATTCATTTCACTTTGATCAACAATCAACATGTACAGATGCTAGAACAAAACAAAATGTTGTATTGCATTTGATAATCTGCATCTACAGAGATCTTTAATATTCTAAAAGGCAGAGATGTCCCTTTGATGAAGCTGACCCATAACCTACTATTGTAGAATGCTTAATGTGTATGCAGCAGGTGGACAATTAAAAGGAAGCCTGGAGAAGAATCGGTGCATTAGAATTGTGATGTTAGTGAAGACTACTGAAAATGCCACGAACTGTCAAAAGAATGAGCAGGTCTGTCTTGCAGCAAGTTCTTGGGGAATAGTTCCTAGAAGAGAGGGCAGTTAGACTTCATCAGGATAGTACAATCAGTGGAGAATGGCACCAGGCTTGGTGAAGAACAGACCCAGAGAAAGGGGGAAATCTTTGATGAGATGGGTGGGAATGGTGGCTGCAACAGTTGACCAACAACAAGCTAAGTGTTATCAAGTCCATTCCACCTTATTGAAACCCTGTAGGGCAGGGTAAAACTGAGACTGCCAAAAGCCTGATCTCTCTCCCAAGGATCCCTTAGGGGCAGGGAACTACAGTTAATTTGTTTGATTGTTAAGGTAAAATCACATAAAATATAAATGAGTCTAAAGTTTCTGCCTGAACCCCAGTGAATAGAAATGAACTTTTCTTAGAGTATTGGTTTCTAAATTTAGAGACTATCATTCCAGTTATGGATTCACAGAATTTACCTCTTGGACCTCTTTTTTGATCCATGGCCAAGAACTGTGTGCATCCTAATAATCTGCCATGCTTATTAAAAATAATGCCCCCATAGTCTACCTCCAGTTATACTAAATTAGAATATCTGGAGGAGGAGGAGGTAGGAATCAATGCCTCAAAAATAATTCTAGATGCTTAGCCAGATTCTATTTAAGAATATTTGCTGGACGGGTTTTTATCTATTTGTTAGGTTTAGCAAATTAGAAAGTATCAACTTTCCAAGAATCACAAGAGAATAATGTAAGAAGAATTAGATTTAAATGTTTGTGAGTCCATGTCAACTAAAGAAACAAGATTCATAGACGCTGTCTCCTTTCTCCCTGTAATAGCTACATAATCTGGAGTCAATTTGTGACTATTAAGAGTGAAGGGTGAAGTTTAGCCTGTCAATCAGGTTGCTGGTTGATGATCTCATGTGGCGGTCCTACAGAGATAAACAGCTTGCTGGAAGCTGAACATCCAGACTCTCTGGTATTACTGATGATAAGATACATGGAGCTACACTAATAACCTAGAGCTGGATGAGCCATGTGGAGACCCACATCTGTGCTGAGTTGCTTACACTACCAACTGGATCCTCAAGACTTTCCAACCACTGGCCTGTGATCTTCCTGCATTCAGTGTGATTACATGTGTTTGGTGAGTCTGAAGAGGAATTTATTGATTAGTATCAGACATATGGGTTAACACTAGACTTAAGGACTTAATCTGGACTGAGCTGGAATGTTTTCTCAATATTCAATTGCTCTTGTATATAAAACTCTTTATTAAAAACTCTTTATTATATACTTATGAGTGTCTGTGAATTTGTTTCTCTAGTCAACCCTAACAATATTCATGCAATACTCAAGTCATGAAAAAATTCATAAAATGGAGTTCTGAATAATGGAAATCACATCAATCATTTGCATGATATTTTAATCAACATATATTAGCTTCCACCAGATTCATCAGTTAATTTTTAAAATTTTCATTCCTTAAAAGGCTCTATTTTTTTTCAAGAATTAACTGAGTTCACACTCAGAATTATGTTCTCCTAATGATTAATTTTTTTTAAAAACCCAGGGAAAAAAAACCCAGGGGCTCACGTAGCGAATTTTTTGAGAATGATGAAGAAAACAAATATATGGAAGTGCTTGACACAATGGGTGTAAGTGTGGATTGTGATAAGAGTTGTATGAGCTCCCAATAAAATTACTTTTTAAAAAAATTTTTAAAAAGGGTCCAACATTTGTCCAACAGAAACCTTGGAAATTTCTATGACTTTCTGGGATATATTGATAGGGGTTCGGGAAATATTTCAAATGCTTTCAGTATAATGCATTGTAATCATATTGAGGTGGATATTAGGGGAAACTGTAGAAGTATAGAGATCTTGTCTAAGAATCTGAGAGATTCTGAGTCAGAAACAAATGCATGCTGGCGAAATTCAACCTACTTTGCTTTGTTTCTTATTTTAATTGATTTTAAAAATATAAAAAATGAGTGGCCTTGTCTAGCCTAGAGAACCAGGAGTATATCAGTGCATTTTTTCTTATTCTAAAGTAATAATTAAACTTATTTGTTTTGTGCAATTTGATTTCTATAAACAGGGCATGAGTGCTTAACATGCTATGTTTTACAGAATTAGTATTTGAGGCCTAAATTACGGTTCCAGGTATCCCAGGTAAAAATTGCCAACTCACATTACCAGCCTATGTCCACCTTGCAGAACCTTGCTATTTTCTGTCACTCCATCTCTCCTTTTTTCTTCACCTTGGCTGACAAAGTCTCTATACTTTTTTTCTTTCTGATTTTGTCTTATTTTCTCCATTTCATCAATACTACAAGTACTTTGGATATAATTGCAAAGTACCACCACTGGGACTCAGGAAGGTTGATCCAGACATAATAGTGTAGTTTAGAATAAAAGGTTATTTAAGAGGTACATAAAAGCATTCATTCCAGAATTGTTGACCACATACTTACTATTCTCCAGGCACAGTGATTGAAAAATGAGAGTGACCCAGTTCCTGCCCTATAAGAGCTCCTGGTCACAGACCCTACATCATTACATGCTCCTGCTGTCATCTCCTCTCTCCCAGTTCACTTTGTCAGAACATCTCTCCACAGGATGCAGAAGCATTCAAAACATACTCTAATTGTAGGAGATAAAGTAAGCGTTATATACAATGGTAAAAAGAAAGCTATTTCTCAAAGTTGTTCTTCAACCCACAGGAAAGATACTCTTTTAAAGCACTATAGAGAGAATGACAATGGAATTTAGTATATGGAAAAGATGTAAGTCTAGTCCTACTTACAAGTCAACGTTTTAGTCTATGATTAACATAAACCCATAATAAGGCGTAGTGGGTGGTTTTCGGCTTAGAGAGCATATTCTTCACTTTGGAAAGGATTTAGATCCTATAGTTCTTTGTGGTATTATTTCTTTTTAATATAAACTTTTAATTTTATATGTTTGATGAAAGGTAGATGTCTCCAGATACCTTTACCTCTCACTAACATTCTCTAGAGAGGGCATAGTTGATCAGAAGCTGATGAATTAACTGTATAAAGCTACTTCAATGACCAAGAATATTTGTTTTAGAAGACAAAACTAAATCCCATTTAAAACATTGACCTAACTTACTTTGGATAGTTCAGGAATTAGGCATGGTGATCTTAGTGTGTTAATCAATGACTTTTCAAAAGTATAACAATTGACCATCCCATGAAAGTGGGGTGTGCTGTACTTTCATGCATTATAATTACATACTTCATAAATAATGTCAAAATGAAAGTACCCAAGCCCAAATTGTCATACATAAGACTTCATGTTACATTGCTCTCTCTTTCTCTCTCTCTCTCTCTCTCTAAGCATTATGAGATCTATTATATCTTGACATATCCATTCAAAGTCACTACTCAAACAGCAAAATTATCAATGAATTTAATTTGTACTGCTTCATGATGAAAAACCTCATTCAACATTTGATTAGGAAAGGGTACAAACTATAAGGGTGTCTTGAAAAGAACCAGAGTCATCGAAGAAGAAAGTCTTATTCTAAATGGTCTCCAGATGCTTGCTGAGGAAGCAGCTCTCACCTCTCTTAAAAGGGATAAGCAGATCAGAGTTAGGAAACATGACCCAAGATCTCTGTTGGCTAATCTGGGAAAGGCATTTGGCTAACCATGATCACTGAGTTTCTAATGCTTGCAATAATCAAGGGTCACTGCTAAATATGCCTTGCTTTATTTTCCTTACTAACAAAACCAAAACCGTGTTGTAAGTAGAAAACATAGGTATAAAGGACCCTGTTCATTTTGCAAGTATTACTGAGAAGCTGACTCGTCTCTTTTCCTAATAATTGCTTTTACTCTAATGTGATTGACGAGAGGAAAAGACTCACCCCATCTAGAACACAGCACTTCATCTTGTAGAGTCTTGGATTACAACAGAAAATGCAAAGGCAGAGTGATTGCTTCCACTCCTCTAGGTAAATGGAAATGGAACATCAATATTGAGGGTTTATATTTTTACAAGGACATCTGTATAATCCAGAACAATATCCAAAGCATTTTGATATGAGTCTCAGGGCTCATGCTATAAATAAAATCAGCTCTAGAGACCAGTGATGATTGTCTGGTAAATGTAACACGGCTGCTGAACATTCGGACAGCTTATAGCCAGCTCATTAGAGTTGTCCAAATGTTTGCTCTCTAAAGGAATTACTGAAGTATTACATGACTAAACAAAGGCAAATACAATCTTATGCTATTTTCAGTCTTTCTCATACTTCAAACCACATTAGATGAATCTTCCCATCTTGTATTTCCTGTCAAAGTCACCAGAACATTCTTTCCTTTTTTGCCTTGTGCAATAATGTCATTTGCTGAAATGTGCAGTAAAACAGAGACACTCTCATTTGTCATGTGCTCTTTTGTTATCTAAGCAGAGATGCAGGCTAAGGAGGAGCTCACTTAAGAACGATTCCAATTGAAGACTGAGTCCCTGACAGTTCCCCACTTCCCACACACTCAACTGCCATTGAGTTAATTCCGACTCAGAGCAATCCTTTGGGATGAAGTAGATCTTCCCTGAGACTTCCCAGAGCTCTAACTCTATGCGGGAGAAGAGTCCCCCTTCGTTTAAGTGCTGCCCTTGCAGATATCAACCCAACACAAAACCACTATGCCAACAGGGCCTTTTAAAAGATTATGTTAAAGTTGTCTTCATTTTGAAAGCCTGGAACTAGCTCCTACATGTAAAATGTCTTGTTCACTTCTGCGTGTGCAGCAATTTAATTGATGAAATGGTATCTTCCTTTTCTTCCACTAACACACCCACTCTCATAGAGTCAATTCCAACTCATAGTGGTCACACAGGACAAAGAAGAACTGCTCCAGAGTTTCTGAGGCCAACTACCTCACCTTTCTCCTGCAGAGTGGCTGCTGGATTTGAACCCTAGCATGCTTCAATGGCAGCCCAACATTTAACTCACGGACTCACCATTTAACTCACCATGGACTCTCTTTGATGCTAAGCTCATACCAACACCCAATGCCATCCAGTTGATTCTGCCTTCTGGAAAACCTACAGGACATGGAGGAAGTACCTGTCTCCAATGAATTTCTGAAACTGCAACTCTTTACAGTGAAAAAAAAAAGCCTAATTTTTCCCTCTTGAAGTAACTGGTGGTTTCTGTTTACCCTGAGGTTACCAGCCCAAGGCCTAACCACTACTTGCAAAAAAGGAAGGATTTTGTACTCCTTCTCTGACTTGCCTATAATTCCCACACAAAGGCATAAAGAAAAGTTAGGAACTGAGCTTGCTCTAAAAACTGGAACCCCCTGTCTTATTGATGATTGTCCCACATGCATGTTGTGGTTGTTAGATGCTTTTGAATGAGTTCTGAGTTACCTAAAGGAAAACAAAACACTGCCTTGTCCTCTCTCCTTCTCACAATCGCTCCTATGCTATAGGCTATTGCTGTAGCCACTGCAGCCATCTATCTGGTCAAGCATCTTTCCTCTCCTTCACTGCCCTCTTCAATGCAGAGGAAGGAGGTCGGCTTGGGAACTAAACTGGCCAGTATGTGTACGAAAATTCCTATGCCCTGTGCTGTTGGTGAAAAACAATGACTGGGTAAAACTGGGCAAAACGATACACACACCTGCAGATATAAGTACCACAAAACACACAGGATGAATATTTGGCATACTGATCCTTTTGCCCTGTTATAAGAAGGAAGGCTCTGATGCTGAATTATAATGCTGCACAATTCCAAGCAGGATGTCCTTCTGCAGGGATTGGTCTCTCCTGACAACATGTCTTCAGTACATGAGATATAGTCTCACCATCCTTGCCATTAAGGAACCTTCTGGCCAGGAAGTATTCCATGACAGATCTGTTGGTTCTTTAAGCGGTCCCTAATAGTTTCCATATTCTTCTCCAGCACCACAATTCAAATGCAACCATTCTTCTTCGGTCTTCCTAATGCAATGTCCCACTTTCATATGCAATCGAAAATACCAATGTTCAGGTCAGGCACACCTTGGTCCTTAAAGTATACCCTTGATTTTCCATATGCTAAAGAGATCTTGTGCAGTAGTTTTATGCACAGGTTACCACCCTTTTCATGGTCAATTACCTTATTCTCCTTCTGAACTTGTTTTAAACAAAATGCTAATCATCTCTGGATTCTGTTGTTTATCCACAAGTGAAAACTAAAAATTGTTTTTCAGTCTGGCGAGATGTTCATCAGATTTACATTTTCCTTCTCATTAGAGAACTTTAAAATGAGCTGCACTTCACAGCTCAAAGTGTGGAAGGTGCCATTAAACTAGCTGTCTAATCAAGGAGGTGTAAGAAATTTAATTAAACTAATAGCAGGCTGACTCAATTATTTTTAAATATATTAAGACACATGTTGTACACGTGCTTACAATCATAACTCACATACATTTTTTAAAATTTACTTTGTCATTCACCTGATTAAGTTGTGATATGTCTTAGCTGACATAATGCATGCATTCCACAGCACACATTTCTATATACACACATGCACATGGACACGCACCTGCTGGTATAAGTATCATGATACACACAGTATGAACATTTGGCATACTGATTCTTTTTGGCACTATTACAAGAAGGACAGCTATGATGTTGAATTATGATGCTTAGAAACTCACTGCTTAAACCATCACTTTCCTTCTGCAAACTGGAAAGACTGCAAACATCAACCACACTTGCTATTAAAACATAGCAAATTGTCACCTCTTATGAGGACTTAGCTAATGCTACAATAGAAGGTAATATCATACCATGAATCACATCATTGGTTTCTGATTATTTAACTCCCCTTTTTGAAGCCCTCATTCTTGTTTCTGGTATCATTTACTTTGCTCTTATTTGTTTTCTTCAAGACCCCTGAAGTCTTCAAGGACTTGTGTGTTTCGTTCTGCCCACTTTGACCCAGTCATCAGTTTTCATCAAGAGCATCCGGCAGAGGGATTTTCCCACACAAACTGGCCAGTTGAGTTCCCAAACTGCCCTCCTTCCTCTGCGTGTCTTACAGAGGAGACTAGGTAAGATAGCAGAGCGGGTTGACACAGACAAAGACCATCACTGCACAGGGAATCAATAATGAAACAGGAAAATACGCATCCATCAGAATAAGGGTTATGTTTTCATAGGCTAACAATGTATTCTCTACAAAGAAAGGCCAACATTCTTCTGATGGAGCCAAAACCAGTGGATTTCATTGCGTATACATTGATGGCCTTTCCAATATAGTACTTCTCCGTACTTCTTTAGACTGTGGTTTGCTCTGAGGCCAAGTAGGAGCAAGTAAAAAATTGTTCATGGATATATGGTCCAGACCATAGAATGGCCACCAATATCACCTCAACTTTCATTCTGCTATTGGCAGATCCACAGGAAGCAGGTCTGCTTTCATAGTGCTGGCAATGTAGCCCTTACAGTTCTGCATGTCAGAAATGTCCAAATGAATTACATTTTCTTTTATTTTTAATAGCAGAAATGTCAGACATCCCAGAGTATGTGTACCAAGAAAGCAAAACAATTTTAACAAGAAGAATCTACTTGAACACACTGTGTTGTTGCTTGAAGTGGGCGTTTTTATTTTACCTTTTTTTTAAATGTGCTTATGACATTGTGTTAGTGTTTGAATTCAGAGTCTCAGGTGTGCAGAAGGCTATGGGCAACAGGGAAACTTCAAAATCTATCTGTAGAGACCCCACATGAATTAAGTCTCCATTCAATTCCTTCTGACCATTAGCAGGGAATGTGAAGTCTTGACTTCAGACAGAGTGCTTTACAAAGTCGATTACCACTACTCTCCTGCCTCCCTAGTCAGTCTCCTTTAGGGAGTTTTCTGAGTGTATCCTTGATGAAGATACCCTTCCTGGGGCTGCAGAGTCATGAGACCTACCCTGACTGCCTTTGTCAGAAGAGCCTGGACCAGTCTCGTAAGCACTTCTCTCTAGTATAATGTACATATCCCAAGCAAAGACTCAGTTCTGTTTCTGTAGCTTAACTTGAGACGATGATGCATTTTTCTGCTAGTTGATAGGAAAGAGTAGCCCACAGAGAAGGACATTATCTGGTCAAGGGGAGGGGCGGTGAAAAAGATGAAGGTCTTTGGCAAGATGGATTCACCGTGGCTCCAATCATGGACTCCAGCATGAGGACAATTATATGTGAGGGTGGTGCAGGGCAGGGTAATGCTGCGTTCATTCTACTGTATGTTGGAGTGTTCTGAATAGACCCACTCAATGGTGCCTATCAACAACAACAACGGCAACAGCAACATGCATTAAGAAGGGTTTCCTTTGTCCTCCAATGTCCTATTTAATCCTCAGATTCTCTGTAAACCTCAGGCTGCCGATGGCACTCTGCTAATGGTCTCTCAAAGCTGGGAAAATTTCATCTTATCTTTGTCCTTCTTAAGACTAAGTAATATCCCTCAATTATATTTGGGGTCTCTTTTATAGCCTAAGATAATGCCAGTAACCATTACTTGTTTTAGAAGCAGTTTAAAATTGATCATATTAAAAATGAATAAAATTCCTGTTTTAAATGAGATCTAATCCACTGCTGTGGAATTAATTCCATTTCATAGGGACCCTCCAGGACAGGGGTAGAAATGCTCCCGCTTCTGAGATTGTCAATCTGTCCTGGGGAGTAGCTCAGGGGGGTGGGGAATAAAAAAGACTTCCCTTTCAATTAGCAGCCCATTTTCTAATACCCTGTGCCACCCAGCTTCCTTTTTAATGCCATTCCCTTATGTAATATCTATGATGGTAAGTGAAACCCAATGATCATGCATGTACCTGGTTCTCCTACTGTCACTACATTTTTTCATATCTTCTTCATAAAATATATCACCCACTGTCAACAGAAAAGTGGGTGATGGGAAACACTGAACAGTGTAAAGCGTGATGAAAGAACAATCATTGATAAATTAGCAAGGGTTCATGAGGAGGGGGGTGAGCATGAAGGGGAAAATGAGGAAATGATACCAAGGGGTCAAGGAGAAAGAAAATGTTTTGAGAATGATGACGGCAACAAATGTAAAAATATGCTGGACATAATGGATTAATGTATGGATTGTGATAAGACCTGTATGAGTCCCCAATAAAATGATTTCAAAACAAAGCAAAACAAATATGTCACCATATTTTCCTAATAAATAGTATTTGAAGCTTCTCAGCACTGTGCCCTATAAGAGCTGCTGTTCAGGAAAATAACCCTTGAGGATGTCCTTAAGAGAAATGACTACTGGGTCACATCCGCTTTGGGTGTAGAGCGGCAAGGCCCTCTGTCTGTG
Source organism: Nesogale talazaci (assembly GCA_004026705.1). Classification (NCBI taxonomy): domain Eukaryota; kingdom Metazoa; phylum Chordata; class Mammalia; order Afrosoricida; family Tenrecidae; genus Nesogale; species Nesogale talazaci. The sequence goes on along the minus strand of PVJH01000007.1, from coordinate 817,038 downwards.
GCTTCTGACTCCTGACTGTACTTCTGAAAATTCCCAGATTACTTAGCAAGCAATGCTCCAGATGGCCCACTGGCAGCTGACAGCAACTTTACCCATCAGAGCATATGGTCCACTGATTGTTGACAACTGCCATTCAGACAAAACTCACTAGTGGAGCATGTCAATCACAGAGCACTTGGTGAAAAGGGGGCTCAAAGCTGGAGCTGACATATGTGATTAAGTACTAAAACGGGAATGCTCCCATTGTATACAGCAAAACCATCATCGTCATCGTCATCATCATTCACTGGGGTGACAGGAAACTGTGGTAAAATATTTGGGGGAGACTGGCCAATGAGAACATGATCTACATTAGAAAGCATCATTTCTGTTAGAAAAACTTCACTGCTTTTTTGGGGGGGTGGGCATCACTGCCTCTGGTGGTCATGGGCGCTACCCAGTGCTGCTCCTGAGAGCTGCCGTGAGATTTGAACTGCCAAGCCCATGGGCCACAGTCCCGCACTCAACCACTTATGTCACCAGGGCTCAGTCCACATTTCACTGTTTTTCAAAAATATATTTTAATTATGTTGATAGAGTACACAGACATATTTAACAGAAACTTAATTTTCAATACTTTCCCACAATTACTTGCATGGTTTTAAAAATGTTTTTTTTATTATTAAATACCACAGTTAAGTGAGTACAAATCTTAAACTTTATTAACATTTTTGAATGATAGTTTTCTACTTACTACCCTAGTAACATCATTAGCTAGTGACACATGTACATTTAAGTAATATATTAAAAACTATATATTCTAGAAAGTAGTTTATAAAAGTTACAATTCCACATATCGAAAATTAACAGCTTTTAAAAACACTTTGCTTTGGTTGTGTGTAAGCACCCTTAACTTTTATGTATTAGAATGAGCTAGAAAATAAGGACATTTTGAAGGACTATCTGAAGATGCAACTTCTCAAGCGCTCAAGATTCTCATGCTGACATAATGCTTAGAGATGATGAAAAAATAAAACAATGTCTTACCTGCAAATAACATTAAATACTATAAAAGAGAAAAGGGGGTGTGAACTAAAACATGTCTGGTCTGATATTTTTTATGCCTAGCAGAGGGAAAATCAAAATCGTCACCCCTGGACCCATAGGTAACAACATCCTGGTAAGGAAAGACAGACATTCTCAATGATTGTGCTTGCTTGGATCCAGTCATTGTTTGTGGAAACAACAGAAAAGAAATCTGTCACACAAGACCTCTTCTATATGTTAGACATAGATCTTATTAATTTCAGGCAATGAAACCATTCATACAACTCCTCTTTTTTCAAGGTGATATTTTTTTGTTGTTTATTCTAGTTCCCAAACTTCCAAAGTGATAACATGATAGACCATACTATTTGGAAGTTACATATCTGAATAGAGGCACCATTCATATAATCAAAATGCTTACACAAAGAACCCCTCTTTCTCTCCCAATGCTTAAGAGAACATCTTGGGGAGGTAAGTTTTTTTTTTAAGTTCACCATGAAATCAAAATTAATTTGTATGGTTGGCCCTTAATCTGTGTTCAACAACCACAGCAAACCCTTCTTAGAAGAGAGATTCAACAACCACAGCAAACCCTTCTTAGAAGAGAGATTCCTTGAAGCAAAAAGGGTCATGAAAAAGGGGAGAAAGAAAGAAATCTGAGGCCAAATGGAGACCCTAACTGGAAGCAGATCTGGCCTATCAATCACAGCCCTTGAAAGATAAAGAAGTGGACTTCAATCTCCTGGTGAACTTTAAAAAATGCATAAGACCTCTGAAAAGTAAACCAAGGATTTTCCTTTGTGGACTAAGGTGAGCCTGACCAAAGTCAGAGTATTTTCAATTTCCTCTAAGACATGTGAAAGTTGGGCATTGAGTAAGTAAGACCAAAGATGAATTGATGCATTTGAATTATGGCTCTAGAAAAGAATATGAGAGCACCATAGACTGCCACTTTAACCAACAAAGCTGTCTTAGAAGAAGAATGCTCTTTGGAGGCAAATATGGTGAGACTTTGTCTCACAAACGTTGGATATATTCTCAGCAAGACTAGACCCTGGAGAAGGTCATCATGCTTGGTAATGTGGAAGGACAATGAAAAAGAGGAAGACCTTCAACCGAAGGACTGACACAGTGTCTACAAAAATGGCCTCAAACCTGGGAACAAACCTGAGGACAGAGCTAACCTGTGGGATGTTTCCCTCCCTCTCTTATAAACAGGGTCACTTTGAGGTAGAACCAATTTGCTGACACCTAACAACAATATTTCAATTATTATCTGTAGAACATTTTTTTCTTTTTTACCACATACTATACTTTGTTGACATAGCTAAGAATAGATGCCAGAATTAAGGAGGAGATGAAAATACTAGTGTACCTTCCATAATTGCATTTCCCTTGATTTGAGGAAATGCAACCTTGTATATAAAAGAATCATAATCATGGTTTCAGACACATTACTAAAAAGTCCAAAGCCACCAAATTGTCCAGTTAATATAATACAAATGACATCTGTGTCATGGTGTTTGATTAGGTAATAAGTGAATCATCCCATAAAAACCTCAAGTACATGCCATCTCACAGTGAGCCTGTAGCACAATCATCAATATGGAGAAACAGAAGCAGAATTGTCCTTAGAGGCTATCATAAGAAGACTTCCACTTGCTTACTTTTGACAAGAAAATTAATTCAAGTAAGGGACACAAATTTGATCAAAAGCCAACAGAAACCAGGGAAGCCCTCAGTAAGGTGGACACTACAACTACATCAGCCCCCACACAAACACACAGCCATTGAATCAATTCTGACTCACCTAAATCATCCAGAGCTAAAATTTATCTAGAAATTTTAAATTCTTATTAAATTATTTGCCACTTGTATTTTTAAAATGTCAAACTTAATTCTATGTCAAACTTAATTCTGTACTACGTAGTTTCTAAAATATTCTTAAATATATCATATAAAATTGTCCTCCCAACTCTAATGCATTTTCCTTTTCCTTGTTCAGATAGAAAATTCTTGTTTGAAGTAGCTAAAATAATTTGTCTATTATCACATAGATAATGTGGTAAATCTTTTTGTGGTATATATATATATATATATATATATATATATATATATATATTTCTAATACATCTGTTAGTGTTCTAACATATTTTTCAAACCAAGATATATAAAAGTTTATATTTCTAAATATCCTTTAAAAACAATTTGATATTATCAAAATCGATCATGTTAGGAAAATATTAATTTCTATATCTAAATATATGCTACAATTGCATATAACTCCAGAAGCATTTTGACTCCTGGAATTGTAGAAACACTAGCTAATGAAACTGGCATTCTCAGTTTTATCTATAGTTCACCCTGGCTTTTGACTTCCAAATAGCTGGGTCAGGGTCAAATTTCATAATTATTACTTCCTCCCACCATTATCAAAAAAACGCATCCTGGTGCACACAATACTTACTCATTGCCAACTCATAGAGATCCTATGGGAAAGGAAGAATTATCCATGTGAGTTTCCAAAACTGTTACGGGAGTGGATAGTGCTTTCTGCCTCTAAGTAGCTAGTAGTTTGAACTGCCGACCTTGCAGTGAGCAGGCAAGGGGCATAACCACTAGCTGAGAGGGCTCCCTTGGTGCACACAGTAGTAGTATTCTAGAAATGAGTTTGAGGCACTTTAGATCATAGGGCAAAGGGTTTCTGTTGCAGACCTCACTCAGTTCTTGGCCTGCATAAGAAGAGTTCCCCATAGCTACACTCTTAGTGGATCCTTTTGTGTCCAGCTCACTGTCTCTGGATTCAGCACTACTGTCCAGCTATGTTAACCCCTAATGCAAATCAACGGATGACTCCTAGAGTGACTTCAGGTCAGTCTCCCTGTCTTTCATTTTGGAGCTTGAGCCCAAACACAAATTGAGATGGTAAATGTAACATAGTAGTTTATATTTATAAAACGATGGATAAATGTCATGATTACCCTCCTAGCAATGAAGGGAAATCTAATGAATCACACCAGGCATTTAAAAACTAAACAATTGAAATATATTTATAAAACTTTAGTAATAATAAATATGCAATATAGCTAATTTAAATAATGTCTAAATTGAAGATATTTTATGTACAACAGATTTCTAGAAGAACTAACAAATCTTTCTCTGAATGAGTACTGTCTCAATGTTCCTCAGAAGGGAAGAATACAATACTTTGTCTTATATTCTTTGGACATAAAATCAGGAGAGTCTAGATAGTAATATGACCATGTCCAAGAAGTAGGGAATATCCTTCCATGAGACAGATTGACAGAGTGTCGGCACTGCTGAAGTTTAACATAGGAACAGAGGTAAGGATGTTGCCCACAGAGTTACAGAGTCGACAGCAAAGAGACAGCACTTTGAACCAAGACAAAATGCAAAGAGGTTAGCCACTAATAAGCGTTATATTTCAACTCTTTCTATAATGATTGGTATAACACTGGGTACATTGGAGCTGCCCTCCAGAGCTTTGTACTCTTTTTAATTGAATATTAATTGAATGGTATATGTGTGCTTTAAGAAAGAAGAAAAATTCAAAAAAATTGTTAGTGTGAAAATTCTGAGCTTCCCAAAATTTGAAATAATATTGGTTAACAAAATTAATATATATTTCTATAAATATATAAATAAGAATATACCCCCTACATGCCATCTGGATGCTTATCACAGATTAAACTAACTATAAGTAGATAGAAAACTACCAGTGAATAATAATTAAAATACTAGACAATGCAGGAATTCTGCTGCTCCATCAATTTAAGCCTCCCGAGAGAGATCTAAAAGCCTCCTAGTATCGATTTTCTTCTCTTCCTTCCCTGAGTATCCTAAATATCATCAGCTCACAAGCATTGTTTGAAAGGTTTCTTTCCAGCTTCAAACTCTCAACTAATTTGTCTCAGTCTTTTCCCTACTCCCTCCAGTACCAACACTTTACAGCTTACTCTTTTAAAGCCTTGGTACTCGTCTATTTCAAAGCCATTCCTGACTTCACTGTTGAAGTAGCAAGAACATACTGATTTTCCAAATACCAAACTAAACTCACTGGCATCTAGGATACTGACTGAGAGTAAGCCCCTGTGGGTTTTTCAGACGGTAAGTCTACAAGAAGTCCAGTCTTTCTCACGGGGAGCTGTTGGTGGTTTCAGCTGGAGATCATGTGGACAGTAGCCCAAGACCCAACCACTATTCCACCAGCTCTGGCTTCATAATATTCCAGTCCATTCTCCAAACCACCACTTCAGTGGTTTTTAATCTTTGACATATGTGCCACTCGCTTTTCTAAAATTTAAAGCTAATCAGGTTATTATATTAATTTATGTATTGTTGCCCCATGTTATAAAAATAAGGGAAGAATATCATAATCTGATATTTGCCTTTTATGTTACGAGGCTTCCCTCCTAGACTATCTTCCATGGATGCATCTCTACTGAATTTGAATGTTGGTTGTATGTAGTCAATGACATATCAGGCTGCTAACCACAGATTAGCAGTTCAAAACCACTAATCACACAACCATAGCAAAGGGAGACATTTTGTTCCTGTAAAGAAATATAGTCTCTGAAAGTGACAGGGGACATTTTACTCTGTTCTGCAGTGTCACTATGCGTCACTATTAACTCCATAGCAGTAAGTTTGCTGATATTTCCCAGAAGTCATCACACTGTCAGTTTTCTTTTTTCTCCTATTTTATTGTGGTGCCTGGAATTTGACTGCTTCTCTCTTTTCATCAGCCATCAGGCCAAAACTCAAACTCACTCCGCCATCAAGTGGGTTTCAAACCACAGCGGCCCTTTAGGACAGGATGAAACTGTTCTTTAGGGCTTTTTAGACTGTCGCTACCTGTTCTCCCACAGAGCAGCTCACAGATTCGAACTGTTCAACAAGGGGTTAGCGGCTCATCATAACCCAGTGAGTATAGCCCCAGGGTGCTATATCTGCCTTTTATTGAACACACACATCATTATATAGAACAAAATAAGGATCACTTCCACTTTACATCTTAAGCCACTCTCATTCAATAGCAAGTAAGACTTCTCCAATTATCTGCATCTCCATTATCAGTATTATTTTATTATTGTGAGTCTTCCATGTATTTTTTAACTTATTATTGTGTCTTTCATGTGAGTTTTTTTTAACTTATTAGAACTGTATAACCCTTAATTTTACTTCTTATCTTGAAATGTTTATTTTTTCACATTACCATGTATTCCATTTGCTGCCATACATTAAAGAATTCTATGGCTTAATTGTTCATGAAAAATAGAATAAAGATTCTTCTGAATACCAGCTCTCAGTTTAATAAACATAAAGTGAAAAAGAATGACCTATTTTTCACATTTTTATTTTGTCTTTGGCATGAACTTGAGAGGGAAATCACAGATAGTTTATGCTTCTATAGCCTTCGTCTGTTTCCCAGAATGGAAACAACATAGGTAATGAGACCAAACATACAAATATCTATGAGCAGCCACAAGCCGAATAGGTGCTCCAGATGCAGGGTGACAATGGGGAGTCATAAGAGCTGAAGAAGGAGAAAGCATGATAGGACGATGAGGCAGGTATTTAAACGATGTGGTAATACATAGAGATGTGGTTCATGAATGTAGTCAGTATGATAATGCTGAGTGCAAAATGTGCACTTATGAAAGTTTCCATGTATTAAGGTGACAGTTCCTAGAAAGAGGCAATGTTGACTGCATGACAAGAGGAAAGAAATTATTTTTACATGTGTGTGTCAAGATGAACGTTTGCTTTCTTGGTTGCAGAAAGGTGAGATCATTCCAATAGTGGGTGTGCACTGTTACAAGGATATTCCTAGACCTTGATGAGCAAAGTCATGAAAGTTGTGACAAGATACACAGATGACACTGTGTGCTAACACTGTCTTCATATATGTTCAATGATATTTAAACTCATGGAGACATAGAACACATGTATACGAAAGTTGCCTTTCAAGACATCTGTAAAAGTAAAGAACTGTGTAAGCTAAACACCTATCTCTCTTTATGGACCTTCAGATAATCACATGTCATGACGGTTCCTTTTCATGGGCATCATATTGTCTGACAGTAAGAACGCAAACATATCAAGTGATCTTTACAGACTTCAAAATGCAGTGATATTTAAGAAAATTGTATTTAAAAAATAAAACAAGAGGAGCTATTTTAGTTAGGAGGAAGTTTTATAAGAACCTGACAAGGAAAGCAACAAATGATGAGAAATTAAATGATAGTTGATTGAAAAGCCCATGAAGGAATGGGTCCGTAGGCCACTTCTCTTGTAAAACAGCTAGGCTGTTACCACGGTAAAAAGAAAGTGATTACCTTCTAAGAATATATGTCAAGAATTAAACTATGTCCCTCCAAAAATATATGTTCACTTGGCAGGGCCACGGGTTTCTGTAGTTTGGCAAATCTGAAATGATATAGCATGGCAAATGATTGCCATGTGGGTTCTGAGGTGAGAGGCCAATCAGTGGTAGAGGATCATGGGTGGTAGGCAATGCTTTTCACTCCATTAAATATCTGATCAGAAAAGGGGATTTCCTTGGGGTGAGTCTTACAACTTTGAGGAACAAGGGAAAAGAGCAGATGGAGAGTAACCTACCACCACCAAGACGAGTATAGTACATATCTTTTGGAACAAGGTCCCTTAGCTGGGAACTTCCTACATCCAGAGGGAACCACACGATGACCTCTCAGAAGGTAGTATCTAAAGATGCTGAAAACAGAGAGAATGACTTTTCTTTAAAGTTGTGAGCCAAAAGAGAGAGAAAGCCTTTCCCTAGAGCTTGGGCCATGAATATGAATTTCCAGCTTCCTGAATTGTGAGAGAATAAATTTCTGCTTGTTAAAGTCATCCATCTAGTACACCAATACTAGATAATTAGAGAGCATGTTTAATCCTACATGCCATGACATTAATAGAGGAAAAAGGGGTTTTTGAGGGAATGCATCTAAAAATAGAATCAGATTGCTTGAATGTTTGGAAATAGATATGACAGATGGGAGGAGATTGCAGAGAAAAATTTAACACATGCTAACTTGGGTGGAAAAATAAGTAGAAATTCCATAACTATTTCAGTGTGCAAACCAAAATATTGACCTCCAGAATCTATGTGTAGTAAATGACAGCCATATGAGTTTTAATATTGTCAATTATGAGACTGCCTTTATCATAGGCATTGACAGTCCTTGAAAGGATGTTTAAGGAAACTATGTGTATTACAACATCTAAAGGTGATTCTGCACCCATGCTGTGTGGTCCATCACTTAGTATGATCCTCATATACCTAGAAGGATCTATATTCTCTATTCATTACCACCGAGCTGAGTGTGACTTTCAGCAACCCAGACCAGCAGGTAACCAATAGTAAACTAGACCAATAGGTAACATGATCAATGGATAAATATTGAAGTTGCCAAGGATCCCCTTTTGCTAGGATCTGCAATCAATGCTCCCGGAAGCAGAAGTCAAGCGATCAAACATATTCAATCGAGTAAATTGAAAGAAAGGGTGAGAACTAAAGTGTTTCTAACCAAAGTGATGGTATTTTTAATCTCCTCATATGCATCTCAAAGTTGGACAATAAATAAGGAAGGCCAAAGGAGAGTTGATACATCTGAATCGTGGTTCTGGCAAAGAATATTCACAGTACCATGGACAGCCACAAGGACAAACAGATCTGTGTTGGTGGAAAGTATGGCTAGAGTGTTTCTTAGAGACAACGATGTTTAGAGACTTTGGCTTATATACTTTGGCCTTCTTTTCAGGAGAGACCACTTCCTGAAGAGGGAAATAATATTGGGAAAATGAGAGGGGCAGTAAAAAAGGGATAGGCCCTTAGTGAAATGGAATGACACCGTGAATTCAACAAAACGTCTCAAGCATAGGAACAACCTTGGTTCCACAGGACTAGGCAGTGTTTGACTTGGCAGTGCAAAAGCTCACTGTGTGTCAATGGCATCTCACAACAAAAAGACAATCAAAGCATTCCTGTGGGTTTCCACAGCTGCAAGTGTTCATGGGAACTAACAGCCTCATATTTCTCCCTGAGTAGGCTGGTGGGCTTCAACTGATGACCTTGTGACTAGCAGTCCAAAACAAAACGTATTACACCATCAGAATTCCTTCCAGAATCCTTTGCTGTGTACTGTACTCTAAAATCTACTATCTATGATATGAGAATAGTCTCAGTTCTAGATGAGCTGTCTATTAGGTCAATGAGGCAAAATAAGGTGAACTATTTCCAGAATCAACACCTTAGTACATAGTGAACCTCAAATCACTGCTTTCTTTTCTTGGAGTTGTGGTAGATTCAATATATAAGATTGCTATGGCAACATTTGCTGTCTTACTCTGAATCCTGCCTGTGACTCTTTTTTGTCTGACCTCAGATTCTTGGGACAGCAACTGAAAATCTTACCATATGATCAGATACTACAACTTCGATTGCAAGTGTCCTGCTGTCTTGTCCTACCTATTTGATTTCAACCCATGGAGCCATGAGGTCACGAGAAGACCGTAGAAATATTCTTACCAATGGATTTAGTACTGGACAGCCTTCCCAAACACTTGAGTCATTTCCCTAACACCTTTGCTAACAACAGCCTATCATGTGACTTGTTACCCCAGCTCCTGCTAACTCAAAAGCCTGCTGTCTAGCCTGCTAATAATGAGTGCTTCAGAACTCTGTTGCCTCAACTGACTCTCAAGTCTTGTGAGTCAGAAGTTTCTCATTTGTTCTTATGTTTTAATCCTGGCAACCACATGAGGGAACAGAATCCTGCAGACTGATGGCTGGCCCACAGATTCAAGACTTGCCAGCCAGTACAATTGCATGAACCATTCTCTGACAGTGAGTGACTTCTCTGAGTTGCTATATGAAAATGTGGAATCCTAAAACAGGAGCGAGGGTACTGAGGAGAGTAGTAATTAATGTTAAGAGATGATGGAGTAATGAAATAGTTTGAAAAGTTGGATATTTAGGATAGCGTTAACCTCCATTTTGTGCTGATAATTCTTAAATGAATTGCATAGACAGCTCTGACTCAAACACAAAAGCTTGATTTTACCCATTATGTACTGATTTTGAGTGTGACTAGTAATATAATAAGCTAATTAAGTGCAAAAATGTTTGATTTTTGACTCTAAAAAACAGCTGAGGGAGTTGAGATGAAAATTACAAATAGTTAATATGTAACAGTTTAATCTCAAGAATATATTTTTTAAATGTCAAGAGGGAGAAAAGACATCTTGAAGTCCTTAATGGAGCCACATAGCTAACAAAATATGTTTTCAATGAAGAGAGAATGCAATTGCTTCTTTTACCTAAAACTTCTTTGCTTCTGTACTTAATTAATCACCTAATAATATGAGGTGAATTGAATATTAAGAAAAAGTAATATTGGGTTGAGCCCCGGTGGCATAGTTGTTGAGTGTGGGACTGCGGCCCGTGGGCTTGGCAGTTCAAATCCAGCGGCGGCTCTCAAGAGCAGCACTGGGTAGCGCCCATGACCTGCAGAGGCAGTGATGCCCCCCCACCCCCAGAAAAAAAGTGGAAAAAAATAATATTAATTTAATAGATAACTGCATGTAAATTTTAAAATGTATAAATTGCACAATGAGTAAAATCACCATTACTCCAGCTATTATGTGTCTACAGGGGTCCTCAAACTACAACCTGTGGGCCATATGCGGCCACCGAGAAGATGTATTCGGCTGTCATGTGTTTTTGCAGCCACTTCCTGTCCTGTTTAGCACCTGACTCATCTCAGACCCACAGTGAATTTGTTCATAATTTTGGGTTTTTTTAAGCTATAGTCTGGCCCTCCAACAGTGAACTGTCCCCCTGTTTAGAAAGTTTGAGGGTCCCTGGAACTGGTATGTAGTAATTGCATGAGATCTTTTCATAATGATATCTTCCGTTCTCATCTTCAATTTATCTAAACTATGTTAAAGAAATCCACGTTTTCCTCAGTTCCCCATAAAAAGGTATCAGAAGTTTGTCTCTTTTCATAATTCAAATGAACCCCAAGGTAATTTTTCCTGGAAACCATGATGTCATTCAATTTTATGGGGGCATCTACAATAGTACTTTTTTTTTCAATAGTACTTTTCATTTCAACGTTATTATGAATAGTCAACTTTTTAGAAAAATAGTTAAATGATGAAGATATCTGAATAGTGGTTCTTAGTTTGCTGTTTTTAACATTCCATTTATATTTATTAGAATTTTCCTACTTCAAGAATTAGGAGAGGCATTTCTTTTCTGAAAAAGGAAGCCCTTTTTTTTATTAAAATTTGCTGATCAGAATTACCAATTTTAATTTGTCCTCATTCAGTGATGCTAAGAAAATCATGACAAAAGCCTGTGCTTAAACTGATTGTCTGAGCACTACAGCAGGAAAATAATTTTTCTTTCAAATAGAAACAACAATCTCTTCCCTCACAGTTACTATTGATGAAGATTTTCCTCCCTTCTGTCGAAGACTATTCCTGCACAAGGAGGAATTTGTGATATGCTGCTCTAGTCTCCCTCTCCTCCTCTGCTCAAAGTTGGCAAGTCTTACACATTTGGCCTGACTGTGCCTCGCAGTAAATATATGTATCTTTCCTCCAGTACTAACATGCTTACTCCCTCCCATAATCATGATCTGAATACTACCTTACAAATCCAGTTTGACAAAAGGATGCACACACAGATAAGAACCAGAAACATGGAGAATCCAGGACAGATGATCCCTTCAGGACTAGTGGTGAGAGTTGCGTTATTAGGATGATAGAGGGAAGGTGAAGTAGAAAGGGGGAACTGATTATAAGGAACTACATATACCCTCCTCCATAGGGTGCAGACAATGGGGAAGAGGGCAAAGGGAGACATTGGACAGCATTCGACAAGACGAAATAGTTTATAAACTATCAAGGGTCCATGATGGAGGTGGGGCAGGAAGGGGTTGAAAAGGAGGAGCCAATACCAGAGGCTTAATTGAAAAGAAAATGTTTTGAGAATGATGATGACATCAAAGGTATAAATGTGCTTTGCCTTCAATGGATGTATTGTGATAAGGGTTACATGAGCCCCCAATAAAATGATTTTTAAAAAGGGACTGTGCTTGTACTTCTCTAGGGTTTCTTGTTTAATGTTTGGACTCTGTCCTTCTCTCATGGAAACCCAGATCCTATCTTCCACTAAGTACTAGATGGGGAGAGGGGCTTGGAGAGGGAGAGAAAATGAGAGACTGCAAAATGTTCATACTTCAGATTTATTGGTGCCTAGAATGTGGGTATTTGTAAAGGGCAGTCGTGCGACGATTACTTCCTGCAGAGGAGGCAGTATTGCTTCAAAGATCTGAAAGCTGCCAGTGCAAGTTAGCACTCTGTGAGCGCAAGTTCAGAAGTATCACCCACGGACACGGAGTGAGGGAATGATCACTCCCTCAACTGCAGCCAATGCTAACGATGCAGATGAATGGGATCCAGCAGGAAATCCATATCCTCCACAAAGTGCTCTTTCAGATATTGTATTAATACTTCCGATGAGCATTTCCCAACACACACACACAGCATGGAAACTTGCTTTGGGAACCCTTTCACTTATCCTCACCAACCCCTGTAGCCATCAGAAGGACCAAGAAAATGGCAGGACTTGACCAGGTTCTCAAGATCAAGCAGGAACAAAACCAACTTTTACAATCCTAAATGTCCTAACTCTTTCTGTTATATATTGCAGCTTTTTGCTGCATCAGAACTGTATTGTAACTAATCCCTTCAAGTTATTCTTATTTATTTTTTCTTTGTTTATTCAAAAACATATTTCAAGTAGCTTACAGAATTGTTTACAGTGCAGTAAGAAGATGGATAGCTGAGTGAACAGAGCATGGTAGAATATTTATACATAAACTATATTGACTACTAATATATTTTATAAAGAATATAATTATTTAATAATGAGTACACAGTTTGGCTCTCAATATTGAATAATAAAGACACAAATGAGAAAGGGATACAGCACAAACTTATATCTACTAAAATAAACCAATTATTCAGAAGTGACTTTCCTTTCCTGTGTTTCTATGTCCTACCAAGGGCAATTTATGATGCTGATGTCCATGTTCAGATCTCATTAGACTATCATTTGTTTCTGTGCCCTTATGCTACAGTGATGAAGCAATGAAAGGCTAACTCAAAAGTTAACCTTTCAAAATCACCTAACCACTCTGGGAGAGAAAGACTTGTCAATTACCTTCCATCAAGGCTATAGCTAAGGTAACTAACTCTCTATCTCTTGGGTTTCCATTAAGTCAGAACTGCCTTGATGGCACCCAATACCAAAACCATAGTTGGTGTCCAATGTATGCACACATGTAGGCACATGTGCACACTTTCCAGAGAGGACAAACCAATGTTGGCCTGCCTTCCAAGACAAGGAAATGGGAAAGCATTGGAAACTGGAAGAGGATTCCATAATCATGAGATATTGTTATCACCACATACCAAGTCTGAGAAGAAAGAAACTTTAACTCAAATGCTCTTTTAAACACATTGAAAGAAGATAAAGATAAAGAACACATATAATAGCTCTCTAGCAAACAGTTAGTTTATAGTCAAGATGCAAAATTCCTACCTTTCTTCCTGCCACTTTCTCATTATCTTTCCACTCTGTAATTGCTGTTGTATGTGTATATATCTATAAATCATATACTGACATTTTTTTTCTAGGGTTCACATGTGTATTACGACAAATCAGAAATGGAAAGGGCCTTTTGTCATCACGCTTCACTATCAAGTGCCCCTTCTTTCAAAGTTACTGTGACACATCGTGACCAAAAATAAAAGTCAAGAAATAGCATGCACCATTTTGGAAATAGGACAATCAGAATGAATTACTCTTGCACACATTGTTGTCCTATATATATATCAAGAAGGCAGAGGCTCATGTTATAACCTCTTGCTATGTCTGTAATAAGCTAAAAAAATTAAATATATACGCACAAATATTTTAAAATGTTCTCATGGTATCTCAAGCATTTCTTGTTTATTTGTCAGAAATACTGTCACAGGGTTTTATTGTTTCCAGGAGCTTGTTAAACATCCCTCAAGAATTCGATGTGGAAATAGAGGGGGACTGCTGCCTGAGGCTGGGTTCAGGAGAGCCCTGAACACCAGGTTCAGAGTCAATTCACACAGAAAATTAAACATGGCCCAAATGTGGGTGCAGTATGTCCACTTAACTGCACCAACTTGTCAGTTCCGTTTCAATGTGTGGGCTGCACTTCACTGGGAAGTCATTTTGGAAGCAGCTTCTTAACTGCAAGAAAAGGAGCAGCCCAACAATCCTCCCTCGAACAGCAACTCGCCCTCATTTTACAGCCCCCCGTGTTTCCTGGAACACAGCGGAATATGCTGGCAAAGTAACAGGTGCCCGCTCTTCTCACTTTGCTCACTGTCATCATCAGCCAGCCTTCTGAGACTGTAAAGTTCGGAATACACACTGGGAGACGTCCTTCCATCACGTCGTCGCTCTGAGGTGCCTTTGAGAGGGCTCTGACCCCAATGGCCAACAAGGTGGAGCCAAAGGAAGCATCCCCCAGTCCTCCTTCAGCTTCACAATGGTTTGGTTTGAACCCACCGTGGGAACCACTATTTCAATCCACTTTCTTGAGGGGCTGCTTCTTTTGTGCTGAAAGTTTACCATAAACTGACAAAAGACTTGTGACTTTCAACACTAGGTGGCATTTTTCCATGAAAGATTTTGAGAAGTGAATTTATTGAAAAAGCAATGTAAGTCAAAAAGGGAAAAAAAAAAAGGTAATCAGATTAAACAACTTTGCATAAATTAGACTGTACAAATAAATATATTCAAAGCATTAGAAATTTAGAGTTTGCCCCCTACCCCCAACTTCCAGGTACTATTTAAGGTGTTGCCAATTAAATCTGATCAGCGCTAATGTAATATTTCCAATCTGATTTTCACATTATGGAGCACAAAATCAGCATGGAATTTCTAATCCAAAAATTAACACAGCTGGGTATCAGAAGTTATGTCAAGGATGTCAGGTTACGTGGGAAGGAAGCCTGACTGTTTTTCAGGGATTGAATTTATCTTTGAGGTTTGAGGGTCATTTCACTGACTGCTGTAAGTATTTTCTGCACTGTGATGTTTAGCGTTACTGTCTTATACCTACTTTTGAGCATATGTACTGTCCAAGTAACTGTAAGAAGCATTACATACATAAGAAATTGATAGTTTCTACCTTTGGAAAATGCTATCAGTTGACTAAATTATTTCACATTTCTTACATATTTCCCTTATACAACCATGCACACACAAACAGATCACAAACTCACCAAAACTATTATTCTGATCAGAAGACAAAACCACATTTTTGATCAAATGTAATTCACTAAAAGTAAAAAATGTTTTAAATGCCAGAACCAAGAGTCAACAAAAGCAGTCCATTCATTAAATCAATCTTTTCCTTTCTTCCTTTCTACTTCCCTTCCTTTCTTTCTTGATTCTCTCCTTTACCTCTTCCTCTATTCTTCATTCTGCTCCTTCCTTCTTAAATGTGTACTTTATTCAATAACTTCTTGGTCCCTGTGCTGTCAGATACACCATCATAGGCATTGCATAAACTAAAAGGAATTGGACAAGGACTCTTTGAGAAATGTATGGGTATATGGACATCGAATCAATTTTTTCCAGGTTTGTGGCACCTGGTTGAATTCACATTGACAAGGTCAGTGGTTACAACTGCCAGCTGTGCTGAGGGAGAAAGATAAGGCTTCCCCCTCCAATGCAGATTTAAAATCTCAAAAACCCAAAGGTTTTTCCATAATGTTATCTAGAATGTCCTCTGAGTTGAAATAGACTCAATGGCATTAGCGAATGAGTATTATGACTACATTTCTTACTTGTTTTCATTTCATAACTGCTTATTAGTTTTATTTTAATCACTAATTCCCATCAGAAATAAATAGGGATCTATGATTATTTTTCTATCTACTGTTTAATTGAGGAAATAGCACATGACACCAAAAAATCCTCACTGCCATCAAATTCATGCCAATGCAGAGTGGTCCCATAGGGCAGGGTGTTGCCCTGTGAGTTTAGAAGTCTAAACTATAGTGCAGTTGAAGTCCTAATTTTTCTCCATTATAGTAAGTAGCTCGTGGTTTCATAGACTGACCTTGGACTATTATTGCCCAACTGGTAGCCTTTATGTCATCAGGTCTCTGGAATATAAAGATGAATGCTTTGGAATCTTTGTAAAGGACAGTTCACTGTTTCAGAGTATCTCTTTATGAAATTATATATCATCACTTATAGTAGGTGTCTTATGTCCCATTCTGCATTTTATGGGTATCTGTCAATGACCTAAAAGCCCTTAGCTCCTCCAAATAAGGTGGATGAGATGAAAGGGGCAGTGGCAGCCTGGGAGAGCAGTGACTAATGAGTCATGTTTCCCTGTCCCATCTTCTTTCCTCAAAAATTCTGGGATTGATCATAGACCTGGTGGCTCCTTGAGAAGGTAGCAAACATGAAAAAATAAAAATTCTGAGAAGTGCTTGTCCATTGAAGCCTGGCAACTGTGTAGTGCTTGGATCTTGTCTACTACCTTGGTTTAAAATCTAGAAGGTTTAGAGTGTGGGAATAAAGAGACCATAACTACATTGGTCACACCAGATACTGAAGGCAAGCCAAAAATCCAGAAATATGCCCATGACACCATGAGGAATGGAGATGAATAGAGGTTGCTGTGTCATGTTGAATGGTCACCTGAAGACATCGGGTTCATTTCACAGCAATAAACAATTAATACATGATACAGGACAACAGCATATTGAAAGTTCTTCTGAGAACATTTCTCAGGACCCAGCTTAGGATAAGCCAGTGGGGGCACACATTAACACTTTTCTCTATGTTTGGAACTCCAGAGACTGTATATGTTTATTTGGGGAACTATTCCAAAGAGAGAGGGGGAGTTACATTTAAATTAGTTGTACTATAATTTAATTTTACTAAAGGATAAAGTAGAAGCATGCAAACGACACATAAAATACCAGAACTGACGTTTGATTCTATTGAAAGGTCACTTTGCACACACTGGGTTAGGACACATATTTAAAGGTAAAAAGTAGAGAGATCATCCTTCAGCTAGAGATGTTTGCTATCTGATGAGGCTGAAAGCTACTATGGCTAAGAAATGAACAGGAGTACAACTAAAGTTGAGACATTATTATGAGAACAAAAAGCATGGAACAGAGAGAAAATCCCTAGTTAAATCCTCTCATTTCCTCTCTGTCTTTCTGCTATTGTACTGAACAAAAGCAAAAGGAGGATGGTGTGGGGCGGGAATGGACATCAGGGACACAAATAATGCTTCATCCTTGGTACCTCCATTTATACCGTGATGCTTATTTTAATATACTTCAATCTGCACATTGGATTAAACATTCCAAAGCACACAGCTATTATCTGCATAGGAAACATTCAGCTTCAGCATAAAGTGAGAAAGGTTATGCAATGACAGATTTGAAAGAGGCCATTTCTACATATGCATTTACATAGCTTGTAAATATATCCATGGAAATTGTGGCACATACAGGGGGCAAGATGATGAAAAAATCTTAGTGATAGCCAAACGCCTTGAGAGAATGCTTCCCTGAGTCTGAGACTCAGGACTAGAATTCAGGAGGTCATCAATGTCAATTTACACAAGTTCATCAACAAAAAAATATTCCACATCTTACTTTGGTGAGTAGCAATGAGGTCTTAAAAGTGTCTGAGCAGCCATTTAAGGTGCAGCTATTGGCCTATTCCCATCTGGAGCAATGAAAAGGAAAGATGAGTGAAAGTAAATAAAGACTCATGGACTAACAGTTCATGTGAATTCCAGACACCACTTCCTGAGATGGCTGGCTGACTCTCACTACCAACCTCTTTGAAAGGGATTGCACCAGAAAGTCCTAGATACTGTAAGGGAAAAATCTGTAACAAAGCTCAGGCTCATGAGAACTATGTAGGCATACTGGACAGATAGAGACTGGGGGAACTCTCAAGACTATGTATGACTTTTAGAGGACTTCAAGCTTAGAATCAAACCCAACCACATGAATTAATTTCCAGCAAAACAATAGACAAGTCTATGAGATTGTAGCAGTCACCTAATCTGGTGTCAATTTGAGGATTAAGAGTGTAGGGGTGGAGTCTAACCTGTCAATCCGGAGATAGTCAATGAGACCTCTGTGTGGGCGTGCTTTTCTCCTCTGAGACTTCTGGGAAATCTGGTAATTACTTCTTGGAGGCAGAAGACAATATCTCTCTGCTCACTCCCTGGGAGATGTTGCAGCTGACAAGACACATGGCAGCATGCTGATAGACCCTGAGACCATGAAACTGGAGGAGTCATGAGGAGATCCGTGGGGAGAATCCATAAGGAGAGTCAGCTCTGAGATGCTTCTACTGCCACTGGATACACAAGACTGCACTCACTGGCCTGTGATCTGTCCTGGCATCATTGCACGTGCTTCGTGAATCTGAAGAGGACTTATAGATCGTTATCAGACCTATAGGCTAATATTGGACTCATGACCTTGTAGTGGACTGGGTTGAGATGCTTTCTTAATGTACAGTTGCTCTAGTAGGTAAAACTCTTTCTTATGCACATATGAGTGTTTATGAATTTGTTTCTTTAGTCTACCCAAACTAACACATAGGTAAACAAAAATCCTAGAGAGGTATGTACCTCTTAGAATAATTGACCATTGGAGGCAAGGTTGAGAAGGCAAAAGTGTTAAGAAAGAAGGAGAAATGAAAATGGAAAAAATAGGGTGAACTCAGGATGAGGATGAATTGTGGGGTTTACATTCAATGACACATAACACAATAGGTATATTTTGTTGAATGGGAAACTCATTTGCTCTATAAACCTTCACCCTATTCATAATAACAAGCTTAAAAAAAGGAAAACTAATAGTCCCAACTATAAAATTTGAGTATGTTGAGTTAACTATATAAATCAAACATACAAATGATGCAAAACATACTCCAAAGGCTATTGCTAATATGATTATTGATATTCATGTCTTATTTTACAGATTCAATGAGACTAATTTTTTCCTAGAATACCAATTCTGAATATATCCTACAAAGCTGGAACTAATATTTTAGGTGTGTGGAATCAGATGTTCCTTTCTAGACACAAGATAAAACTGTGTTTTCTAAGACTGGCCAAGTTTCATTTTTGTTGTCATTTGACTTAGTTCAAAAGTTAGTCTCATGAATTTTTAAAAAGGACTTCAAGATATAAATAGTTATAAAATATACAGTACTTTCATAAAAATCATGGTGATACAGATATTGAAACTCCACTGAAATATGAAACGTTTTAAGCTGCAGTTGGAACTTTGCTGGTAATTCACATGTAAAAAGAGAATGGTCCTGAAAGCTGAACAACAAAATAGATAATAAAAGAAGAGAAAGAAAACCTGGGCGATGCAGAGAGAAATGGGGTAAGATAGTAGCAGGGCTGAAGGAGAAAGGGCAGCTGTCCTGAACCTGTTTAAGGAGACCTGGAGGGAAGGTTGTTAAGTGCTGCTCAACTCGCTGTCATCCAGGCAACGCTGACTTGTACCAACCTCTTTGGTTTCTGAAATGGTAGCTGTTTCTCTGGGTAGAAAGCCTGGTCTTTCTTCCACAGAGCTGCTGGTGGTTTTAAACTGTCCATCATGCAGATCAAAGGCAAATGTGTAACCACCACACCACTAGGACTCAATACTCAATTTCTAATGATAGATAGATGATAGAGAAAGAAAGAAAGATAGATAGATAGATAGATAGATAGATGATAAATAGATAGATGATTGATAGATAGATAGATAGATAGATAGATAGATAGATAGATAGATAGATAGATCATAGATAGATAGAGAGATATTGACAGTTTTCCTCAGCAGGAAAAGATCTAGCAACTTGTTTCTGTGGAGCGCTCCTGATATAATAGTTACGAGTCGAGTTAGACTTCAATCCATGTGCTTGGCAATTGAAATCCACCAGCTGCTCCTCAGGAGAAAAACTAGGCACTATATTCCGCTAAACAGTGCAGGCTCATCAATCCACAGGGGGTCAATAAGAGAGTTGATCAAGACAAGACAAGAGCATTGCCTTGATAACAGTGAATGAGTGGATGAGTAAGTTTCCTTCTGTAAAGTAGAGTCAAGGAAACCTTATGCAGCAGTTCTGTCCTGGCACTTGCAGTCACTGGGGATTGAGATAAATTCCACAACACTCGACAACAGGACCATGGATGACAACATAACTGTACTAGTGAGGGTTGCAGCCCAAACTTGAAAGCAACAGGAAAGGAAACAGAAAGGTAGGCAGATTTTTTCATCTCAATAACTGACAGTAGGAGAAACAAAAACTGATCTCCTTGATAGATTATGATTTATGGGGGATGAACAACTTCTAAAATTGACACCACAAAGGAAAGAGTCGCTAAAGACCCGATCACCTGCCTGCATGGAGCCATTTGTCTAAATTCTAATGCTCACTGCCATGAAGTCGGCACCAAAGGGCACTAGTTAAAACTGGAAAGATCCCAAGAGACAGACCATTGGCTCTTGAGAGAAAACTAATGAGTGCTGAGTCAACTGTTTTCACATATTTTGTGCTTCTATTTTGGTTGAAATCATTTTTGTGTGTGCATTCCTTTATAGAAAGTGCAAAACCGTTACAAAGAATGGGAAACAAGCATGTGATCCCAGATTTCTAAAAAAAAAAAAAAAATCATCTAAGGCAAGACTTCTCCATCTCCAATGTTCTTCTTTGATGTCTGCCTCTATCCAGCATTCTAATTTCTGGTATGACCTCACCAGTCCACATCCCCAATGTAATACAGTGCTTTCAGATTTCCTTATAATTAAAATGTTCTATGCCTGTTTCTTTACAAGCATCCATCTGCTTTCTAAAGTAAAACTCCATTTTCTGAATATTAAGGTGATAAGTCCTTCCTGATTTGGTTTCTATTCATCTCTGTACAAGTACCACAAGACCACATGACCTGTCTGACCCTCCTCTATCTTTCTCTATGCATCAGTAATCCGAAACATGTAGCATTTTCTCAAGGGTGTCCTTCTGTTATGTTTTCTCAAGCTGCTTCATTTCTATGCTGAATGTTTTCCTTCCCTTTGACACCCAGTATTTTTAACCTCAGTTCATGTATGACCATGTACTGGATAATGTTCCAGGTCCTTCTAGGAAAGCATTTTTTCCTCTTGTCCCCAGCATACTGACTAATCCTTCCAATTGTGCTTGACACTTTGCTAGAATCATCTTCTCAGGGGGCAGTAGCCAAGTTAATTAGTAGCCCATGGAAGACCAAGGAAGTGTGCTAAAAATCAGGGAAAGTAAAATAAAAAAACCCTATTAGGAAGGATACTAGTTCCTACATGTACACATATATTCAAACAGAACATGAACTATACCTCTGTTATTAGTTGGGGGTTGTAGATGTGCTCTCTTATTTAAGTTTTATTAGGGTATTTTAAAAAACAATGCTATCCAAAGAGGGGGATGTCTGGGTCCGATTAATTTAAGAAGGAGAAGTCAACTCACATGGTTTGGATGACTTGTTTTTATGGTTCCAAATGGATAGCACTGGTAGATTATCTCCAACAGACCGTAAATCAGGATAATGCATTAGAAAACAACTGTTTTAAGAAAACAGTACTGGTGCGTGAAAGGCGAGGAAAATGAGACTTGGGATTTCTCCCCACTGTGACATTGCACCTGCTTGTTCTTCAAAGGTAACCAGAGCTGCCTGATGAGGATGTCTTGATAGGGTAGGTTACCTTGCCAAATCTCTAATTCTGGAATTGCTCCTTGGACAGTTATTTGTTCCCCAAACTTAAAGAATCTCTCAAAGGAGCAGGCTTTCTGTCCCTCTAGGATGCCAAAATTGATGATTGGATTGTGTGTAAATCAAAGACAGCAGAATTCTTAGAGGAAAAGTTATAGAGGTAGAAAAAAATAACACCTTCAGAAGTCTATAGACCTACCTGGAAGATACATCATAAAAGAATGGCTTCAAATTTTGTTATTTTTATCAATAAAGGTTATCAATAAACTTTATCAATAAGGGTTTCTATGCTTTGTAGCAACACTTTTGGATTCCCCTCTGTAATTTTCTAATACCAGTCCAGATGTGGTACATACAGCAAGTAATTCAGAATGAAAACAAGTTTGGATAACCTAAGTAGATACTTGTACACTTCAAGTAAATGCATAGTAGCAAAAGTTCTTCTTCTACAGAGGTGTTCACTGTTTAGTTCTATTTAATGTTTACATCTCTGTGGTCATTAGCTGCTAGTCAATTACAATTATTGGCCAATCAGTTGGAGATCCCCATTATTTTTGATGACTCAAACTAGTTGTGTCAGAATAACTAAATTAAATAATATTTTTTTATTTCACTATACATCCACTAAACATATTTGGGGATATAGTATATATTTGTGAGACACAGTTGGTTCTCTGGTACAATCATAGGAAATGATATACATAGGTGATTTGAATTCAGTACCGTCTTACTAAACATCTTGGATGCTGGGTCACATCATTAAGTGTGTGTGACAAGTGATATTGGTTTGCTGTCCTGTTTGGGTGGGTGAGTGTGCATGTGTGTATATGTGTGTTTTATCTCTATTTGCACCAACATTAATTGCGCTTTCAAAGGTTATCCCTCATTTGCCATGATATCAAAAGTGATTTGGGGAATTATAGGGTGTTTCTGGACTTGAGAGATTTACACAAGCCACATAGGTCATATCCTATGTTTGCTTTCTTAATTAGAACACTTACAAAGATATATATATATATATGTATATCAGATTATATATCAGAATAGTATATAAGCCCGACCAGTGAGAAAAACTTATCAGTGCTTTGGATGTACATAGAGAAATTCAGTCAGGACGAGGTTTTCCAGAAGGTATTGGGAAGAAGAAGGTATCCAGAATTCTCAAGGTTCTCCAGAGCCTTAGGAAGGTTGCCATGGAATAGAGTGACTCCTGTTAGCCAGCAGGACCCCAGTGTGTAAAATAGCACAGAAGGGTCTAATAGATAATGGAAATTAACAACAAGGCCCTGGGGAAACAGGCTGCTGGCAAGGCTTTTCTACTGTTAAAACTATCCATCTATACCAAAAATATGATGCTCAAAAATAAATTTGATAAGAGAAATATTGACCATAATATTTGCTTCTGTTTATATAAAAATGTATACAATGTTCATAATGATAAACAGATTGACAACAGAATAGTCTTAATTTTGCTTGCTGGGAAAAAGTAAGAGATATAATACTTATTAAAATCTAGTACAGCATGCACTATTTTGGGTATGTCATTTATGCTACTGATAAATTGATACTTGATATGCTTATTTGATGGCTGTGTGCACTAGAGATGAATACACTGAGTGCTGTGTTGGGATGCTCTCCCTGTAAGAAATATTAAGGTTTATCCTTGGGCACAGAATCTCATACCTTAAGATAATTAGGACAATGGGCTGAGAAAAACAGTCTGTCTTTTATTGTCAGTGATTTAAAAGAGAAGGGAGATAAAAGCCATTCTGGGTAATGTTTGTGTCTTTATTAGGGATAGAGACATGTGTTCATGGGGAGGGATAGAAATAAAGACATCCCACAATAAAATATTCATGGTGAGGCTATATATCTTTAGAATCTAGTCACATATGCCAAAAAATTAATGAAACCTGCAGCATAATTTTTCTATCTTGTGGAACTATCTGATAAAGTAATGTCTGATGATAAATTGGGTTTATAGTGAGCTGCTAGATCCAATCTATAGCAGTAAATCTTCTAAACTAACTTCTTGAAATCCACAAGCTAGAGTCAATGTAGTGCTCACTAACTGTCCCTTGAATCAAACCCAAGTTGACACACTGGTATCCCCTGTAAAATTTTCTTTTATATGAGGTCACAAAGAGTTCACAATATATAGAAAAAGTATATATCCTCTGTAAAGTCACAGAAAGTCCTTTTTGAAGACCTTCTTCCATTCCCTCAATAGCCAGATGCATTACTGGATGCCTTCTGCATTGTTTCCTCGCTGAAAATGTGGAGCTTTGGTTTAAAATCAAAGAAGATTTTCTAGTAAATAGCTTTTCCCAGAGGTGCACTTGCCATTCCCTTGGGATTTTGCCTTCATATCACTGGCCATGAGTTGTTACCCGCAGTGCTATTTCATAAAGTGCCTGGCTTCAGATGATGGAAATTAGAACAAAACAAAAACAAAAACAACTCCATAGTTTGAATAACATAGGTGTTTGCCACACACCCATACCATCCAGAGGAGTTCTCACATTGGTTTTTAATCAGTTCATTTGTATCTACTGCAAATTACTTTACTCCATTTAAATGATTTGGCAACACAGAGTTCTGATTGTAGCTCTCTTGAAGCTACTCTCTCAAAATTTACATTCCTGCCAAGCATAGACTATATAAATTGAAGTCAAGGGTCAGTAACTATCCAGTGACCACTTAACCCAGCCTGTTTATTGTTCTGTCTTGGCTGGCAGACAACTTGGAAAACAAAATAAGAACCCAGAAAAGTCATTTTTTTCTTACTCCAGTTCCCCCCTTTGATGGGCTCAGTTCTGTTTTATCCTGAAAGTCCTTATATTATCCGAGTCCTTATTACTTGCATGCAATTTAAGTTCTTCTAGAATAGAAAGGGTGTAAATTTTAGAATATTAAAAAATATATGTAATGACTTACAAAAAGAATATGGTATCTATGAATAATGCATAACTTCATAATGGATAGCAGATAGAAAGAGAGTTACATATGTAAATATTAAAATATATAATCAGAGTTTTTCAACTCTTCCAAGTACAGGTCAATGGGTAATTGATTATTGATAAGATTTCAAAAATGAGATTGTAGCACATATGATATGTGTTTTAAATTCAGTAGTCAAGGGGACACTTTTATCTATATACTGAATAGTTTCCAGAGGCGAGGTATAAGTTTATTGTGAAATTTACATGGAACATCAAGTGAGACTGATGTCCAAGTTTTCTTTAAAAGACATCAAAACAGAATGTTATTCAGACTAACTTATAATTCTATGAAAAACAATAACAAAGAAACAAAATAAAACCAAAAAAACTGAGAAACTTCCAATTTGAATATAGTAGAATGAAATTTAATTATACTATAATTGTGGGAACACTATTCTGAAAAAATCTTTCTAAGTAAAATATATATGTTTTGTTTGTTGCTTGCTTTATTTTCAACCTTCTTTCCCCATCAATAAATGCTTATCTATACATTTAACTCCATCATTGGGAAAGACATTATAATACAGTCAAAACAATTCCACATATATGCAGAAGCTAGAAACAAAAACTTAAATAAATATTTCTGTATGAAAATTGCCAACTGGATGCTGAGGCCTCTGTTGAAAGGATGGACAGAGTTCAGTAGAGAAGATCAGTAAAAGGTCAAAGGCATTCACAATGATGTCCAAGTTAGAAGTACATAGGGAGAAGTCCCTGGGGTGGTGGGAATGCCTCACACAATTGATGTGTGAGGCTAACCAATAGGTTGGGAGGTCAAGTCCAACAGGAAGACCCTTTGAAGAAAAGCTTTGCAACTACTTAGGAAAAATCACTTACCGAAAACCTTTGAATCCTAGTTTTCTACTCTGACATATATGCAGCACTCATGAGGTGGGAGTGACCAAAAGACAGTGATTGGGGAAAGTGTGAATGCATTCATTGAGGGGGAAATTGAGAGTAAATAAAGGGAGGATAGCAGGGAGCCACAGAAGCCACACTGAGAGCACTTGGCAGTGAGGGAAAGAGGTCACAGTGCATGCTGAAAGGACACAAAGGACGTTGCACTTGCCTGGAGAGGGTACAGATGGGTCATCTTACTAGGTGCTGGGTATGATCACCACAAGCTTTTGGAAAATGAGAGCATGAAAATGAGTAGAACCTACTTTCTAAGTGTTAAGGGCTAAAGAAAATAATGACAAAAATGACTGCTTGCATATACATGGAAAGGGCTGGTCATTTTGTTTGTTTTCTTGTCATAGATTTAGGAATAGGTATGCTTACGTGAAGGAGCCTTGGTGCAGTATCCCGGAAGCATTTGGTAGCTAAACAA
The DNA here is from genome assembly GCA_004026705.1 of Nesogale talazaci. Classification (NCBI taxonomy): domain Eukaryota; kingdom Metazoa; phylum Chordata; class Mammalia; order Afrosoricida; family Tenrecidae; genus Nesogale; species Nesogale talazaci. The sequence continues at coordinate 790,780 of PVJH01000007.1, read as the reverse complement.
AAGGTTCACATTTCCAACCCACCCAGGCTCCATGTGAGAAAGTCTTGATGATTCCCTAACATAAAGCTAGCAGCCATGGAGACCCTTACTGGCATCCAACTCTAACCAAGGACCGAAGGCTGCTAGTGCAAAAGGTGGAAATGATCCATTAGTGATAGGGAAGGATCAACATTTCCAACCCAATCTCCAGAATCACTGATGAAGACATAACAGCCAAATTTCCCTGTTCCTTCTCCCTGTTCCTCAGACCCATTGAAACCACAATAGAGCAGAGGATGTGAAAGCCCAGAAAGCTGAAAGAGACACCATGGAAATGAAGGAAAGGGGAGGGTTCCATTTGAAATTCCTGTCTTAATAATCTCATCAATAGTTCTTCCTTTAAGTATTTTGAAGGGGAAAGAAGAGCAAGAAAGGATGGAGTTTTGAAGCAAGTAGAGAAAGTATAGGATTTCAGGCCCATGGAATGGTGAAAGCAGACAAGAAAAGATGGATGTAAGAACTATTGTGCGGGACTGCTGGTTCCGCTAAACTTTTTTTTATTAAAACTATTCCTTAGCTGTGACAGTCATTACAGAGATAAATGATGAAGGGTTTTGAAATTGTCCTCTTCCAGTGTGACCAAATAGACTTCCCAATGACTGGAAGGAAATCAAACCAGGTCATAAAAATATTACATTCCAGCTTTCAGAAGAAAGACCAGGAATGTGTTTTTCAAGAGAAAGAGCAAGATAGCATTAAATAGAAAATATGACCAAAATGTGTCTAAGTGAAGTGGTGAATATTTTGTATTCATGACAAGGAGTCACTACACTTGGTTCTTGATTCGTTTGCAAGAAAACCTACTGTCTTCCTCACCTTAAACCTCTGAAATGTATCCTTATCAAGGGGACAAATTGTTTTAATATTTTGGTTTAAAAAGAAGCTGAGATCTGTGAAGAGTGAGAGTGATTTTTTTTTAAAGAATCACAAAACGAGATTTGAAACCACAGGGCTTAACATTTATGGCAAGGAGTCCTTGCAGTGCTGTGGGTTAGGTGTTGGGTTGCTAACCACAAAGTCATGGGTTCAAACCCACCAGCCACTCATAGGAAAAGAGATTGCATTGGTTCTTCTCACAAAGATTTACCATCTCAGAAACTTATATAAGATCTTTGAGTATTGGAATCAACTCAATAGCAGTAGGTTTAAAGGTTTTGTTTCCTTAATGGTCATAATGTTACATGCTTGTCAAAATTACACAATTTTATGTTCCAATTATGTGGACTAGATGGAGAAATATATACATATGAAAGTGAAGACACATATACAGGACTGTTCATGTACCTGGAAAGGACATTAAATGAGACAATTTGCTAAATTTTCTCTGGTTACCCTGAGCATAAAATAAAATAAAGCTGTGCATAGGCTGACTTTGGAAGTTAGGACTTCAAGAATATAACGTCTACTGATTTCCCCAAAACATATCTTGGTCTGCCAATTCCTGGAGCAGAAGCAGATATAAAAGAGCGATTTCCTTTCTTCCTTCCTTCCTTCCTTCCTTCCTTCCTTCCTTCCTTCCTTCCTTCCTTCCTTCCCACCTTCCTTCCGTCTCCGGGGAGAAAGTTGAGACTATCTGCTCCTGGAAAGATTTATCTTATTAGAAAACTTTTATAGCAATGTTTCCCACAGTGGGTGATACCGCCCACTACAGGGTGTCTGGAATGATACTCCCTAAAAAAACACTGTCATCTTGCCAAATTTGACTCATGGAGACCCTGCTGGACTGGGTTTAACTCTGTGGGTTTCTGTGATGTTAATTCTTTATAGCTAGACATCTGAATTTTATCCTGGGTTACAAGTTATAGGACAAATGCTTAATTAATAGGAGGGGATATTAAGTGATTCTTTTCCAAAAAGGGGGATTTAAGCCAGATCACTTTGGGAAACTATGCTCCTAAGATCCCCGTGTGTTTGTATCATCACAATGAAAGTGGGATTCCTTGAGCTCATATTTCTATTCTGAAACAGTAAGAAAACCAACACACTTAATGACTCTGTGTCAAACAACGTCTCCAATTTTCTCTCTCAAGGACAGGCGAGCACGGGGAAAGTTCTGATGAAGGTGCCTGAACGGGAACCAGAAAAGTTCCCTGTGGCTAGAGCTTCATGTGCTTTCCACACACTGAGCTTCCAGTCCCCTCCCCTCCCCACCCTGACTGGCTATGTGTTGCTCTTTAAAGTCATGTGAGTAACACTCCACCTCACAAGACACTGGGAGGCTTCACTTGGTTCCAGGCAGACTTCACATTAACAGTGGAAGTTGAGGTTAAAAGAGCACCAAAAGCTGCGCCAAGGCATGCTACTTTCCCTCCACCATATGCATGAGAAAGCTGAACAATGAGACAGGAAGGGCAGAGGAGAATTATTGCTCTTGAAATATGCTGCTGACGAAGAATATTGACTATTCCATGGATTGCCAGAAGAAATAAATATGTGTCGGAAGAAGTACAGCCAGCATATGCCCTGCAAGCAAAGATGGTGAGAGTTTGTTTCAGGTATTTTAAATATAGGATTGGGAGGAACTAGTCCCTGGCAAAGAATACCAGGCTTGTTGTAGGAGAGGGTGAGTGGGGAAAAAAACTAAAACAAAGTAGATAAAAGTCCCTTTATTGGATGCTTTGACACGGGGCCTGTCAAATGGGTTCTAATATATCAATAGTTCTGAGATGGTACAGGATCAGTCAGTGTTTAGTTGTGGCTTTCACAGCATTGTTGTGATTGGTTGTCATGAGTTAGACACAAAGTCACCTACAGACAATAGCACCATTCTAAGAGCTGAGGATTGTTAAAATTCCCAAGTTCAAAGAACCTCCCCACCCCATTGTTCATGATAATATAAAAGGAAGTTGGTATTGCACTGTATTTATATACATCTCCCCAAACTTTTCTCTAATTTTTGAATCCCAAGGGGAAACCAAGGTCCAAGTGTTTGGACTAAAGTGGAGGCTACACACAGTATCTGAGCCGAGGCTCCAAATTCATGCACCAGTATTAACTCTACGTAATTAGTCTCGGGAGCCATGTGGTCTAGTGGTTCGAGGTTAGGCTGCTAACTGCAAGGTCCACAGTTCTAAACCACCAGAAGCTCAGGGCACAAGAGATGGGACTTGAGCCTCACAAAGAATTGCTGTCTCAGAAATTCCAACAGGTGGCTGTGAGTAGGCATGCACTGCACGGCACTGAGTCAGCATTCTCCTACCTCAGAAAAGTTCTATGAAGAAAACCACACTCAATGGCTTACAGTTCCCCTAATTATGAGGCCTCATATGACAGTTTACAATTTAGAGTTGAAAATTGTCTTGCTCTAGGGACACTAACCAGAGGTGCACAGGAAGAAGTTTGTTCTGTGGATATAGAAAGGTTAGTCTTTTGCCTTTTTCCGCATAGCCTGCAAGACAACAACAACAAAAAGAACTCACTGCCATTGAGTGGATGCCAACTCATAGTCCCACTACTTATTGAAAATACTACTCAGTCACCTCTAATTAACCTTAAAAAGAAAGCCAATAGGATTTTTAAATGCCTCATGTATGCGTCACATAATGAAATATACCCCTAACATCCTTATCTCATCGTCATACAAGCTTGCTGTTGGGAAGTATGAGCAATTTGTATTCTTCAAGTCATACTGTTTGTCAATAATTCAGAGACTCTTTCAAGTATGCACCACAATCGTTTACTGCTTTGTTTGAAGTCTTCCAGAATTTATCTTCCCTACTCTTCTGTATATATTTGATGAATCTTTAAGTAGGCAGAAAGTAAGAGGGGGGTCCAGCTGTAGTTGAAATTAAGTGATTGCCCTTGGAAAAAAAAAACAAGCAAAAAACCAGAAGCAACCACAACAAGGCGCTGTGCCATAGCCAGCCCTGTGGGTTTCTGAGACTGCAGCTGTTCAATGGAATGGAATACTCAAGTCTTTCTCCTGCAGAACAGCTGGTGGTTTCAAACTGCCGACCATGTAGATCGCAGACCAACTTGTTTCCCCAACACTACCAGGACTTCCAGCAACCTTTGGTGGGGGGGACCCACAATTATGTAATTAAAGTTGGAGCAAGTATTTTGTAGTGGTGTTACTTGGTTAATGTGCTTTCCTCATTGCATGAACGGTTTAGTTTGTTGTTATTTAAAACAATACTTTGGCATCTTTTGAGTCCAGGTGTTGTTTCAAAACCCTTAGGGGTGTTTAGGCATTGAGACTATTGCTCTGGCATTAAGTTACATTCAAGTGCTGTCAGACAATCTGAGCGACGTTTATGTTTGAATGTTTCCCTGGTCATGCAGTGGCTATGAACCGGGATGCTAACTGCAAGATCAGCAGTTTGAAAGCACCAGCCTCTTCTTGGGAGAAAGTCGGAGTTTTCTGCTCCCTTAAAGAATTATAGCCTCCGAAGCCCACAGGGACCATTCTCCTCCATCCTATGGGCTGCTATGCATTGGCATCCACTCAATGGCAGTGAGTTTGGTTTTAATCTTTGGTATTTTGGGATGGGAGAAAATGTTTTATTCTAATTCATGTTCTTACTTTTTATCTTTTCAGATTATTTTTATTTATCATTAGAAATTTTATTGGGAGCTCTTACAGATATTACGACAATCCATAATTTGGTTACATGAAGCAAAACTTTACAATTTCTATCACCATCAGTTTCAAAACATTTTTTTCACCTTGAACTCTTTGATATCAGCTTCACTTGATCCCCTCCCTCTCCCAACCTACTCAACAGGAACCCTTATCACTATCTTATATATCATTTACTTTATTGTTTGCCATATATTGAGCAACCCAATGTATCCATTCGCCTGGAATTATGTTATTCTTTCTCCTCAAGTGAGGGTGTACAGTCGTCATTGCTGTCAGCTGGACTTTCACATGTAGTTTACTGAGGTAAAATATGTGTGTATGTGTTTATATGTACATATGTAAGTATATATGTATACATGCTGAGAGGTCAAATCCTATCTTCCTGATACACTTGAATTCGTGAACAGGGTTTTATATATGCCATGCAGCAACACTCAAAAGTCATTTTAAATCTGCATTTCAAATTATCAAAATAAAGGGAACACAAAATATATCCATGTCCTTCATATGTAATGCCACACTTCAGAGCCTTTAAAAGTATCCTTCTAGGTACACTTATGGTGGTATCTCTCATCAAATTGACTGAACAGAGTTGTTGTTATTGTTGTTGTTTGTGGGCATCTCTGCCTCTAGTGGTCAGTGCTGCTCATGAGAGCCACCGCTGGACTTGAACCACCAAACCTGCGGGCCACAGTTCTGCACTCAACCAGTTATGCCACCGGGGCTCAGCCCGAATGAACAGAGTTCTTAAAGCACCTGGAGGATACAAGTTTTGGTCTTTTACTAAATATCAATTTAAAAATGTAGTATAGGGCTGAGCCCCGGTGGCGTAGTGGTTGTGCGCGGGACTGCGGCCCACTGGGACGGAGGTTCAATTCCAGCAGTGGGGCTGGGCCTCCTACTCCCACCGCCGGAGAGCAGTGATTGCCCCCCCCCCCCAAAAAAAAGTAGTATAAACAAAACAGGACTTTTGGTGTCATATAATCATGGAGAAGAATCAGCCCATTGACATTTTAAATTCCATTCCTACCTTTCCTTGTGCCACTTGGTAATTGGTTTGCATAGTAACTACCCTCTCTGCTACTGGAACAGGTGCGCCGGTGGATCGAATTGGGCTACTTGCCTCAAAGTAAACAGTTTGAAACCACTAGTGGCTTCTTGGGAAAGAGATGAGATTTTCTACTCCTAGAAGTAATTACAGTCGTGGAAAACGACAGGGGCAGCTCTCTCCTGTTGCATGTATAAGGTCTCTATGAGTTTGAATTGACCTGATGGCAGTGAGGATTTTTTTGTTTTGTTTTGCTGTCACGATTATGAGATCCCTTTATGATATGATTTTATCTGTTAGAGCCATTCCTATGGTATGCATGGCTTTGTCTGCTTTGATAGTGAGGTGAAGTTGTGCAGCACAGTTGAGAGCTTTGCCCAGACTTCCTGCCATTTACTCTTGATCCCTCTCCATCTTTTGACCTTGGGATATTATGGAGTCTGCACCTTCTTTCCATTGTCTTTAAAAATGCAGACCTTAGTAGCATCTGCTTCAAATAGTGTCTGGAGACACAGAGCAGTGTCTGCCACAAAGATGGCCATCTTCTTATTTTAAAGTATTAAAAGTCATTTAATTCAACAGCTTTTGAAGTCTTTTTTAAGGTGCCTTCTAATTAAAACTGCTGTGCACCATCCAATTAATTCCACTTTATATCATGCTTATAGGGCAAAGCGGAGCGTTCCCACAGGGTTTCCTGGACTATGATAGTTAGGGGAGCAAGTGGCCAGGGCTCGTCTCCTGTGAAGGGTTCACACTGCCCGCCTTGTGGTGAGCAGCCGAGTACATACCCATTGCCCCACCCCAGATTCGGAAATGGAAATCAGGATCACTCCTGTTCCCTTTCTTTAAACTAGCACTTTCATTGACTGGATTTTAAGATTTCAGATTTCAGTTGGTATTCCTAGACACTCACTGAATTACAACTAGCATTTTCACCAGATCAGTTTAGATAAAATTAAACTGTACTCTAGTTTTATGTTGAATATTAAACCAGCTAAAAGTTCCTGTTCATATTATCTTTATAAAATCAATAATTACCTCTTCTCTTGGAAGTAGTAATAACAAATAAACAAGTCTTCCTTCAGCAGCAGAAACTCAAAAAACATGCAAAATACTTTATCCTAAATCTTTGCTGTAAGCATGGAAATCATAATCTCCCGACGTTTTGTCTGTAATATATAAATTCACCATGACTCAGAGCAAAGTGGATGGCAATGAAAAGCATTTGGAAAACAATCTCCCCAAATATTGCAGACCCCTCCTTCTTGTGATTAGCTTGCTTCATATTTCCATAGAAGTTATTTGCAAAGGTCAAAATGTAAGGTGTTTAATAACCATCCAAATAGTTTTAACAAATGCATGAGATAGGCTTATACTAGAATGCATAGAAAACCTATGCCTTGACAACTGACCATCGACATTGTTCTTTGTGCTCTGACACCATTTATTTCCATGGGCACTTTTTCTTCTATCTTTGCATTTTCAGGACAGGCTACTCTAAACTAAGGATTGACATTTTAAAATTACACTGTGATTACATTGTATATTTTCCCCAAAGCAAAGCTTATTCTTGGATTTTATAGTTCTCAAATTGGTCGTTCCTAACTTTTCAAACTCTCTGCCATTGAGTCAACTCATAGTGACCCTGTAGGGCAGAAAAGAAGTACCCTGTCAAGTTTCCAAGACTTTTCATCTTTACAGGAGCAGATAGTCTCTGCTTTCTCCTGAGCAATGACCGTTGTGCTGAAACCACTCACCTTGTGACTAGAAGCTGTGCTATTAGAGCGCCTATGTGTTATTAGAGTCTGTTTTCACAAAAAATTAATAATCTTCATCACAAACTAAACCTACTCACAAAAATCTGGAGCCTAGTGAAAGGGATTTCTTCTATTTATTCACAAAGTTGACACGGTCTCACTATCCGTAATGTCAGCCCTGGAGACACACTTAATTGCATCTGGTGTTCACTCATACCCGTCTGCATCTGCCTGTTTCGAGGAGCCCCAGTGTCGTAGCGGTCTGTGCTGATTATTACATTGTGAAACCAGCAACCAAATCCCAGCTCTGTGAGAGAAAGACCGGGCTTTTTATTCCCATAAAAACGTACCACCTTGGAAAGTCATAGGGCCATTACACGCTGCCCCACTGGAGGGCTAAGAGTTGGAAATGACTCTATGGCACTGAGGGTTTTTTTTGTTTTGTTTTTTGTTTTTATTTTTCTTAGCACTTTCAGAGGAAAGTTCAGGGCTTAAAATCTGATTTTGACAATACATTTCTCCAAGACCTCAAAGTTCCTAGACCTACAATGTGTGTTTTCATAGAAAACAAACTTCCTGTTCTTTTCCCTCACACACACAAAAATAGCTAGATGAGTGGGGGGTAGGGATAGGAGAACTATTGGCAATACTCAATTCTACCACACCCACTACTGTGACCCTGAAGAACTATCCCTTCCACTTGGAATATATTCTGCATGTATAATCGTTAATCTCCCATGGCTCCTATGTCAAAATGTGTGCATATCCTGAAGTTCATTTCTTCACCTGTGCTTTGATTTTTAGCCTCATTACAGATGTGCACCACCATCATTCACACTTTTCTCTCATTTATCTGCCTCTGTAGGCAACATGCACTTATTCTTTTAGTAATTATAAAAATCATTGTATTGATTTTACTTTTTTCTCAAGCCCTCTCCCAAATATAAATAACATAAATCTTAGTGACTATTCATAAAGATTGAATACAATAAGGTAATTTGATTAAATTTGCAGGGAACTGTTCCTGAAAAGAAGAGCTAGACTACTTAAAAATAAAAGATCAGAAACAGGTAATAAATGAAAGGACTGAGCACAGAAGAATGTTGTGTTGTCTTTAAAATATCTCTTTTCAGTGCTCTTGAGGGCAGAAAGAGTGTGTCTCAGTTGGCCTTTTATCTTTGTCATTATGTTTTCAAAATGTCTCCCTCTTTGCAATTCCCTTTAGTTCCTTGGGGTTTTCTGTACCTCTATATTCAAGGGACCCTGGTGACAAAATAGTTAAGCTGCTGCTTGCCAAAAGATTAGCAGTTGAACTTCATGCAAAGTTTCGCGGAGAAAAGATCTGGCAATCTGCTCCCTCAAGGATCCTTCCAGCAGGCCTGCTAATGCAAATGAGCCCTGATGAGCTGGAATCCACTCAAAGGCAAATAAACAAGTCAGACATTCTCGGAAACCTGCTCATTAAAACGTACCCATCATCTTCTTGACGTAAATGGAGTAGGATATTTTAAAAATCTCCATTAAAACCTCTCTAGTATTGTTCACTGTCTTTGTTTTTATTTATAAAAAGACTAATTTAATTTCAGTGATGTAGCCCTATCTCCCATTATACCTTTATTGGTCTCTTACTCAGTGCTTATTACCACTGAGCTTAACAATCAGCACTTAGTCTTGCTGTCCTTCCCTGGGTATCTTATGAACATGAGTTGACGCTTACACAGGACCACCTATCTAATGGGGCATTTCTTATTTTGTTCGGACTTTGCAAATACATCCTAGAAAGCCCAAATATCTTCTGAGTCTCTCCCAAATGATGCCTCATGCTCAACATTAAAAGTTTTGCTTTCAAACAGCCTCAGTGGGGATCTTTGGTCTCGTCATGGATTTTAGTTATCCCTGCACACATACAAACACACATATGCACACTCTCTCCCCTTTTTCTGCTTACCTTTCCTTTTCTCTCCCCTTCTCTTCCCTCTCCAGCCCTTTAATATTCACACCATTAAATACAGACTCCTAATACCCCCCCACAGAATTATGTCTCCATCTATGTTGCTTTCATGGGAAATACTAATCTTTGATTGAAGACCAAAAAAGTATGTTTCTCTACTTTGGAAAAATGAGTATCACAGCTTTGTTTATTAAATTGTTCAACATGGCCAGGGTGTGAGTTCCTTTTTTAGGATTAACTTACAAGAAAATGCCTCATTTGCTGAATATAATTGCTTTTTGTTTGATGAAAAGAAGTATATGATCATTTAGTTTCCTTTTTTGTTTTGACGGATAGGAAATCAGAGAAAAAAATTTATTGCAGAATCACAAAAAATGTATTACCATTTTGTTTCTAATCCTCTGATGCACTATTTCAATTCTAGTGTTACTATTATGAAACTGTCTTTATTATAAGGCAGAGAGGGCGGGGAATGTTCAGACTTTTGGCTCATGAGAATCAACTTGTGGTCTTTGTCTATTACATAAAGATGAAATGCACAGATAGATTGGACACATTAAATAAACTACTTGAGACAGAGTTCCATTCATAAAATCTGATAAAGCTAAGCAATTGCAGCAGCAAGACAAATGAGAACCTATAAAATCATAAATGAAACATAGCAACCAATTAAATAGGTACCATTTTTAAGTGCCATTTCAAAACACCATGTCAAAACAACCCTTATTTAAAAACCCGACACTCATTTTGAAAGCCTCATTTACCCAGTGAATAAAAGTCTCTCTATAATGTACACTGCACTTGCCATGCAATTCAATAAACATGCAAGTTCTGTTTGGGACAATTAGACTTGTAAGTATTGTGTATAAGCACCCCGCTTCCTGCCTAAGATCATGGATAGAGCCTTAACTCCAAGAGTGTGTTCATGCCAGTGATCAGGGTCTTGCTGTTAATATCAAGCAGGTGGGGTTCATTTTTCTTATTTGTTTGTATGTTTTCATTAATGATGATCACAGAGCAATCTTCAAATAGACAGCCCTTCTCTCTGGGAAAAAGAATACATTGTGGCAGGGCCATCTGATGGGTTTCTGGAATACAGATTCATCTATCCTACTCTGACTCAGAGTACCACATTTGGTCACAACACCATGGATGTAACTTTTTCAGCCCGAGAACTATTTTTTCTATTTAAAAAAAGACTATTCATCCCTTGCAAGCAATGAAAGTAAAATAAATTTATAGTGTTTCTAGTTTACCCTTCTTTAATTTTCTTTATACAACTTGCGGATGATATGCAGTGTAATCTATTTCAGTCTCTAGATCTTTGTCAGAAAATTCAAGGCATGGATGGGTTGTCCCTCACTTATGAATGAAGACTGCTCCACAAACTCATGTGTAAGTAAATCACTAGAAATATGATGTGCATTTTTCTCTTCAGAAATGACTTTACGTGCTCTAGTCAAAGATCCACCAACAAATGCAAGTGGATTTATTGAGGATTTACTATGTGTCAGCAATAATATATACTCCAGATATTCTGTCTCACTTCTGTCCTACTGTGTATTGGTTGAACCTCTGATCTTGCCTGACATTTACTCCATTCCAGCACCAGGACGCCCTTCCTGTGGATAGTATACCCTGTGCATCTTAGTTACATGCTTTATTATGTGCTGTGCTTTGCAGAACCAGAGTCACAAGGACAGTTCTACTCTAACCCTAAAGATTCACTATGAGTCGAGATTGCCTCGATGACATGGAATGAATGCATACATAAAGCATATACATCCTCAAAGCTCAAGGCCATGGATCCTTTTTTATGTATGGGTATACAACTAGAAATCAGCAACCTGGATCATGACAGAGAATTGTTCATTGCTTCAGCAAGTTCCTTCTTGACTCTCATCAGTCACAACCTATCAAGGCAACCACCACTTTGATACTGATTTCCATCACATCTGCTCATAAGCATCCAATGAATGATATGATACAGCAGGAAGCCTACTAACTCTGAGTTCTCTCCAAGTTGTGTTCCCATGCTCCTCAGTGCCGTAGCCCTCTACATGCTGGATGTCCCACATCATTGATCCCTTTGTCCCTTTGGCATTAGGCTTGCTTCCAGTTTGGGACAACTAAAGACAACGCTGCTGTGAATACTTAATAAGTTCTCTATGAGGACTACTGGTCTCCCTGGCTGCTGCCTTACAGTCACTGTTAGTAAAAACAAGCCAGCAAATTTTCCCAAGTGGGTGTGCCAATTTGCATGTCCACCAGGATGGGTTTAGAAAGTCATGTTTCTTAATTGTTATTCCAGGGAGATTTGAGTTAAAAGAGGCCATTTGTTTTCTTTTTGGCAAAGAAGGACAAGGTAAGACAAATTGTACAAAGCATTTCAGTATATTAAAACCTCTTTGAACACTGTATTAAAGAAACCTTAATCCCACAAGTGTTAATTTATTAGACAAGAAAATATTGTTTCACAATAACACCTGATAATCACGTGTGAATACTAGCATGTCATGGAACATAGCAGAATTTGCTCTTCTGTGGTCTGTTGAGGACATTGCAAAGGTCTCTAACAGGCTTGGTGTGCATTGCTCTCTAACACGCTCCTCTTCCTCTTTTATTTGGGAATTCAGCTTCCAACTCCTTGCCCCATAGTGAAACCTGAAGAGCCATAAGTCAATTCCATGCAGATTATGCCTAGTCAAAGGACTGGACATGAAATGAATAATATCTAAAAATGCAGGTTCTCATAAGCATCAATTCCAACTCTCACTTCAACTGTATGGGTAAAAATGACAGACAGAGCAACAAATGCCTCCTATACTAAATAGCTCAGAATGTTATTGTGCAGCATCCACTCTATGAAGATTAAAACTGACAATGTTAAAATTTATAGACAAAAGCACACATATGCCACTTTTTCATTCAATTTGCTCTCCCTTTGTAGAATAAATTGGGTAAATATGGAGAGAGCCAAAGGTGCAATTAGCAGAGGCCTGGAGTTTTCCCCAGCATAGACGAGGTGCTGTCTCATCTTCTCCAGGGACAGCAAGGCAGGGGACGTAGACTGGCCTTTATTACACAGCAATACACATGTCCATTATTACTTAACATGGCACCCAGATAGTTGACTAGCTTAGTAGTAGAACTAGTGAGAGCATATTTTTAAAAGTGAATATGTTAAATATATTTACAAAGACTATTTTCTGTTCCTAGGTTGATAAAGGAAATAAAGGTGTATTGCAGTAACTATACGAAAGTCCACAAAACGTGTAAACCTGAGCATTTCTAAAACTCTTTGCCAAGGGAATGATAATAATGCCTACTAGGATGTTTGCACATCAATATCTTTTTGTGGCTACAGTACTCACAATAGTGAAATGCAACACACACACAGGAGTACCAAAACTTTCATGGGGAAATGGATTCAAAAGATAATTCTATTTTCCCACAACTTTGTTGATGGGATCTTGTGTGTGTGTGTGTGTGTGTGTGTGTGTAAGGAAGAAACAGAACAAAGTTGGTGGGGAAATGAAATAAAAAGATTAGGGAATTTTTGTACAAACTTAAAAAAAAAAGGATGCCGTGTGAGTCTGTGTGTGTCTGCATGTGTGCATGTACACTGTTGACAAAGCTTTAGGCTTTGTTAGACTGCTAATTGCTAAATCCATAGTTCAAACTCACTAATTGTTCCATTGAAAAAAGGTGAGGAGATATGATCAAATAAAGATTTAAAACCCCAGAAACACTGTATTGGCACTTCAAATCAACTCCATGGCCTTGGGATATATGGACAGATATAGATATAGATGATATTGATGTAGATGTAGATATAGACATAAACGTAGACAGACATAGATATAACAGTCTTCACATAAGCAGTATTTCTCTTCCCCCCTCTATATAGAGAGAGGCCATGGATTATATATATATATATATATATATATACACACACATACATATGACCAATTAGTATTAACTTATGCATTATCAGAGATTTCTTTCCTTTTTATCTTTTAATTTCTACATTTTGTAGTTATTAAAACAACTTTTTAGAAAAAAGTTATTAATTTAATAAATCATTTTATTGGGGGCTCATACAACTCTTATCATGATCAATATATACATCAATTATATGCAAACCACATTTGCACATTTGTTGCCTTCATCATTCTCAAAACATCCTCATTTTACTTAGGCCCCCAATATCAGCTCCCCATATTTCCCCTCCCTCCCCACTGCCCCATCCCCATGAACCCTTAATAATTTACAAATTGTCATTATTCTGTCATACTGCAAACTGTCTGATTTGTCACTTTACCCCCTTCCCTTTTATCCGTACCCCAGGGAGGAGGTTATATGTAGATCCCTGCAATTTGGTTTCAATTTATTTTATAATGTATCAATTAATGTGCAATACATAACACTGAGGATACCTGGTGGCACTGTCAGGTAAGCACTGGAATGTTAACTGAAAGTTAGGCAGTTCAAACCCAATTGTCAGTCCACAGGAAAAAGATGAGGCTATCTTCTCTTGCAATGACTTAAATTACACTGGTATTGCATCAGGTAAGCATTGCACTGTTAACCATCAAGTTGTTGGTTCAAACCCAACAGCTGCTTCACAAGAGAAAGTTGAGGCTATATATTACTATAACTGTGTCAGAATCAACTCAGTGGTAGTGGATTTTTTGGCTGTTTGTTTATGCTTATGACTTTTATACCATTGAATGAAGATATAGAGTGCTAAAGATACTGGGACCTCACTTAATGTATACATATTTCTAGTATCGAGTAATCAGAATTATTACTGGATGTTGAGATTTCATATCTTCTTTCACTAAAAATACATTGACTTCAAAAATTTGAGGGTAGATGCACACATAATACAATATGGAGGCCTAATAAAGGTACCCTGTTGACATGCTATGTAAGTGCTGTGTTGTTAACCACAGGTCAGTGGATACACTCAGCAGTTGCACTGTAAGGGGATGCAGTGTGACAGTCTTCCTCTCTGAAAACCCTCACCCCCTTGCAAATTCTATGGAGTAGTCTTACTCTGTCCTACAGAGTCCAAATAAGTCAGGAGAACATCAAGGGTAGCAGGTTTTCTTTTATTTTTGTTTAGGCCAAAATATATTAGTAAAACAGATGGTAAGGTGAAGACAGTTAAGATGAAACACAAACCAGTTTAATAGAAAGAAAAGACAAAACAGTGGGAGATGATAGATATGGATAAAACAGGACACATTAGTTTGAATTCTTATTAAACAAGGACGTTGCTTTTTTCTGTTTATTTTATTTACACCTCTTTACAAATTTAATTGAGGTGGAAATATAACCTTAGAGAAAACTTTCCAAAGCTTTACAAAATCATTCGGATTGGGTTCACAATGACCTCAATAAAGTTATCAAGAAAGAAGTTTTAAATTTTTAGGAAAATAGGAATTTTTTTTCTGTGCCTCTAAAAGAACAAAAGCACAATGTCTTCAAAGAAGCCAGAGCATTATTACTTCAGAGTCCACTGCTGTGACAGTCAACATCAGAAGATAATAGAGGGATAACTTCTGAGTCTCACAAAAATAAAATAGGTGTCAACAAAGAACTCTACAATGCCTGAGCCTTCATATATATGGTAAGATGACAGAAAAAAAATCAGCAAGATACTCATTGCTTTGTTTTATTTATTTTGTTTGCTTTGGTTTTATTGTTTGTTTTTTCTTGCAGAGTCTAAGACAATAAAAAAGATGAAAATAAAAAAAATGCTGGATATGGAAATTAGCACATACAAAATCTGGGGATATCCTGTTTATTAAAAATATGAAAGAAAGATGAAGCAAAGGTATAGCTGTACTTGTCAGTTAAATGTTCTAGGCCTAAGAAAGAGACAAGCTCTGTCTGAAAACTAGCTTCTGTGAGAGAGCAAGAGGCGGCTTTCCAAAGGCTCAGAAACGCCCCAGCAGTTTTTCTCTGTCCTAAAGGGTTGCTGTGACTCACAGTGATCCGGTTTTTGTTTTCAGTGAGAGAGAAAAGCACACAGGAAGACATATTTCACTACACAAAATGATTGGAGGGAGGGGAAGGGAAGGACATTTATAATGTAGAAGCCTAAGATTCTTTGTAAGTTAATTATGACTATAAATCTAAAATCTAACAAAATTACAGAAATAATCTTATCAACGGATTGAAAAGTAGAAATATAGCAAAAAGACCAGCCAGCTAATAGTGTCATTTAATCCAAAATAAATGGATATT
Organism: Nesogale talazaci; assembly: GCA_004026705.1. Taxonomy (NCBI): domain Eukaryota; kingdom Metazoa; phylum Chordata; class Mammalia; order Afrosoricida; family Tenrecidae; genus Nesogale; species Nesogale talazaci. The sequence goes on along the minus strand of PVJH01000007.1, from coordinate 775,145 downwards.
GCTCTCCACAAACATGAGTGTGTCAATAGATCAGAGAATGAAAATTAGTTGAAATGCAATGGAAAAAAATAAACCAGCCATCTCTTCTAGTAAATACTTGAATAAACAGAAGGCTCTCTGTTAGAAATAGTCAGCATAATCCAAAACTAACATTAAATGCAATTGGAAAAAGGTAGTGATAATTCTTTTCAATTGAGGACAAATAAGGTTACCCAGTGTCATCAACAGAGTTCAGTGTCATCATTAAGACTCTTGATAACATAGGATGGAAAATGAAAAAGAAAATGTGCAAAGATAGACACATATCCCAAAAGAAAATTTATGTGATGTAAAATATTTAATAAAATATAACCCTTTTCATTTGGATAAATAAAAACAAATATACACACTTACATTTATTTCTCCTACTAAAGTTCAAAAGATCAAGGAAACAATTATACATGTGTGGGGAGGGTAATCTGTGATCACAATAGCAATTATCAATTTCTATTATTAAGGGAAATATTATTATAAATAAAATTTTTATATTGGAGGAAAAAAGGTTAACCTACTATATGTATGAGTAGAGGAAGTAATTTTTACAGTTTAATGAGTGTAATACTAAAGGGTTTATAAAAATGAATGAGATATGAACAGTAGTATACACATGTGTAGAAGGGTAGGATTATCTATGATTAAATTGTCAATTATCATCAATATATAGCAAACATATATATGGCCCACAAATACAAATGCATAATGTACATAGATGGGCATAAAATCAAGCCTGGGGTGTGGAGAGAGAATACAAAGAAATAACAAAGAAATGCACATAGAAAATGTTTATCCTAAGAGGATGAATTTTAACAAACTCAATTCAGTATTAAAATGATGAATGTACAAAACAAGACCATGCTAAAGATATATATATATATATATTAACATTGACATGTTCATCCATGAATGTTATATCAGCACTATGATTTCAAATGTCTGATACAAGTAATATGCAAAAAAATGTTCCCCAATGTGGTTATTTCATTTTATGTAATACCTAGAACCTTATTTTCAGGAAATGAAGTGTGAAGTAAGGAGAAGGTGACATGTTTAAAGACGCTCCATTACAGTGGTTCCCAACCTGTGCGTCGTGATCCCTGTGGAGGGTCTAATGATCCTTTCACAGAGGTCACCCTATTCATAACAGTATCAAAATTATAGTTATGGAGTAGCAGTGATAATAATTTTATTGTTGGAGTGTCACCACAAAATGAGATACTGTATTAAAGAGTCACAGCGTTAGGAAATTTGAGAACCACTGCTCTATTGCATTACTTACAATAACAAAATCTGGATCCAGGTAACCATCTCACAGGAGGGGATAACTGTACACAGTTAGTTCCTTGGCTACAGACATATAACTTACACCAAGTCAAATTAGGAACCAAGACCCATAACATCTACCAAATTAAAAAAAACAATACCTATGTGCAACGCTTATGACAAAAGTTGACTATAGTCTTCAGGATTGTGGGTGAATAGTAACAAAAGAAATACCTCACAACTAGACCAATCGATACCATCATAAGAGAGAAAAGATTGAAGCCCTTGAGGTTTTCATTTGGCTTGGATAAACAATCAATGCTCCTGGAACAACACACTATGTTAGAAAACAACAGGGTTGTGCTGGCACAACACCTCTTTAAACTCTTTCAAGCAAGGATGTTGCCTAGAGCACTGTGATGTGACCTGAACCAAGCTCAACTCAATGCCAGTCTCATTGCCATCAAGTCAATTCTGGCTCATAGTGACATGAACCAAGCTCAACTCAAAGCCAGTCTCATTACCATCAAGTCAATTCCAGCTCAGAGAGGTTGGTAGGTTCAAACAATGACCTTTCAGTTTGCAGCCAACCACAATATGCACTATACCACCAGAACTCCTTGGCCTGGTTCAAGTCATGATACATTCAGTTACCTAGCAAGCAAGAAAAACTTAGAAAATCAATATGGTCTATGGGAGAAAATTTGATGCATTTGAACTATTATGCTGGCAAAAATATTTAAAGTACCAATGTCTATCAGAGCATAAGATGAAAAAGGCAACCACAACTCTCCTCAGAATTGAAGACAGTGAGAATGCATCTCAAAAACTTTGGATATGCTATCAGGAGAGACCAGTGCCTGGAAAAGGATATTCTGCCTACCAGACTATCAGGGAATAAAGGAAGGGCTTGAATGTGATGGATTGACACAATGCTAAAACAATAGGATTGAACATCACCTAATTGCAAAGATGTCGAAGGACTGTGCAGCACTTTGTTGTGTTTTATAAGGTCACTATGTGTTCAAACCCTCTAGATAGCACCTAACAATAACCACAAAACAACAATGGTTCATAACAAGTGTGGGGTAAGCTGTGACTTGTATCAAAACCAAATTATCATTATTATTATTATTATTATTGAAATACTATGTCAAAGATGTTTTAGTATGTATGGCAGTGTTTTGTAAAAGGTTTTTGATACATAGAAATGTACATTATATATTTTCCATTAAGACATACATTTGTCTAATGGACATTAGATACCAATTTTATCTCACTGTTTCAAATTAGACTTAGAGTCATGTTTAGAAATAGAACTTCTACAGAATTGGGGTACTGACTGTAATTAAGTGTAATAAACAGCTTCAATTACATTTTTTAATTCTTAGCATTAGATTTTGATATAGTCTTTAGAAAAGAAAAGGTTGTATGGAGCTAAAAAATACCACAAAGGGTCATGTGCATTCGGTCTTTTGGTAATTTTTGTTGCTGTTGGTATACAAATCAAACAAAGAAAAACAGATAAAAATATCTACACTTGTGATAGATTAGTTAATTATTTTCTGTCCTAATTAATAAAGGCAAAACCAGCTGAGCCCTGCTGGCGCGGTGGCTGTGTGCGGGGCTGCAATGCCCAGGGCTGACAGTTCAAATCCAGCAGCAACTCTCCAGGAGCAAGGCTGGGCTTCCTACTTCCACCAGGGCAGTGATGTGTAAAAAAAAAAGAAAATATGTCTGCAAAAAGTAAAGGCAAAATCATCTTAGTAGTATTGTTTTGTACTTTAACAAATATTTTCTAAAAAGAAATCATGACAGAATGTGATGTAACTGATCAACAGGATTTTTATTTAATCTGTTTCAGATTTCTGTTCTAGAAAGCAAGATATCTACCCTAAAAGGAATACTGACAAAAACAGAACAACAAAAACAAACCGCGTTGCTGTTCCTATAGGTTCATTCTAACTCAGGGCAATGCACGTTCTTCTGCAGAGTAGAATGGTGCATACAGGTTTCATGGCAGATGATCAGTCCTGTCTTTCGAGTTGTCTCTGGGTGGGTCCAAGCTTCCAATAATTTAGACAATAGTGGAACACTTAACCACTTGAACCACTCAGGGACTCCTTGTACAAAAGGCAACAACTTTTAACATTATGTATGCAGTTGAGTGCAATACCAAAAGTATCTTGAGTTCTTAAAACAAAGAAATTGAAAGCAAGAACAATTAATGTGAACACTCAAGCTCTTGGAACAGTTGAAGAAGAACCAAGTGGGTCTTTGCATGCTAGTGCTTTATAGAGACATAAGATGAAGCACTGGCACATACAAGGTAGGCTACTGGAACAAGAACATAATATGTAAGGTAAACAAACAAACAAACAAAAACAATCTTCATTGCTGGTGAAGAGTTGAGTTTGACTTGGTGACTCCACGTCGCAGAGTGAGAGCAGTCCTATAGCATTTACAAAGTTGTGACCTTCACAGCAGCTTCTCAAAAGCAGACTGTCAACCAAATTATGTCCAACGGAATAGCTGGTGAGTTCAAATCATCAACTTTCATTGCTTCCATAGCAGCATTAGGATTCATGAAGCCTATATCTATCTATCTATCTATCTATCTATCTATCTATCTATCTATCTATCTATCATCTATCTATCAATGATCTATCTATCTATGCTATTTATCAGTGAGCACACAAGTTTGAGCCCCCCAAATGTATGCTAACTCTAAAAGGGGAATAAAATAAGAGATAAAGGGAAATTAAACCCATATGAAAAGAAAGCTTCAATATAATTGTGTAAGTGAAACCCTAAGAATTCACTATATTTGAAGATAGAATTTATAGACTCATCGACCAGATTGCTGTGCAAAGGTTAAGTGTCATGAAAAATAAGTGCAACATGTATTTAATATTTACTGCAGAAAAAAGCACATGCATATATAAAATAGGAGAGGTTTCTGAATTGATGAAAGACATAAATCCTCAAACTTGAGGATACAGATTGAATCTCAAATAAGACTATACATCTATCAAAAATGTAAAACACCAAAGACTGTGGAAAACACTTAAAATAACAAGAGGATAAGATTATTTAACAACACACATTGAAACAGTTAACTTTCTTTCTACTGGCAAACAAACAGCAATAAAGTTATGTCCAGGATTCATAACCAAATTAGCTCATCCAAAAATACAAGCATTGTTTAACATTATTCTGTCTCAATATGAGTAGATGGGTCTCTGGAAAATGTTGACTAAGAAATATAACTATTTGTTACAAAAGATTTTTAATTGTTTTCTGATGTGAATTTAGTTTACTATTGAAATTCAGTGGTGATTTTTGCTAATGTTTGCTCATGTTCATTGTTTAAAAGTTCCATAGAATGTAATAATTTTGTATAAGTCTTTCATGACACTGATGACACAAACAAAACTAAAAACTGCTCTCAGTCTAAAACAAACAGGTTGCTCTTACAAGTAGTGGTTCTCAATCTTCCTAAAGCTGCGACGCTGTAATACAGTTCCTCATGGTGTGGTGGTCCCCCCACCCATCAAATTATCTTTGTTGCTATTTCATAACTATAACTTTGCTACTGTTATGAATCAGGCAATCCCTGTGAAAGGGTCATCTGATTCCCAAAGGGGTTGTGACCCACAGTTTGAGACCTTTTGTTTTAGAGAATTAAACACACCTCCTATTCTCCTACAATAGAACATAAAGGGAATTTCAGAAAGTCTGCAGGGAAACTGAATGAAAAGATCCTAGGATTTATCCACAAACTTGAAGGCCTTTCATATACTTTACTGCAGTGTCAAATACCTTAAAATATGTCTCTAGGATTGTTAATGATAGTCTGACAGGCTAATATGGCATTTAGATATTTTGTGGCTCTAGTGGTGTGGTGGTCATGCATAGGGATGCAATCTACATGGGCAGCAGTTCAAACCCACCAGAAACTCCACGGAGCAAAGACTGGGCTTTCTAATCCCTTAAACAATTGCAGTTTCAGAAATCCACGGGGGAGGGGGTCGTTGTGAGTGACCAGTATCAACTTGATGATATTGCACAATAATCTTCCTTTCAATTGGATAATGTTGTTTGGCATGGGCTTAGGTATCTCTTCCTGCCAATCTGGAGGCCGAGTTTCTCTCTCTTGTCTAGGTATACATGAGGGGATCCTTCCAGCACTGCGTGTTTATTCAGTCAATTCCTGGAACCTGACTTTTTGCCAATATCTATAATGAATCTAGAACTTCTTTCTTCAGTATCATCTGTATCTGCCTAAATTTCACTTCCTGAAATGTTTGGACATTGACCAATTGTTTTTGGTACAGTGATTATGCAATTATGTTGGTAGTTCTGAGTTGTTCAGAGAATTCTTTCAAATTGTAGATTCTTGAAATATTTCCACTGTTTTTGACTAAGGAAACCTGGTGATATAGTGCTTAGTCACTGAGCTGCTACCTGCTAGGTACCAAGTTCAAAATCACTAGCTACTCTAAAAGAGAAAGAGCTTTCTACCCTGGTAAACAGTTAAAAGTTTCGAAACTCAAAAGGGAAGTTCTGCCTGGCCCTACAGGATTGCTCTAAGTTGGCATCAACTACATGGCACTGAGTTGGATTTGGGGCTTTAGTTTTAGAGAAATCTCAAGGCTTTTCTTCCTTTTCTTTGTATATTCTAACACCAGTTTGCACAGTTCAGGTCATTGTACTACACTACTTTGTGAGCCACATTTTGAAATATTCTTTTTTTTCAACTTTTCCTACATTAATTTGATGTACTTTACTTCCAAGAGTACATTTCAAAGCCTTTTCTTTCTTTCTTGTCTTTTAAGTGGCCCTTGGCTTTCTTCATATCTGATGTCATCCTTGACGTCACTCATAACGCTTCTAGTTTTTAGTGCTATATACATTAGTGCTATATACATTAGCTATATACATCAAGCTATTGTTGAGATGATCTCTAAAGTCAGGTGAGTTCTACTTAAGACCATACTTCTGCTCGGTGGACTGGTTCTAGTTTTTGCTTCATTCTAGTTAGCCTCTGACCTTCTCATTAATAATATTAAATTCTGATTCCACTCTTACCAAAAATGTAGTCCATTTGATTTCTGTTTATTTTATCTGACAATGTATATTTGTATACTAGTCATTTTAATTGGTTTTTATAATAAATTATTAGACTTACAAAGTTCTATCTGTGATACACAGCATGATTTCTATTACCAAATCATTAGTTTCCATGAATCAATACTTCTTTGCCTCTAAATTTTACATTCCAATCATCAGCTAGTATGAATGAAAACCATTGTATGTTGAATGAATTATATAGATACAGTAATTAAAATCCTTATATAAAAAGATTTCAATATTTAGCATTATAAACTACCCTTGATGAGAAAGTTAAAAGAAAGACTTCAACATCACCACCAAACAAGTACAGTATGCTAAGCCAGCTGGATTACATCAGTTAGATACCATCTTCCATTTTAAACTTAACGAGCAGTATCACACTTCCAAATACATTGGCAAGAAGTTCATTTTTTACTTACATATGATCCAATACTCCAGAAAGCAAAACATTCTATATCTAACCTTGCCACTTGTGGTGTGCGCTTGGCCAAATACACTAACCAGCTGGAGCTACAGTATTCCCCTGTACCCACAGTAACTGAGTGCAGCAATGTCCAATTCATAGAGCCCTTTAATTAATCCCTACCCAGAGAGATAGGTTTTCATTGCACTGTGTTCATTATAAATATGAGATAACTGAGAAGCATAAAATTCTGTAAATTGCACTATATTCATGAATAAGAAAAAAAATCTATGTGGCTTTTTTCTAGTTGACAAAACCATGAAATTTTCCACTTTAATATTTCTGCTATTCATCTCACCAAAATCCGATAATTTAACCTTTCAGATACTCAATCACTCAGATGGGCCAGTAGTGCAATGGATAACCAGTCTGACTATAGGAATCCAATCATTCATCCAAGTTGAAGAAAAATTAGAAAAAATTCTATTTTTTCCAAGCTCCTTATGCTGGTTTTCCCTGAAAACTTTGGAATAAGCAGAAAATTCAGCACAATACTGGCAAACATTTTCCAACGGCATTCTAAAATGAAATTTGGAAATTAATACTTAAATGTCTTTATGACTTTCCAAACATGATTTTGATTTAGGAACATAAGTGAAATACTAGCAAAGAATCAATGTAATTAAGTCAATCACAAAGTTTGTTGGTAGTGATTTTGTTCATAGAATATCTGTGTAGGCAAAAATAAATGTAATATGTTGAATATGCATGACCTTGAGTTTTGGGAATACAAAAATGTTTTGGCACAAAAAAAATCCAATCTTCCAATTAGCATCCATTTATAAAATCTGCTGTGCAGCACCATAATTGACCCTACGGCTACTGATCTACCATGCACATTGGACAATTCTGCTTGAACAGTTCTTGGTCATTTGAAGTTCCAGATTTTAATCTCCTTCCTCTAGACTTCTTCATCTCTGTTTTTTCTTGCTAAAGATAGCTAGGTTTTTCTTTACTTCTCTGTTACCTTTTCCATCTCCAAATGGGACAGCCTCCATACTGTCAAATTGTCATTCACTATTCATCATCTCTTAGGTTAACTACTCCTCTCTAGATTTATATCCTTCCAATCTTCAGATTTCCTTCACATACCAATGTTCAACCACAAATCCTCTTTTTCTGAGAAGTCCACTACCACATTTTGCAAGCATAGCAAATGTTCATTTTATAGCTTTAATAATATGTGAAAAGTCACAGTATATAAGATAATAGTGACAGGCCAATTAGAAAACAAAAGCAAAACTGACACCCCACAAAAAAGCAAATCAAGCAGCATTCAAACATTTGGGAGATTCCAAAACATTTGCAGAAAACTGAAAATAAAAGGTAAAGGATTTATTTCATGGGCATTTTTGAGGTTCTTTTATATATGTGTAAGGAATTATAAATGGTACATAAATATACAAAAGTATATCCAACATATATTTTTTCTGTTTTTTATACAAATTTCAAAAATATCCAAAAAAGGGTGTTTGCATTACAGTGATCTCATGCGATAATTTTAACAAACATTTCTTGAAAAATTAACAAATTGCATGTCACAAATAGGTTTTAGCTTTTGCATTTGTATGTATTAGAGGAATACCAACTAATGGCTATAACTAAATATAGTCCTATCCTCCGGGAATTTATATTCTACTAACCAGAGAGATAGTGAATAAATAAAAAAGTATAGCCATTGGAATTACAAAAAAAAAAAAAGAAATAAAAATTGAAGATAGTCTTCTGAGAAATCTGTATATCCCCCTATAGGTCACAGCTCTCTGGTACAGTAACAGTGACTTCGTGTCCCCTCAAAAGCTGAGTGTTGCTATTAGCCACATATTTGGGAAAAGCCATATGTTGCAATTTTTTACATTCTTACAGATGACTTTGATAGAACAATTAATTCAGCAACAATATTCATGTTCCCAAGGCATTTTGAAATCATTTGATATTCAAGCCACTCCATTTTCAAGCGCACATTTTCCATCTTTCTTGCAATTTGCCTCTCCATCAAATGTTACTAATTTAACTATGCTAGATTATGAATTTTCAATAGCTTTACTGCGAATAAAGTAGATGTCCTACTTACCATCCGTAATGGTACTAACAGCACTTCATTAACAGTTCTTCTGTGTTACTATGACTACTTACTTCAAATCTTGTAAGCTTACATATCATCTTTTACTTAACACCTTTTCATATTTCACATATTTTATCTAACCTCGAATACATAGATATGAGCTTTGTGCTATGATAGATATTGTACAGTGAATTAGGGAGGCACATTTAAGGTGGATTAAGTTTTAAGTGTATAAACCAACAGTGTAGTTTTCTTTCACTACATCAAATTCTCTTTTAAAAAATTTTTAAAGAAATATTGATATATTCAGCAGGTAGTATGCATTGCTCTATAATCAGATGGGGAAAATTCCATATTAAAGGGATCATAAAATAAGTCTTGCCACCATACTAATATTGGTTGTTACTACATTTGTTTGGATTATTCATTAGTCACTTAACTGGGATCCCTGCCTATATCTGCACCTCTCCCCTTTCATTCTAAATCAATGTGGCCTTAATCAGTGGATTAATCCCTTTAAAGCATTTTAACAGTCCTCATGGATTTGGTTCCACTTTTTAACCAAACATATTCTGTTTAAATTCAAAGAGTAACACAATAGGCTGCAATTTACTTATCAGGTTTATTTCTCTTAAAATTCGCTTATAAAAACTATGATTCCCTTCCCTTAACATCTTTAAAAATACCTGAAATTCTGGTTTTTTATCCCTGTTAAAGGTCCTACTTTAGTCCTATTACATGTTCCAACTATTAATGGATGCTTGCAGCTGTGTCTTCGCAGTTAGAGCCACGGCAATTCAGCAAATGAAGATCCTCAAAGCTTGCTCTGAACTCATTTACTTTGAAATGGCTGTCCTTCCCCAGGCTAATTGAGAGTGCCTGAAGGGCTGATCCTCGGGCACCATATCAAACAAAGCTGCACTGCTATCCATAAGGTTTTCATTGGCCTTCCCCCCCCCCCCCCCCCCTTCTAGGAGATTAAAAGGTCCTCCATCCTAGTCTGTTTTAGTTCAGAAGCTCCACTGAAACGTGTTCACCATAGATGGCCACAGGGATAGGGAATTACGTAATGTGACTCTTCTGGCCAAAGTCTCTGTAATTCCCACCAGAGGGTATTTTCTTGCATGCATCTGGATAAGATGGTGAGGGAAGATAGGGATAGGATTCACATGTCATTAACAGTGAACAGGAATCTTTGGAATGTCTTGCTGGCATAAAATGAGCCCTTTGAGATTCAGTGGGTGGGGTTACATTCACGGCAAGAGGCAAAAGTGCAGCACCTCCTTAGGACCATGAGATGCCTGCGCCATGAAACTCTTGGAGCTGGATGACAGCTGTGACACAGAGGAGTCCCATGGAAACAGCAGTAGCTACAGAACCAGGAGTCAGAGCTTGAGACAGAATGGTGGACTTCCCAGTTCACAGAAGAAATAAAGCTGGGTGCTTTGGGGCAGAAGGCTGACTTGCGGAGTGGCGTGCCTGTGGGCACTTAATTAGCAAGCTGAGTTTGCACACCCATGAAGTTGGGGCTGAGTTATTTGTAGTAGTTGAAGCTTACAGTGGAGTGTAATTCCCCTTGGACAGATACTAATTGCCCTGAAAAAACCTTTTAACATGCCTTGACTATATTGCATTTCTCACTTGTATTGTAATTTTTTAACTTCCTCAATTAAACCTTTAATCATAAATAACGTTCATGACTCCTGGGTGGTCAATGCAATCAATTATCTACCTCAGTAGGGTGGAAAAGTAGTTTTGAAAAAGGACAGAACAAGGGCTCTGCTGATACTTAAATGCTATTAGCAACACTTCTGTATCGCCACAACACAAAAGTCACAAAAGGGCAACTGACAAAAAAGATTTGGGCCACAGGGAGTATTAATCCAGAAAGACTGAAAGTTGTCACAAACAAAATGAAAAACTTGTAGACATCCTGGGCATTAGATATCTGCTGTGGTTTGATATTGGCCATTTTAAGTAAAAACAATTAGGAATGACAAATTGAAGAGAGGCAGTGCAGTACTGATTGTCAAAAGAACCTTCAAGCTCTATCTTGAAATATCATGTTTTTTTTTGAGAAAAAATAAGATCTACCACAACACAGTTTAAGAAGTTGGTAATATATATTACACTGAGTAGATCTCTGGGTCTACAAGACCTCTTTCAAAGTGTGGAAGAATAAGGATGCCACTTCAAGAAGTGAGGCGTGTCTGCCCCATGTCATAACATTTTTCAGTCAACTTATATATCTGTAAAAGCTGAAGACCAAAGGATATTTGATGTGTTTAGATAATGATGTTGGTAAAGAAAACTGGAAGTAGGAAGGACAGCTAGAAGAACAAACAAGGCTTCGTTGGTATAAGGACAGCCAAAAAGCTCCTTTGAAACAAGAAGGGCAAGACTTTGTGGCACACAGTCTAAATTTGTTATCAGGAGAAGCAGGTCTTTAGAATAGGACACTGTGCTTGGTAAAGTAGAGGGTCAGCATAAAAGAAAAAGACTATTGAGGAAACAGATTGGCACAGTAAGGGGTACAACCTTAGTAAATCCAAGGATTGTTCAATATTTCATTTTGTTGCATACGGGTTCACTGTAAGTTGAAACTGACTAGACAGCACCTAACAAGAACAATGAAGACTAGTTAGTATTACCATTACTCAAATGTATGCACCAGCTTAATGATGAAGACGAAGAAATTGAAAATGTTTACCAACATTTACAGTGTGAAGTTGATGGAAAACACAATCAAGATGTACTGATCATTATTGATAATTGAAGTGTTCAAGTTAGAAACAGGAGAATCTGTAGCTCAGAAAGTATGCTATTCATAATAGAAGAGAGGGTAGGGAGCTCATAATAGCATTGTTTAAGACTATGATTAATTATTTATCAGAAATTTATTTTTAATAGCAATAACATAAAAGGTTATGTTTTGTGTTTGCTGAGACATATGTAATAGAGAGGAATCAAATTTACTACATATGTGGAAAGAGAGGATAAGCATCAATATCACCAGTCACAAGGCTGGAGGATTCCTTGGGTACAAACCATCAGTTGCACATTTACAACTGAAAAACTTATGCCAAATAACAATTATTTTAAAGTTCATAGCAAAAGGATGATCTTGAATTGTCTCATCTGAATGTAGAGACCTTATCTAAGATCTATGTAATTAATCAATACTAATGACTGAAGACAAAATGGGCTATGGAAGGACATGAAAGAACTCACATATTAAAAATGTAAAGGACATTTAAAAGAAAACAAAGGAACAGAACAAAATAGATACCAGAAAAGACTCTGAAACTTCTTCTTAAAAGTAGCATAGCTGAAGCAAATGGATTAAAACATACAGCAAAAAAGTTGAAAAGGCAAATTAAAGGACTACAGTGAAATATAAAAAGACGTGGAGTTTGAAAACCAAAGGAAAAAAGTCACACCCCGAATTTCCAAAGCTAAAGAAAATGAAGAGAGTGCCTAAGTTTCAAACAGTAACGCAGAATGACTCTATAGGCAAAATACTGAACAATGCAGACACCATTTTAAAAAGGCAGAAAATAGATTGCCTCCTATCTGGAGGACATACATAGGGAGGAGTGGGCAGGGGGAGATATCTGGCCATGTAAGATATGATAAAACAACAATAATTTATAAAGTAATGAGGACTGGGAGGAAGGGGGAAAAGGACAGAGGGGGAAGGAAGAGAAACTCATATCAAGGGCACGAGTGGAAAAGCGGATATTAGGAGAACATTAATGAAAGCAGGTATGTAAAGGTGCTTGACACAGTACATGTAACTATGTATTGAACTCTGTATTGTGAAAAGCGATGTAGGAACCCCCAGTAAAATGATTAAATTAAAAAAATTAAATAAAAAAGGCAGAAAATAGTTGACCGTCAATCATGTCCTTCAAACCTACTGAAGAAAGGTTTAACCATCAAACCTACTGAAGAAAGAAATTCAAGCATCTTGGAAATCATTGGCAAAAACCACCTTTCTTGCTAAAAGAAAAAAAAGGACTAGGAGCCTTAGTGATGAAGATCAAAGAGTACAATGAGCATTATGAATGTACTTCAATATAAAGATACTTTAATTTCACAATTGGCACAGGACCCTGCAGTGTCTTGCTCTGATGCAGACCAGGTTCCTAGGCCTAAGAAGAAACTTGAAAACACCCAACAACAATCAGCCATATTAACAAATCAATGTTTCTGCTATACATTTCTAGAAGAAACTCCTGATTCTATCTTAACTTAGCATATCATGCTTTTTAGCTTTCTCTCTTTTAAAAAAGTATCAACAATTTCCCATTTCTCATCACAGTGTATGAAGTTCTGGAAAGAGATCATTTATAAGCACTGTTTTCTAGGTAATATGCCTTTAATTTTAATATATTCCTACACTAATAAGCTCTTTATAGCATAATTTTATCTATAATATTTAAAATAAAAATTACTTTAATGTCTTTGTATTCTCCCTCAACATACAAACAGATTCCCTATCTTGGTCACTATTATGTACACAGCACTCATATCAACACCAAGTATCCACAGTGTCAATAAATAATTCTTAAATGAGTGTATGAAAATGAGTAGTCATTTGTATAGCATCTAAGTTAGGCTGCAGCAAAAAAAAAATACATACTATTCACAACATGAAAACACCATTTCCTTTTTTTTGAGAAGTATACATTTCTAACTATTTTGCAGCTTTATACCAATTAAGACAAAATTATTCAATCTCATGATATAAATTCTACCATATTTTTGAAGCTCAATTTAATATGTAATAGCAATGATGAAGACTTAAGGAGTAAAAGATATCATGGAGTCTCTGGATATGGATGTCTACCTGAGACCAAGTATCATTTACAGGATGTATTTTAATAATGTTTGATAAATGGTTAATACTACTCATGACTAAAATCAGAGGTCTCTATCCAAACTTGTTTTAAAGCAGTATTTTCTTAAGCTTTAGCACTTTGGAATTTTATGCCCTACAGTTAAAAATAAGTTCTTCCTTTTAAAAATAAATTCTTCCCTCATTTCTGGATTACACTGATTCACATGTAACATATTTTTTTGAGTTGCTTAGACTCACCACTTTCTATTTTTTGTATGTATTTATGTATTTTTTTTAAAAATAATTACATTTAGACCTCTCTTACTTAAAATACTATTAATTTTATTTACCCATATTTTGTTTATATTATGTATAGTCATACAACAAATATTGGTGAAATCATCCATCAATGAAGGAAGGTGATATTATATCTATATGACTTACTTTAGTCAACATTATTCTGTATGTTTCTTATTTTAGCATAAATTTTTGTACCAGATGCCTCCTTGTAATTAACACATTGGGATTTGGGAGCAGTAGATTTTGCTTGTAACAAACTTTCCATCAAGTCGACATCTGTGATTTATACCTCCAACTCACTTTCAATATATTTACATAATCAGTTCAATTGAAGCTCAGATTATACAGTCTCCTTACATTTTTATAAGCAATGTCCCTTAAAGATATTTAGAAAGTAAATCAAGGTGAAGTTCAATTTTTTCTCCTTTTTTAAAATCAAAACACTCATCATGAACATATAATCAAATTCTCTGATTACATGCATTTATTTAAAAAGAAAATACATGTGCCTTTATTCTGATAAATGGCACGTACAGCCACAACAGGGGTAATTTACTCTAATTATTGTCAACATGATCAAATAACATATATAGATATCTAGCTGTAATTATAAAGCTTGTTTTATATGAATTTTCCATCCCCAGTGCTTCTGTTAGGCGCTCTGGAAGCAGAGTGGTCACACGCTGTACTGCTAACTACAGGTGAGCAGCAATTTGGAAACTGTCAGCCGCTTAGCAGGGGACACAGGATATTTTCCACTCCCTCACAGGGTTATAGTCTCCGACAGCCACTGTTTGTTGGAATCAACTCAATGCCAGGGAGTTTAATCTGTCACTGTTTACTACCCTGGTGTCTTCCATGTTACTGTGTTGCTGGAAGCCATGTCACTGGCACTTCAATTAGCAGTATGGTCACTCGTGATCTTAGTGACTTTTCCAGAAAAAATAATATACTAGGAAGAAAGCAATTTTCCAAAGAACTCTCATGAATCACAATGGAATGTTGTCTTGCTGTCTTTCTTAGTACAGGAGAACCCCCAATCTCAGCACTAATCCATTCTAGAAGGTGCAATGAAATACTATTCAGTCGAGTTCCGAATTAATTTTTCCCATAAGAAATAACTGAAAATTCCTGAATCTGTTCTTGACCACCAAGTTCTTTGCTACCTTGTCTTTTTTATATAAAACATCATGGAGAAATTTCAAGGTAAATGGGTTCAGAGTTAAATAATATACTTTGAATAAGAAACACACATTTAAAAAGTTTATAACAACTATAGTAGTATAGCCCATACCTTGAGAAGGATTAGGATCTGGATCTGGGGACACGGATGTGGAAAAGAGGTATGCAGAAAGAGTCCTTGTTTTGAAGGGGAATGCCCTTCCAAAAAATCAACTGTAGCTGCTTTTCAGAAGGGTTTTCCCCCCTTCTTCACTTTTTTTATGAGCGCCTGGCTGGATTTCTTTTTTTATAAAAAACCTGTCTCATGGGGTCTGCTGTTTTCACTTCCTTAACTATCTTCTAAAAGGGTTTGCTAAATTATCATCAACAATATGGATAAAATAATTAACCAGTTCCTTATTATAATGATTCTTCAAAAAAATCCAAAATACTTTTTTCTTAGGACCCATGTGTTTAGTCGAAAATCAGTCTAATAAAAACACACAAAATCTAAGAAAATTATAGTAAAAAGCTAAGCCTGTTAACAGCACCAACTAGTGCAGAGTGATTGAAACACAAACTACTTTTCTTAACAGAAATCATGTGCGCTGAGTCAGATTCTGCTAATTTGTTTGAGTTCCAATGCAAATATTCTCCACATTTCACGTGGATATCCGGTTATGTCAAGGACTGATGCGATCCAGTACTGGGTTCTACTATATGATGCGATCCAGTACTAGGTTCTACTATATATCTCAGAGAAAGAAATAAAACTCTAGAATAGAACATCAAGCTGGTTAACTGAGAGGGCTAGCAAAGACAAAGCGATCCCAGGTGTGGTGGTCTGACACAATTAGCTACAAGGATGCACCTGAGCAGGCCAACATTCCTGATGAGGAGGCAGGATCAGGTGATATTTCGTTGTTATTCCTAAGATCATCACCAGTCAGGTTGTCTCAACTGCATCTATTTCTATATGCATGGCAAAATTATTTGACCAGCATTCTTAGGTGCTATTTTGCCATTTTAATGTGAGATTAGGCTACACATCTCCCAACCTAAAGTGCTTTTTCCATGCTAACATACTATCTACGAGGACAAAAAGTTATAAACCTAGAAAAGTTTCAAATAGCTGTACAAACACAATATGCTTCCTTCAAAAGAATCTGAAAATTCCATCTAACATTTTGATTATAATTTTAGTCACAATACTCTTACGTTTGAGCCCATTGTTGCAATCACTGTATCGCTACATCTTGTCCAGCTCCTTTCTCTATTACACTTTCTCTCAACTTACCAAGCAAGACGTCCTGCTCAGGAAATGGTCTCTCCTGCGAATCTAGCCAAAGGGCA
Organism: Nesogale talazaci; assembly: GCA_004026705.1. NCBI lineage: Eukaryota > Metazoa > Chordata > Mammalia > Afrosoricida > Tenrecidae > Nesogale > Nesogale talazaci. Next base: position 758,525 of record PVJH01000007.1, on the reverse strand, counting down.
TGAGACAGAGTCAAAGTTTCTCAGGTTTGTTTTTCATCTGACAGTCAAGAGTATTTTCAGCAATCCTCACCAGGACTGTAATTCAAATGCATCCATCCTTCTTTGGGCTTCCTTATTCATTGTTCATCTTTCACATGCATATGAAATGCTATAAACAGATCTTGAGCCAGACGGAACCTTAGTCTTCAAAATAGCATCCCTGCTTTTCAATAACCTAAAAGGATTTTATGCAGCAGATGTACTCCATGCAGTTTGTCTGCATCTCTTGACTGCTGCTTCCATGAGCATTGCTTGTGGATCCAAGCAAGATAAAATTCTTGACAATTACAATCTTTTCTCCTGCATTGCTCATAATGTTACCTATTGATCAGATGCATGGATTTTAGTTGTCTTTATACTGTGTTTTAATTCATACTGAGGGCTGTAATTCTTCATTTTCTTCAAAAAATGCTTCAAGTCCTCAATTTCAGCAAGCATAGTGCTATTATCTGCCTATCGCAGGCCATGTAAATCCTTTCTCTAATCCCAATGCCACATTCTTCTTAGTACCCAGCATCTCTGCTGATTTTCTCAGCACATAGATTAAAAAAGTACGATAAGAGAATACAATCTTGATACACACCAGTCCTTATTGGACACCATCAAGTAGGGTCTTGTTCTGTTAATACAGCTGCCTCTTGATCCACAGACAATTGTGGAATAAATAGAATGAAGGGTTCTCATTCATCTCAAGGTTATCCATAGTTTTTTAATGATCCACACAGTCAAATGCTGGGTAATCTCAGCTTTCAGCCCAGATTCATCTGATATCAGCAATGGCGCCCCTCATTCCACTTCCTCTTTTAGTATCTATCCAAAGTTTCTGGCATGCCCCTGTCAATGTATTGCTGCAACCGTTGAAGTGTTGCTTAGCATTCAGAAAGTAACACTGGGGTACTTTACGGATGAAATGTCTCTTTTATGGAAACCAAATTAGAATTCATCCTGATTTAAGAGGTGCAGAAAAAACACTAAGATTTTAGTGGGAAGGCACCTTTTCTCCAACGCGGATCTTGCAACTCTTCTATTGTTAATGTAGAAACCAGGACTTCTAATTGTCTGCTTCATCTCACTGACATGAAGGTAACCTTAAAGAGCAAGGCAGAACTGCTCCAATGAGTGTCTGAGACTATAACTCCCATGGCGGTCAGGGTGCTTTTGAACAGACCTTACCATTAGCAGCCCGAGGCATAAGTATCAGGTTCAAGCGGACCCCAAAAGAGCTGACTTAAAATGAAGCTTATCTACACTTTTTTAATTCTTCTATAGAGTTTCATTTTCCTAGAATTGTCCTCTTTTATAATGTTTTATAACACTGTGTACATTTTGTGCCAGACACTGTTGTAAGTGATCTATATTATCTCATTTAAGTTCAACAGTCATATAATTGAGATAAGAATTTCAATAAGAAAAACAAAGGGGAAAATTATTCTAAGATACTTGGAAATGCATGCAATTCCTGAAAGACTATAAGAAATTCTGTGATCCTTACTGTAAATATACAACTTAATTATGTTAGCTTAAAAATTAGTTTGCAGTATATATCCAAAAGATCACTTAAAGATTGAAACTGTATAACGCAATAGTATATAATGCTACACAGAAATTGTATCTAAAGCAATAATATTTAGTACATGAATATTATGAAGAATATTTAAATTATATTTTGATATCATAAAAGTGATACCTAATTGGCTGAGTTGAGTTTTCAACTCTTCAGATTTTAATATTGTGCATTTTTGTAGGTCAATGTCCTTCTAATGAAAGTCAGATAAAGATTTATTAAAATATTTTAAGATTACTACACTCTCTCTTATTTCTTGATATCATGTGACATGTAGAAAAAATAATGTTGAAAACAAACAATTTCATCTGGCTTGATCAGGTTCATCATCCAATTTTAATGTGATCAAAGATACAATTAAGCAGATTTTACTTAATGTGAATATTAGCTAAAGCATTTTTATCTTTCAACTTTCCTTGGAACGTTTAAGCCATATTAAGCCACTAACACAACCATGTAGTTAAGACAAAAACTGTCTCTGCTACTGAAAGATGAAATTTTATATATAAGCACAATCACAATACCACTTGCGTTCCATTGATGTTTCCTGAGAGGTTACAATGGGCAATTCTTACTTTTTAGCATACTCATTTCAAATTCATGTCACTACTTTTATTAAGCAATTATTAAATCTATCTGTTTTAGCAGCAAGAGTAGTTGAACCCGTGATACATTAAATATAAATATATTTATGCATGCCCATAATTAACCACTTGATAGATAAATGAATTATCTCCATAAATCTACAAATCAAGGGATGCTCTAGGCTCTTTTAACCATGCATTCTCTGCCTGTTAGTATTATGTCTGACACATAGTACCTGTTCCAGTAATTTTAATGGAAGTCTCAAGAGAATTTTTAGTCTTCTACTTTTCCTGATAAATACAAAAGTTTCTTTTAAGATCTTGCCTTTATTTTAATAATGTATAAGCTTAGGAATGAAACTAGCTTGTATAGAATTCTTTAGTATTTTAAGCTAAATAATTTTCAAACCTTGACACAAACACAAAAAGATATAAAGCAATAATAATTAGAATATATTATAGAGATGTATATGAATGTGTGCATGCATTAGAACTGCAAAAATATAATTAGAAAAACAAGAGAAAAGACTCACCCTAAATCTCATTATCTCTATTAATCTATCTATATTTTCATTTTCTCTCTAAATTAGCATTTACTGCTTTTACAGCATATATACATGGACATATATACATGGACATATATCACATTCTTATAACGTAAAATACAGTACCAGTATTAACAGCAAAAAAAGTTGACCTTTAAAATGTAGTATAAAAACCATCACTTCCTATGGATTGAATTGCTTGCCTAGTTGGTTAGTTAATAACTGGATTCTTTATTATGAGTTTCACATTAAAAGATTATCTACAGGAAGGGTCATGAACTTAGTTAACAGAAATATTGCAAGTGTGTTGCTTGCTTAATGAATAATTTATAATATATTTGAACTAAATGAGCTTCAGAATAATGTTGCAATTAACATTCAGCTGTTCCATAGATTCGGTTAGCTCCCTTCAGGAATATAGTTTGTAATGAGTAGCAAGACATGATTTTATTGAATATCTAACATGCCTTCATAGATACTAATAGTTAGCTTTAAGGGTAGAAAAGGAGCATTAGCATATTAAAATAAAATAAAATCATGACTTTTAGTTAATAGTCTAACAACTGAATAAAAGCAAGTCATGTGAGAAAATTTCAATCATGAAATGCAATATTAATACTAATGGAAAAAGACCAATCCCCAACAAAACCAAAAGATAAAGGCACTAACATCAATTCAATTCCAACTTATATAGAAACCCTATATAATGTTTCTGTAGCCATAGATCTTTATAGGAACAGATGGCCTCATCTTTCTCCAGTAGAGTAGTGGATAGGTTTGAAGCACCAACCTCATGATCCGCCACTCAGTAATGTCCTACATTAGCACCAAGGATCCTCACAAATGAAGTACACAGTTTAAAACATAGGGTCATGGAGCTTCATTGATTTCATGGAAAATTGCATATATTTAAGTTTTTCAATGAAATTTTGAAGCCTCCTTCTACTTTATACTCTCAAAAAAGCATCAAGGAACCTATCTATGCTAATTACAACCTCATTTCTTTCTTACTGACAATTTGTTCTACTCATAAAAGAATTTTCCCTGCAGATAGATCAAATACTATCTTCCTCTTTTATTTCAGAAATCTTCTCAAGTTCAACAACAGAAAGAAAAGGAATTTTTTTTTCAAGTACACATTTTAGAAAGAACAAACATTTTCAGTCATTTGACTACCACTTATATTTCACAGCTGGAGACATATGAAAAAATGTAGAGCAGAAAAGTTGTAATTTACCTCAAAATATTTTTTTTTACAATTTTCACAGAGCTAAACATAAGGAACAAAATTACTATCTTCTTTGACCTAAAGTCTCCAACCCTCCAATTTAAGAATGAATATCTCTCACTTTGAAAGTACCATGAACTGCTAAAAAAACAACAAATTTGTCATAAATGAAGGATAACCAAAGTGCCCCTTAGAGACAAAAAGCCTTCATCTTACTATTTTGAACATATTGCCAGGAGATACCAGTCCATAGAGAAATATATTATGCTTGGCAAAGTGAAGAGCAGTGAGAAAGAGACAGGCCCTCAAGGAGATGCATAGAACTGTGGCTTAATAATAGGCTTAAACAGAAGAACAATTGTGAGGATGGTTCAGGGCTGGGACGTGTTTCCTTCTCTTGTACATATGATACAGAACACACTGGGTGACACATCACAACAGAAAACAAATCTCTCACTATATTGTATAAACTTTTACTCAAAACATTCAGTCAGTTAGGGATTTTAATTAAGCATACATTTATCTCGAATTTTGTTATTCAATATGCAGATTATTTGAATGTTTACATTTAAAATAACAAACCTGAGTTAGTCTACTAAATTATGACAACTAGATAGAGCCCAAAATATTCCAGAAGCCCATAAGAGCAGCACAAAACCTATAAAAACCACAGAACGTATGCCATCCAGTCAAAGAGCTCAACTACTCTCAAATACAGTAGACAAGTTGAAGAGATAGTTTTCATTATTTTCCATACTGTGTACATTATTTATTTATTAGCCCACTGTCAAGAATGACGATCTGTATGTCTTGAAAGCATTTTTGAAGGGAAATGATTGATAAAGTCCATGTAATATCTCTGTTCCAGAAAAACAGAAATGGGCTTGTGGTCCATGTCCATGTATCCCTCACCAAGACTCAAAATGTGAGTTAAATTTGCTGTCTGATTTTTCCAACCATGTTTCAAGGTTTTACTTCAGGTCTTAGAAAGCTCCATATTCTACTTTACTTCTTTTGTACTATTTCCCACTTTCACAATGTTCTCAAACACACCAAGATATTACTTTTTTTTCTTTTTGTTAGCTCGGGTTGGGAAACTTTTGAGGTGGAAGAGCCAATTTTGTCCTTCACAATGATTTAAAAAATCATTCAAGAGTCATGAATATATTTTACAAATGAAGCCACCATTATCTGAACAATATCATTTATATTTTCCATATTTACTTCAGAACCACATGTATCAAAAACTGCTCGTGCCTTAGGGAGTGCAGACTGTTAATGACTTTTCTAGAAGACAGTGATCGTGTGGCTCATAGCAAACTGTGGACAGCTTAGAAAAGAATGGGGATTCTGGAATATTTCCCCCTGCTCATTGGGATCCTGTGGTTCACGAGGAAACGGTACAAACAGGACAAGGGAACACTCTATGTTTTAACTACAGAGAAAGTGGTGTCAGTTTTGTTTCCTCCGACTTTATTTATTCCATCTTTCTGCTGTGCAAATAATCAGAGAAGCTGACTTATATAAAGAAGAAGGCAGCACCGGGATGGGAGGAAAGCTTAGGAACATCTTGAGATTTACAGATGACACGGCCTGACTTGCTGAAAACAAGGACGTGGTGCACTCGCTGAGGAAAATCAATAATCGAAGCCTACAAAATCCTAAAAATAGATGACATCATCATAAATGGAGACAAGATTGAAGTTGTCAAAGATGTCATCTTGCTTGGATCCACCAGCAACGCTCAGGGGAGCAGCCGTCAAGAGAGGAGAAGCTGAATTGCGTTGGGGTAATCTGTAGCACGAGACTTCGCTAGTGTGCTGGAGAGCAAGGGTGGGACTGGGAGGAACAGGCATGGCTGATCTAAGCTGCGGTATTCTCCACTGCGGCATGTGCACGGGAAAGTCAGAAGCTGAGCAAGGAAGACTGTGGAAGAATCAAAGCATTTGAATCACGGTGCTGGAGAAGGATAGTGAAAGTACCAAGGACCGCCAAACGAGTAAATACATCTGTCTTAGTAGAAGTGCAGCCAGAATATTCCTTAGAAGCAAAGGTGGGGGGGGGGGGGCGCGCCCTCTCTCTTACTTCGACCATGCTTTCAGGAGCAAGCAGACCACGGATAAGGTCCTCATGCGTGGTAAAGCAGTAAGGCAGCAAAAGAGAGGCGGGCCTTCCTTTTTGGATCTGCAGGATGAATTCACACAGGTTTGCAAAAATGGGCTCCAACATGAGCACTCCTTTGAGGACGGTGTAGGACCTCTGTTGTACACGGGGGTCACCGGGGACCAGAACCAACTCAATGGCGCCTAGCAACAACGACGATTAAACACCACCAGCAATTGTGTAGAATTAGGAGATCCAGTAGCAAGACCATATTCCTCAATTCTCTCCTCACACAGATCTCTTCATTCGGGTTATGCATGATTCGATATTGTGTTGTTGTTGTTATTGCTGTGAGGTGCCATTGCATCTGTCCCAAACCCTACAGAACCAAGGCACCACAGAAGGAAACTTTAGAGAAATTTGAAAGAGCACAAGAGACATAATTGATACAGAATTTAAAGCAATGGTACAAAAGGGTTAGCCAGAGGTTAGAAAAGAAAAGCATCCCTGCCTAGGACCCCATACCATGAGAAGTTGGTCTAACTGATCCATTGTAGGGTTATGACACAATCATGTTTTTAAAGTTGCCCAGGAGAGTGAAGGTGCAAAGTTGAGACAGCTGCTATTAAAATGGGAGCTGTTGATTTAATTACTATGAGCGATTCAGAATGCCATTGTGAACGAGATCCCACTTTATGAAGTCATCGTTTTGTGGTAGGGTTTATATCAGCAAAGAGAAATGTTTTGAAAGAATCTCTGTCAAATTCTTGCTGCTCTTGGTAGCTGCCATATAGATAAATGTGAGCATACGTGGATCCTGGAAAAGGAAAATGAATTATTCCTAGAGCCAACAACTACAAGTTAAAACTGACAACAGAAACGTGTTGGCTTGAAGACTTATTAGAAAAACAAAACTGTAAATATACAAATCAAAAGAGAGTTAAAAAAGGAAACAGGGAAAGATACATAAGTGGTTTTATATAAATGAGGATTTAAGCAGTGCATACAAATTATAGAAGGGAGAATGAAGTACTTTTAAAATCTATAAAATTTTACCCAATCTTAAAATCTATGTGCCATGCTACTTTTATTACATTTCATTAAGCTATTAATAAATTTGAAGTTATAAACTATCTGATGTCTAGCTTACATAAAATTTGACTTGACATGAGATGACTGTGATGCAAGCCAATTAAGAAGAAGGCCTTGTGGTGCTGTGGGTTCAGCCTTGAACTACGAGCCTGAAACGTATGTGATTCTCACTCCACAGCAGCTCTGTGGACAAAGATGAGGCTGTCTGCAGAAAGAGTGACAGTCTCTGAAACTCTATGTAGAGTCACAATTTGCAATGAATCAGATTCAACTAGAGCGCTGTGGGTTTGTTTAGGAGATTTTATTAGTAGTTTAAATATTGTCAATATTCCTGGCACTTTCAATCATTTTTACTTCAGACATTAGTGGGAAAATCTAGAATAAATAGACAAAATCTTAAATTCAACAATCCCATTCATTAGAGGAGGCCAAAAACTAGGTACAAGCATATAGACACACAAGAAACTTGTAGTGAAATAAAGGTGAATATTTTATAAGTAACTTATTCTTTTCTATTTTGTTTATGGTTTTGTTTCTGTTAAGAGCATATATAGCAAAATATACCAATTCAACTGTCCCCACATGTATTATTCAGTGACAAGTGATAAAAGGTTCTTACCCAAATCCCAAACAGTGTATAGCTAGATTTTGACCGGTCCAAGGTTTTCATTAGTTGGGTACTAACCCCCCCATGATGAAGTCTAACACAAGGTAATAAACTTCATGGTGAGAAATAATATAACGTAATTTTCTCTGTGGGTAGTCAATAGTTGTAGTGACATGCAGCCCCTTTGATTTATTCACAGGCTGGAGGCAGTTAAAATAAAGACTTCTTGGGGTTGTTGCTTGATCCCTTTTGGGGAGGCTCTCTGTGGGAAAGCTTGTCCCTTCTGCTGGATCTGGATGCTGTATTTGGCTTGTCAACCTCCTGCCATATTGCCAGCCAAATCCAGGAGCTCTTAGCAGACTGGCAGCTTTGAATCATTAACACTGCAACCAGAATTTGATGGCCTCCTTGCCTTGTCTTGTTGATCGCTAGTTCATCAGCCACCACAGTTACATGAGTCAGAAAGGGCCTCCAAGTTACCGTCCAACTCATGGCTTGAATCTGACTGAACCTATTTTGACCGCTCATGACCATCTCTTGATAAAAATTTCCGAACACATATAAGCAACACTAGTTTTCTTTTTCTAGAGAGCCTAGCCTGACACACTACTCATGAAGTTATAGAAATTTGCATAGTTAGTCATCTAGAAAGAAATGTAGTCTATGATCCACATATCCAGTACGGTATCTCTCTGATATGAACATAACAAAGTAACAAAATAATAGAATCATTGAAGATCTTTTATAAATATACTTTCCTAGTATCTCATCTATAATATACACTGTAGACAGACATGCATTCAGTAATCTGTGTTGTAAACACTGCCCTAGGTAGTACATGGCACGTGTGTGTGCTCAGGCTTGGGCACATGTTTTAAAAACTTTATCTTACTGATATTCCTATTTTCCTTTCCACTGTAACTAACATTCATTGTGAACTCACGAAGAGCACTCTCATTGTGATATGACTAATTTTTTTAATGTATAATGGCACACAACATTGGAAGGCTGGCTTATCACTTGAGTACAGAGAATAAGTTCCCAGGGAAATATAAAATGCAATCCTGTTTTTATAAGAAGGTATGAACAGTTTAAAAAACAAAAAATAGAAGAAACGCAATTTATTTCCACTTCATCAACAGTTTCACAAAGACAACTCTAGTGAAGTCAGGTTCGTTTATTTATTTATTCATTCATTCATTTATTTAGTAAACTAAAGTTAAAAAAAATTCTTACTGGGGCTGAGCCCTGGTGGCGTAAGTGGTTGAGTGCGGGACTGCAGCCTGAGGACTTGGCAGTTCAAATCCAGCAGCAGCTCTCAGTAGCAGCGCTGGGCAGCTGCCATGACCACCACAAAAAACAAACAAAAAAATCTTACTATCAAAGGTAATGAATATACTATTTCTTCTTTATCAAAGATACTAATGAACCCAAAAGAATTTGAAGGATCAATTAAAATTTACTTATTTTTAAAATTAAAGTCCTTAATAAAAGTTAATAAGTCATGGAGGTAAATGATTAGTAAGAAAGAAAAAAAACTTGAAAAATAAGACCAAAAGAAAAGATATTTAATCCAGCTACTTTTAGTATTCCACAATATATCCAGGAAATATTGAGAATCTACTAGGCCGGATATTAAAGTAGGTGCTGCAGATACAATAGTAAATACAGCAGATAGAAGTCATCTTACCGAATGGTGCATGTCATTTATTAAGTCAGACAGACAATCAAGAATATAAATGAAGAGAACACAGAGTTGATTAGATCGTGATAAATGTAGCTGTTGTTTTTGCTAAAGCCATCAACCGGGCTTCAACCCCATAGTGACCTCTATGTACAAAAGAAATGGCAAGGTCCGTCCATTTTCACCTTCACAATTGTTGCTATGCTTGAACCTGTCCTTACAACTACAGTAGCAATTCATTTCCTTTGAGAGGGTTCCTCTTTTTCATTGCCTCTCCTCTTCCTCACCAAGAATTGTGACCTTCTTCAGACACTGGTCTCAATGAAAAATGAAGCCAGTAAGGTGAGAGGGAATGTCTGGGATGAGGAAGAGAACCGAAATTTTAGAAAGACAAACAGGGGAATTCATATTGACATGGCACTATTAATGCCAATGATGAGATCATAAAGCAGGAAGATCATATATATATGTATATATATATATATATACACTCATTTTCTTATTTAAACAAATAACTTAAATTTAATTCCATCACATCCCTTTGTTTTTAATATTCTGTTCAATGCTCTAGCCTTGATCCATATGAAAACACACACATAAAGTCCACCCACAACTCTAAATGATGGAAAACTCAGGCTTAGTAGACTTGGGCACAAATCTAATTTCAGTAATGAAATTGGTTAATTTTATTTGAAGGCTGCCTGCTATTATTGTCTCAGAAACTCCGGTCCAGGAACCTTTGATGGAAAGTGTTTAAGATGAGGACTTGGAAGTGTGAGCCTGCACAACAGGCAGGCATAGCTTGAGAGCAGAGGTAGCCACCTGTGTTAGTTTGAAATCATACATTCCACTAACCATCTCTTCTGAGTTTATCCAAGCAACAGCCCTACCAGGTAGGGGTTGGCATCATTTGTTAGCATTTTACAAGAAAACAAACAAATGACAAACACTGAAAATTCAGGAAATTAAATATGACTCTCCCCAGAAACACAAAACTAAACATTAAGAAGTGAAGTCTCTCAGTCTTCCTAAGATACCTCATTCTTGTCCTTTTCAAATACATTTTATTCCTTTCCTATTCTTCCATAACTCCTGGGACTCTTAACACCTCCCCAAATAAAAATGAAAAAGGTAAGTAAAGAAATTAAATGACCGGTTATAAGGATATACATATAACCTCCTCCTTGGGGTATGGACAATAGGAAAGTAGGTGAAGGAAACATCAGACAGTGTCTGAAATGACACAATAATAATAATTCATAAATTATCAAGTGTTCATAAGAGGGGTGAGGGGGGGGATGAGGAGCTAATACAAATAGCTTACATAGAAAGCAAATGTTTGGAGAATGATGAGGGCAACCAAAATACAAATATGCTTCACGTACAATGGTGGACGGATAAATCATGATAAGAGTTACATGAGCCCCTAATAAATGATTTTTTTTAAAAAAGAAGAGTCCCAAAATTTGTGCCTAACTGCTAACCAAAAGCTAGTAGGATTCAGTCCACCCATAAAATGCTGAGTAAGAGGGTCTGACCATCAACTGATGAAAAGCTGGCCATTGACCAGTCTGCAGAGCACAGTTCTACTTTGAGACCAGGAGTCACTCTCACTAGGAGTCTCCTCAAAGGCGACCAGTCTGGTTGTGTTCTGTTGTGACAAGAGCTGCATGTAAGGTCAGCTCTTCATGTGAAAGGACAAGGAATGGTGCTGGGATACAAAGCTCAATTACAAAATGAGAATCTGTGCTGCCGGGTTGGCTGTACCTACAAATTCAGCAGTTCTAACTTGCTCCGACACACCCTGTCCATCTTCACACAGGCAGGTTATTGCTATAGATGTAAGGATACTGAGAGAAATTGAGGGCACACTAAAGAAAATAGACAAAACCTTAAAAGGAAAAGTCATTCAAGTCTGAGTAGCAAGTTATATGCCTGCCTGCTAGAGGAATACAAATGTACTCCACTGTGTGTGTGTTTTTGTGTGTGTATGCGCCTGCACATGCACGTGTTTCAATATGATTAAGATACCTTAATTCAAATGCATTTTGCTTATGTAAGGTGCTGCAAAAGTACTGCTTCAGTCAGCAGCAACCGTATTCCATGGAGAGACAATTAGACTTCACCGGATTAAAAGTTTAGATCTCATAATATATGATATTTTCACAGCCAGCCCACATATAGAAGTCTTCAGGAAAGGACTGCTTTAAAAGAAGGGGTTCTGTTTGATCTCCACAGGATGCTGACTGCCAAGCTGCCAATTGTATTGCCAGAGAAGAGACATTTCTGTGATATTCCCTCCTGTCACCAGTAGAAAATAAAAAACAAAATAAAACAATGGAAACATCGACCTTCAGAGAGGCAGAGTAAAGTGTGTATGGAAGGACTGTGTTGCTGCACATTTTTCTCATTTTGATGGTCTCGCCAAGCTTGCTGTAACTGGAGGCAAGCAGGATATAAATCTTCATCTTCCACAGTCAGCACTTTCTAAGCCAAAAGTTGACAAAATATATTGGACATTCAATCTAGTTATACTTCCATGCTATCAAGCAAATACTGTTACATTGAGCTACAACTCAGGAGCGATTACTATAAAAATCAAGAGGAAAAGAGTCAGAATCGAATTATGTTATATATAAAGCACTGTAACTTAAGCTTTCAACAATGCTTTAGTTAATGCTATGGATACATAAACAGTGAAGAATGAACCAGATAATTTTTTTTCTTTCTAATGAGGGAACCAGGCACTCAGTGATCACAGCCCCAATGGGAGTTGATTGTAATGATCAACATTCCCAAATTGCTCCCTAGATGGTGCAAATAAGTGACATAAAATGAAGGTAGCATTCAAAGAAAAATACACAGTAAGATAATTAATTGCTAATGGCAACATGTCTCATTAATATTTTGAAAGGAATGTGATTGATCCCTATAAAAGGAAGAGAGAGATAAAAAAGTATGGTATATCAGTACATGAATAGGTATCAAAGTCTTCGCGAGCAACCTAGTGTTTGCTTTATGTGAAATGTAATCATACAATCAACCATTTATTAATTGTGACAATGGATACAGCACAACATTGCTAATTGATATTCCTTGGAGAAGCAAATTTATAGTGTACAATGTCTAAATCATAGTACTCAGTCAAACATCATTTTTCAAAATTAATTAGCTTATTTCATCCTCATTGCATTCATTGTGGTTTCATGATTCATTTTTAATTCCGCCAGTGAATGAATGCTATTTTTATGTCAACATTGTATTCCCCCTCCAATATATACATTATACTTGATTTTTTTCCAAGGGCCATATACAAGTGTCCTTATTTGTTGTAGCTAGTTTTGTGGGTTTGAAAAATGAATGAAACTCACTAGTTCCATCCATATTGAAGGGTATACTCACTCAAAATCCCCCATGTGACACTTCTCTCAACAACCTCTTCTCATCCCCTGGAGATCACCAATTTCATTTCCTCACTATAGTTTTCTCTTTACCAAAAACAGTCATGTCATTGGATTAAGCAACATGAAGCTCTTAAAATCTGGTTTCCTTTTACTGTGGCAAGCTATGCTTATGATTAATCTATGCTGTGTGAATCAAAAGTGCGCAATAGTTTCCCCCAATGTGTAATATTTTATGTTGTGGATTTAGTTTTATTTCATCACTAACTGGTAGCTGTATGTCTAAGTTATCAGTGATTCTGTGATGATGGATAAAGTTGTCATAAGCATTCCTTAATGGATTGGGTGAAGCTAAATTTGTAGAACTCAAGAGCAGGTCCTGGCATTGGGGGTGGTGAGTTAGATGAGAATTTTCTGTTAAACTTTTGAAGGAACTGTCAAACTTTCTTTCAATGTGTCTTTACCATTTTTCATTCTCACACAAGCAATGCAGGAGTCAGTAGTTCCATATTCGCTTGTGATTGACATTTGAAATTATCTTTTTTAGAAGTCTCATATGCATGCTGTGGTATCTCGTTCTGAACTTAATTTGTAATTGTCAGATAATCAGGTAGGTTGTGTTCTCCTTATCTCATTGGTCACCTATACATCTTTTTTTTTTTCTGAAGTAGCCATTTCAATACTGTGTTCAATTAAAGAGACGCTTGCACTGTTGAGTTTTAAAGCATATTTTTTTCATTCACTTTAGAGACAAATCTTTTTGGAGAAATAAGATTTGCAAATATATTCTCCCAAATTATGTCTGGTTTCCCAAACTGTTAAGATTGTCTTTCCTAAAATACAGCAAAAAGATAAAACTCAGTGTTAACAAAATAAAATTTATCAAGTTTTCCTTTTTTGTATAGTAAAAATTCTCAAAGATTGCTTAATGAATTGTTTTATCTATCTTCCTATCTATCATCTATCTATCTATCATCTTGGTACAGGGATAACCAATAGTTTCAGTAGTATTTGCTGAAGGATCTCTGGGATTCAGAGGCTGATCTCATGTTCTTGATCTTAAATAAGACAGGTATGCTTATTTAAGTAATATATGAAATGACTAACAAAGTCACTATAAGACATCTGACAATTGAAATCCCAAAATACAACAAAGAAGTTGGTCTTTGAAGTTGAGTTCAACTTATTTCAGAAACCAGGTCCCACTAAGTACCTTGCAAGCAATATCATGGAGAAAGGCTCTCATGAGGAAATAAATATCAGGCAGGTACTTCACTGAGTTCATGAACATTCAAGGATGGCAGGTGCATTCTCATAGTGCAGCAATCTCATACTGGCTGAGGAGATTTATTGTTTTGGTCTTATGTTTGTTCATCCATATATGGAGTTAATACTAAATTTGATAGCACATGAAAGAATTTATTCCTATAATTATTGCATATTTTGAATATAATTGATGCTATTTTCCCTTTTTATCTCAGTTACAGAAAAAAACTCACATAGTACTTCGTAACACTGTCTTGTCACAATATTTTCTTAAGGTAATTCAAATGTTATTGTAAATTCCTAACATATGGTTTCCAAAACGAAGACACTTGATCATGTCATGAGGCGTTTGACCTTCAGAAGATATGTATAAATTTATAGAGAGCACAATCTTCTGACACTCCATATTCTACAGGGAAGCAAATAAACACCAAAATGTTGCTGCCCTTGCCTTTTCCAATGACCCTGTATCACTCTGGTAAGAATTCTTTGATCTTAACTACTCAGTACTTCAAAAGATTATACAAATCTCTAACATTCCAATTTCTACATTCACTTTCACCACCGCAAGTAAAGCTCTGTGGAACCTTCCCATGTGCCATGCACCCTGTTACGCTATATGGAAAGTAGTGCACAACACTAGGTTGCAGGTTTAAAAGCCAGGGTGTATTGCTCCAGCTCTCTCTCCCCAGGGGATTAGGGACTCTGTAAGAGTAGGCCCTGCTGTGTCTCTATGTGTACTCTCTCTCTAAGCACACGGTTTTCCAGATTTTCATGAAGCTGACTTCAAATGGGTTGAAGAATATTTGGTATCCCTAAAGATGAATAAAGGAACTTTGTAGGGAATTTAATTTTACATGCATTGTAACTCACCTCCAATTAAGTGTCCAAGTGGATCAAAGCTTTAAGTCTGTCTACTCAATAAAGTTTATCAATAAGTGGAGGTTGGATTAGAGGATTTAATGACTTTGTAAGAATTCAGCAAGGTTATGTGCATACCCTTAGTGTAGAGATCTCATAGAAGAAAGGTGAGACAATGGGAAATCAGGGGAGGAATAATAATGTTTTAGTCTGGTCCAAGAAAGTGAAAGGAAACTGTGCACTGAGAAGCTCGATCAAGGTTAAAATAAATGCATGAATCATTCACATTACTTACTCTACTTTCAGACAGGTGACTATGAAGGTAATTCGGCATTACAAAATACACATCATAATAATTAAAACAAATTCTCTGACTTCCTACCAGATAATAAGTGGGGCAGGAAAACTCTTGCTAGCTTTTCCTTTTTGGATACATTTGTCAAATGCGCAGGACTTGTATTTCCTATTTTCAGCTAGCTCTTACCTCTGGCCTGCTAGCTTTCTGATACCACAAATCCACCAGCATCTCCACATTGTTGGATGAGGAACTTGAAAGGGATTTCATGTGGTGAAATCAGTTAGAGAACTCTTGAGGACAAAATGGCAGTGTAAAAATATCCTCCAGCAGCTTTGCCAGTATACCACAAATGTAGGTCATTCTATTCAACAGGAAAAGTTGTCAGAGTGAACTCTTCTCTCATTTCCAAAAAAGGACCCTACAGAATTGAATGACCTGTGTGTTTTCAGAAAGGATGTATAAAATAATACATTAAACTCTTAAGGCAATAATATTCAAAGAAGATTAAAAATGTAACATTAAAAATAAAAGCAAGCATTTCAAAAATGTACCAATAAACAAAGTGGTTTGGTTTATAAAGAGCAGAAATGAAGTATTTTTTAATTGCATTAAAAAGGCCTCTTGGAGCACAAAGGAATGGATCTTGAATGCACTGTCTTTTTTATTGATCAATGTAATGGGAGTGAATGTGTGTATCTGTACATATGGGTGCATGTCCATATATACTCTTTTGAATGGATATAGGGAGATTAGAAGTTAAAGCAAGACATGGGGTCTATATGGTACATGGCTTCTAATTGGCCTTCCTCTCCCTGCCAGTCCATGAATAGTGGGCCTTATGGGAACTCTGAAATATCCTTATATTGCAAAAGATGGATAACAGCAGTTCCTAAAGTTATTGTGCTTGGTAAAGCAATGCCAGGCCAAATTTAGTAAAGTCTGTAGGTAGTAAAACACTGATCTAGGTAGTAAAATACTGAGCTCTCTCTACAAAACCTTCCGCTCAGTGACTGAACATTTATGATGCATCTTCATCAATCAAGCGGACATAAGGTATTTATCGTTCATACATAGCTTAAGAGGAGGCCATTTTATACAGAAAACATTGTAGGAAAGTTGTCTGAGATTATGTTTGTTTATATTTTAAGGCCTCAATCATGTGGCATAAATTGCAATAACATTGAACTTTCTTTAGAAATAAAAAACAATTACTTCCTTAATCCAGAAATTTGAAAGATATGCTTATTTAAAGTAAGAGCATGGATATTGACTCTAATAACTCACAAAGAATTGGTTTAGTGAGAACACCTTTTAAGTGTGACATGGGGCCATCTGGTAAATTCAGCCTCAGCCGCAATAACCACACAACGTTCAGACTGATATTCTTCATGATCAAGCGAAGTTCCAAGAAACTGTTTTAACCATTTCAGCCTAAGAATCCTCTACTTGGTGAAACATGGGATGAAAAAAAATGGAGGGGTGAGAATGAAAAGCAGGGACATAAAAAAATATTATTGTATATAAATATACTGGCTTTCATTTAAGAAGAGTATTTCCCAAAATATATCTAGGTGTTTAAGCATAATTTTATTAATGTGCTCTCTAAGGCAGTTCATAAATAAGGACAGAATATGAAATACTAAGTTAGGATCAATTTTTTTGATTAAATACTCTTCTTACAGCCAAGCACCTGTTTCATGGTTGTTGCATGTATAATTAATGCAGGCTAATGAACATACTTCATCAAAATCTCTCTGGTGGTTTAAAAATAACATGAGAGTGGTAGTTCTTACAAATTATAACACTTACGCAAAATACAGTAGTATTTTCTAAAGCATGTCTCTTGGCATTTTAGTTTAAATGACATAATCCCAGATTGACAAACGCTTCTAAGGAATCGTGGAACAGTTACTATGATTCACCACTGTGTACTCCACACACATAGGGACTCACTTGAACATCTGTCTCTCATACCTAGGTTCTCCAGAAGCATGTGGATTTCCAGTTTACTTAGATCAGTGGTTCCCACCTTCCTAATGTCACAACTCTCCTTTTGTGTGACCCACCAACCACAAAATTATTTTCATTGTTACTTCATACCTTTAATTTTGCTACTGTTATGAATCAGACGACCCTTGTGAAAGGGTCATTCAACCCCCAAAGGGGTCACAATCCGAAGGTTGAGAACCACTGGCTAATATGTACGAGTTATCAATGAAAAATCAGTCAGTGCCAGAAACACTGCCCCTACTCCAGAAACTCTCCACTGTTCATACTTCAATCTCAAAAGGATTGAACTGCATCCTCCCCAAAATAAGTATTGAAATGCCAGCTCTGTGCCTGTATATATGATTTTGTTTGAAAAGAAGATTCCCTCCCCCCCCCCCACCTCTGTTTTAGGTATTAATCTGAAAAACAAGGTCAGTGATTCAAACTCTCCAACTCCATGGAAGAAAAATGAAGCTATCAACTCCAGCAAAGATTTACAGGACAGGCTCTAATTCCTATATAGGTGAGGGCATTCTTACATTTATAAGGGTGCTATGAGGTGGAATCAATTCAACGACAGGGTGTTTGCTTTGGTTTGGGTCAGGTTTGTGAAGGTCCGGAACCTAATGACTTCTGAGTTATAAAAAGACCAGACTCAACAGAGAGGCACACACAGAGGGCAGAAAGATAGCAGAGATCACTAACAAGTACCGAGGAATGTCAGGAAACACCAACGATACCAAGCAGACACCAAAACCAAGGAGAAGCTCATGGAAAGAATGGATTGGGATAAGATTCTAATTTTCCTTTCAGCTTTCAGAACTAGGATATAAACATATTTCTATACTTTGAAATCACCCATGTAAGGTTTTTTGATAAGTAACCTGGACAAAGTATATAATATTAAAACACATAAAATGAAATGTCCCTACCATTTTAATTTATATTCATTTATCCAAATAGAAAAAAAGTCAAGCGACTCACAGATCTCTGCTATTAGATGTCAGTTAGTTTAGTAGCCAGTGATCATCCCAATAAGGACTTTAAATAAGACATGTGTCCACCCATGGGAAGGAAAGGTCAAAGATCAGGCCAGTGATTTTCATTTCAGGTAAGTCCAACTATATACTATGGTTGACCATATATTTGATCCTTAACCCTTAAAATCTAAACTGGAAATTTACCAGAAGCAAATTAGGATCTTGGCAGTAGCTGTAATCAGACACCTACTCCGTTGACATATGTTTGGAGGCAGTGCCAAATGTGAGGATCAAGAGATGCTGAGAATGCAGTGAGAGTTATTTTGCTTGCAGGACATACGCTGAAGTGCAGAAGCATCTATTATAAGCTGAATCCTCCATTGAACTCCGTGTGTATACTACACGGGAGGTGCAAGTGATGTTTTTCCCTTGCCATCACACAGAATCTGATTGGCTTCAAATGTCATTTACCTAAGAGTTCTGCTCATTTTATAGAACAAAAGTGATTGCATCCAAACCCACTTGTGAATCAGTAAAACAGAAAGAATGTTTTCACCTATGGAAGGGTAAACTACTCATTTCCTGAACAATATTTTGCAGCTGGAGTAGCCACGTAGGACAAAGGGTTAATTAAGCACTGGACCACTGTCAAGTTGACAGTGGGGATCTGGCAGGGCAGTCTGGAAGCAGGCACAGCAGTCAGCAGCTGAAAGGGCAAAGTCAAGGGATAGTTTTCCTCTGCACAAACAGGGGCCAGCATTGGGAGAGATTGGAGGGAAACTTTCGAGGCAACAAATTCTGTTGAATTTCTACTCTCTCTCCAAAGTGGTCTGTTATCTATAATCAAAGAACAGTCAAAATGATCCCCTTGGTGAAACTTACACATATATTTACATATTTGGGCAGGGAGGTGATTGCTCCTTCTGATGCTATATAGAGCAGTTTCACTTTCAAATAGAACTCTCAAATTCTACACTATATGGATTCCTTTTTTTTTGTACTGTCTTTGTACTGTACTGTAAATGTCTGTGGGAAAAGTATATATAGATATACATATAGTGTATATACATTAATGTGTGTGAGTATACATGTATGTGCTTATTATATGTATGTGTGTGCTCAATATTACACTGGCTCTGAAACAGACCAATGGCATAGTGGACTAAGTGTTGGTCTCCAAACCAAAAGGTCAACCATTTGAAGATAACAGTTGCTCTATGGGAGAAAAAATATGATGCTTTCAACTACCATTAGAATTTACAGTCTTCGAACCCAACAGGGTCAGGTCTATTTCATGCCAGCATGAGTCACAATTGACTCCATGGCGAGAAATGGGACAGTACATTATACCTATAGATACAGATACACTTCCAGTATTGCTATCACAAATATGATTGAGACTTTAAATAAAATTGCATTTAATTTAATTCATTCTCCCAGAGAGGTCATGGATTGCTTAACCAGTGGAGCCTGAGGGCCAGGGTATGAGATCAGTCTATGTCCCTTGCTGTTTTTGAACACAGGTAAGTTTGCTTTTTAAAATCTAGAAGCCACATTTTGTTCACTTATAAAATGACAACAACAGTAACAGTTACCTTTGAAAAGGACACAAAGTTAGCGCATATAGGGTCAGAAATAGATAATATCTTAAGAATTAGCTAGTATGATGTTTCATGGCCACAATAATGGGCTCAACCATGAGTATATTATACATAAGACTGTGATGAGTCAAATGGGCCTGAGGAGCACTTAAAAAAACATACATATTTGATACAGTGGAAAATAAAACTTTCTTAGTGTCTCAATAGGCAAAATGTGTTTCTTTTTCAAGAAATATTTTGTTGAACGCCAAGCCCCCAATCATTCTTTGCAATTTTATTGAGAAAATTACTATTCCAAATGAGATTTGTTTATAAATATTTGAAGGGACATGTTGCCTTCATCACTTGAGTCCTGTACATAATGCAACAATCAAGGATCTTCTCATCAAGCCATTTTTCTATGTTTCAGTAACCTGTAGCAAACTAAGGTTTGAGAATTAAGAAATCAACCTATGGATAAAGAAAACCAAAGTTTAAAAAAAAAAGTTGTAGATTAAAATCACACTATAGTATAGGTTATTTTTTAACTGAAAATATAAAAACAGAAGTTTTCCAAATATTGTTTAAATTTTTCGAACTATAATGTGGTGTAAATTAGAAAGACATTAAAATCTGACAGTTAAATGAACTAACAGAAGATAATGTATTCCTATCTATTGCGGTAAAATCCACATAAGACTTACATTGTAACTGCTGTGGCATTAAATAAACCCATGATCTTTTACATTTATTATTCATTGGACATTCCAGAAATTTTCATCAATCTAAAAGGAAACTTATGCCCATTAAAGAGTCACTCCTTGTTTTTACTCTCCCTCTAGTCCTTGTAAATAGCTAATCAGCTTTTTGTCGGTGAGGAGTTGTCCATATTTCATATAAATGGGATCATACACTATGTGGCCTTCACATCTGGTTCCTTTAACTTATCACTAGGTGTTCAAAGTCCATCCGTGCTATGGAATTGATCAGTAAGCCATTCCCTTCTGCAGCTGAATAATGGACCACTATGTTGTCCTATCACATGTTGTTGGTTGATCTGTTCTTCCAATGGATTGTTTCCCACTGTTAGCTATTACAAAGAGTCTGGTTATAGACAGTCATGTATATATTTTTGATTGAAGGTCTATTTTTAGTTATTTTTGCTATATGTATTAGAGTGGAATTGATTGCTTATACAATCATTTGACAGGCTGGTATGACACTGTGGGTGAGGTGTTAGGCTGTCAACAGAAGGATCACTGTTGAAACTCACCAGCCATGCCACAGACTAAAGATGAGGCCACTGGTTCCCACACAGATTTACAGTCTCTGAAACTCTATTCAGGGTGACCGTGAGTCCAAATTTACATGTTGGAAGTGAAAGATGAGTCAGAATACACCAATGGGTTTGGTTTTATGATAGCTGTATACATAATTCTCTGTGGAATCTGAAAACTGTTTGCTACAACCACTGCATGTTGTATGATCCCATCAACAGACGGTTTCAATACCTCCAAATCCTCTCCAATATTAATTTTCTTTTTTGTTGTTGTTTAATAATAGGCATCCAAGTGGTATCTTACTGTGCTAAGGATACAGTTTTCTTTAACGATGAATAGCCACCATCTTTTCACATGCTGATTAGAAATTTGCATGTCTTTGAAAACTATTCAATACCTTCCCTCATTTTTAGTTGATATTTGGTCATTGTTGAGTTTTAAACTGAGTTTTCTTTGTAGGCATATGCATAATAGAATATGTTAGAAAAGCAGGACTAATATCTACGTCCCTTCTCTGCTCAGTTTCTTTCCAGAATAGTGATACTTAACTTTCTCTCAAGGGACACAATCAGAAAGAAGAACTATTTTTGACACATCTTTGATTCCAACAGAGCAAAAGAGCATATAGGTGAAAAGTGTTATTTAATCTTTGGAGGTTTTTACCTAACAAATCAATCAAACTATTTACAATACTGAATTTTCAAACACTTCCTAATATTTCCTTGCATATAGTAAAAAAGAGGAATGTAAAAATAATAACCTCAAAAACAGATAAACAAGCTTCAAATATGAGGTTTCTCTGCAATAACTCTTTATCTAATTAGCTGGCCTTGGGCAAAGGTTGCCAGAAATAGTCTTCTCACACTGACTTCTGGAATCCTACTCTTTCTTCTTACACAAGACACTTCTTCAACACTGATCCCTCCAAAAGACTTCTTTTTTTTTGCCACAGATTTTATTTTATTTTTTTCTTACAGTTTTATTGGCATATAATTTACATATCAAACAATTCAATTAGTTTGTTGAACCAATTAGTTAAATTGTTGAATCATCTCTGGGATATTTTAAAGTCACCACATTTTTTTTTTTAATATTCAGCAGGATTCAATGTCATGTGATATCAGCCCAATAATCACACAAAATATTTCAAAAAGTTTCAGGTTTGTTCGAAAACAATTTCAAAGACAATTTCCATTTTAGAAATTCTAATCATGAACTATAGATAGAATATTCCCTCCATGTGTTCCTGAAAGCTAGAACTAGAAAGTTTCAAAGTTCTGATTGTTCA
The DNA here is from genome assembly GCA_004026705.1 of Nesogale talazaci. Classification (NCBI taxonomy): domain Eukaryota; kingdom Metazoa; phylum Chordata; class Mammalia; order Afrosoricida; family Tenrecidae; genus Nesogale; species Nesogale talazaci. The sequence goes on along the minus strand of PVJH01000007.1, from coordinate 736,136 downwards.
GATGTATTGAAATGTGTCTGAGTATTCATCGGCCATGGAGTCATAATCATTTTCACTGCAACCAACTCTGTCCTTTGCCTACTTTCGATAAGGCAAAAGGTGCCTCTTAATCATCTTGCACCAAGTGTGTCATATGAGTATGATGTATTTTTAAGTTTATAGTAATCAAAACTAAAATTAAAATCTAGTTCCTTGGTCACACTGGCTTTCTTTTGATTGCTCCTCATCAGAAAAGCTAGATTCAATCAAGAAAACCCCAACATCAGGGGTAGAGGAAGTTATTAACATACTATGAAATACAAATTATACAACAAACATTACTCACTGATTCAAGCAAAGAGGACACAAAACACTTACTGATGAAGAAGAAAGAATACAGCCATCAGTATGAATTACATCTCAACAAAAAAGGAAACATAAAATCCTCCACTGCACCCAAAAGCTTCATCATGATAAGAAAAGAGATGACTGATGTTTTCGTTTTACATGGATCCACAATCAATGTCCATGGAAGAACCTATCGTTAAGTCAGAGGACGTATTGGGCAATAGGCTGCCAAGAGTTCCTTTAAAGTGTTAAAAAGCAAAGATGCCATTTTGAGGACTTAGGCATACCTGACAAAATCCATGGTATTCTCAATGACAACATATACATGATCAAAAGATAATATGGAAGACCTGTGAAGTAATGACTTTGAAAATTATGGTGTTAGCAAAAACTACCAACTGTACCAGAAGAATACAACAAATCATGGTGGGAAGAGGCAGAGTCAGAATGCTTCTTAAAAACAAAGATTGTGAGATCTTCTCTTACTTTGGATATGTCATCAGGAGGTACAAGTCCTGGGAGGAAGGGACATCATGCTTGATAAAATAGAGGGTCTGAGAAAGGAAAGGAAGACACTGGTGTCCTGATGCGGGGAACTGACACAATGGCTTCAAGGGGCTCCACCATAGCAATGATTGTGCAGACAGCCTAGGATGAGGCAGTCGTTCATTCTGTTGTATATACAGTGGCAATGAATTGGAACCATTTTGATAACAACAAACAACAACAGTTAGGAAGATGTGGCAAGGAGTCAGTGTACTAAACAGGACATATTAAAATGTGTCCAGTGTCACAGAAAGTTCTTTCAGACAACATTATTCCAAGATTTACTGGATTCTGATGATGCAAGAGGGAAGCATTGGCCTCCTATTATCAAGGTCAATGGTTCTTACCCACCAGCTGCTCCATGAAAAGGGGACGCTATCAGCTGCTATAAAGATTTATAATCTCAGTAACTCTACTTATCAGTTTCACTTAGTGCTATAGAGGCATTATGAGTGCAAATTAACTTGGGCAGTGGGTTGGGATTTTACTACTCCAAAACATAAAAGAACTTTGTAATGCAAAAGTAATGAATCAGTCACAGAAGTAGAGGCAGTAGGTTCCTTAAAATTAAGGATGGAAAAACTTTTCCCTCTTACTTAAGACATACCATCAGGGGCTGAGCCCCGGTGGCGTAGTGGTTGAGTGCGGGATTGCGACCCACTGGCTAGGAGGTTCACATCCAGCAACATCAAGGCTGGGTAGCTCCCACAACCACCAGAGGGCAGTGATGCCCCCCCCAAAAAATAAAAACTAAAAAGACATACCATCAAGGGAAACCAATCAGGGGAGAAAGGTATCATGTTTGGTAGAGGATAAGTAAAGAAGAGAGAGAGCCTCAACAAGATCTATTGGCACAATGAATGTCTGTAAACTGGAATCGAACAATAAACAGGTATGAGGATTAAAAAAATGGCTTGAGATTCTCTTTTGTCATGCATAGGATCATTTTGAGCCATAGCATACATCAGAATGATTAATAACAATAAAGTGAAATATACTGGGACAATATCGTCTAAAGGTCACTAAAAGCTAAAGTGCTCACAAACAAAATACTGTATGTATTTCATCAGGATAAAACCCTTTGGAAAATATACTGGATATATGTAAAACAAATATAGTGTAGGAAATATAATGGAAACAAATACATTATAAGAGAAAAATGTGAAATTTCTGAGCTTGTATTTTTAAGAGAGATGCTTTTGAGTGTGTGGATATGTCTTTGGACACACTGAAACAGTGATACATTTATTCTTAAAAATAAGTATCTTTAAATGCTATGAATTATGTACCTTCCATGATTTCACCATATATGAAAAATGATAGATTTCAAAATCAATTAGGGAAAATCCAAAACCAAATGCAATGCCATTGAATCCATTTGATCCAGAGAACTCCTAGAGAGCAGAGTAAAATGACCCCCACAGGGCTTCCACCACTATTACTCTGTATGGAACAGAGTGGGCCATGTTTTTCTCACACATAACCTGGAACGTTATTGGTGAGTGTCTTGAACCACTTTCTGGTAGCAACCCGGGCCTGTAACAATTGCATCATCAGCAATAGAAATCTTAGATTATTAGAAGCAGGTATACAGGTATAATTGCAAGTAAAAAGACACATTTATAAATAAAGAATGTTTCAAATAACTCTAGAAGGGTTTTTTTTTTGAAATACATATGCCCTACAAAAGTCTTCTCTGGTTCTTATATCAGAAATCCCTTGAATCCTCTATGCTTATTGCTAGTTAGCCCAAATCAGTTGACACACTCTGCGTTGATCATCTCTGTCCCATTGTTCAATTTAATTTCTCTGCTTTCTATATAAAAGTGATTCCAAAGTTTAAGGCAATCAGTTTTGCCCTCCCTTATTCATTGACAAGCTGCAGGGAGAAGGTGCTTGCAGTTTAAACTGCGCCTAGTGGCGATCGGGTGCTTCCATTCACTCTAGTGGAGACTGGATGCTTCCATTCACTCCCAGGCCCTCACAGAGAGATTCACAAAACAATTCTCCATGAGAGGGGAATGGATAAAGCTAGCAAGTTGCATATCTCTCAGAAAAAAGAAAGTCCCTTGACCTTGATTCCTCTTGATAGGCAGTGTGGAAATGGCATGAAGACCATGTCTGGATTCCTCCAATGACAGAAGAGAACTGGAGAATCCACTATCCGCCCAAGGATTGTTGCCAGGAGGCAGACACCAAACCACCCTCCAGGCTCCTTGACCCTGTTTGACACCAGCCTTCTTTCTCACACTTTGTATTTCTGCTGACCATTGCAGTGACCGCATAGAGCTCATATATTAGTGTGCATTAATGACCTTGGGGGCTAATGGGAGAAGTTAACAGGTTAAAGGTTAAAATCAGAGATGTTTAGAGTAGAAGTCCTTTGTCCACATTGGCATCGCTTTCCAGCCATGCTGACAGGCATCTGTCTCTTTGGTCCTCCGCTTCACAACCAAGAAACTGTGGCCTGCTCTAGCATCGTGGTAAAGCCTTTTCTGTGCAGATAAAGGTCCAAAGGACACCCCAATCTTAAAATCACTCTTTTGTCCAAATGTATCTGCTGCTCACATATCTGGGCTGTGAAGCCCATGGCTCGGTCTCATGGTCTTGGTGCTGCACCACTTGTTCCTCTGTGGCTACCATCACCACTCTAGCAGGGGATCTCAGGCATGCTGGTGGTCTTCCTTCTTAATGGTCACAACACTTTCTGCTTCTGCCTGAGCAATGGCTCGCTTTATTCACAGTAGAATTGCAAACCTGACTAGTCCCCATCATTAGAGTTTCACGGAGCCTATTTGCATGCTCCCTCCCAGTTAGTTGATGAGAATCAAAAGAAATATTAATAGAAGAGTCATACCAAGTATGAGGTTTTTTATGTGTGCCCAAATGGCACCCATAAAAAGATATGATTGGAATCTAGCCTGTCAATCAAGTCACAGCCTGATGGTACCACCTGCTGGGCATAGTCTTCTTATAGAAGGATCCTGGGATTTCTCTCTCTTTTCCTGATCCCCCCTCACCTTTCTACTGGCAAGCCATTCAGAGACCTACCAGAGCTCTCCCTGGCCCCTGCAGATGTGGCCACCACCATTGGATCTACAAGGTGTTTCACCTACTGGCCTGTGATCTTCCTGCACTTTGTACCAAAGCTTGTGGCTACATGAGTCTGAAGAAGGATTTGTGGACTCTGACTTTGGGACTAGTAGTAGTCTTATGGGCCTGATATGGACTGGACTGAGATGCTTTCCTGAGATATAACTACTTCTTGATATAAAGCTAACCCCTACACATATATCCCACTGAATTTGTTTCTCTAATCATCCCAGCCTAACATACCAACTCAGGCAGGTCAACAGCAACAAGCTGCATGTTGCTGACTGAAGTTGTCAAGGATTCCGTCTTGCTTAGACCCACAATCAATGCTCATAGCAGCAGCATTCAATAGAACAAAGCACACCCTGGATTAGTTAATAAACTGCAAATACCTGCACAGTATTGACAAAAACAAAGGCGTTACCTTGAAGTTTAAGACGTGCCTGGCTCGAGCCATAGCATTATCAATTGCCACATATGCGTGTGAAAGTTGAACACTGAATAAAGAAGACCAAAGAAGAATCCCTGCTTTTGAATCGTGGCACTGGAGAAGATTATTGAAAGCATTGGAGTGTTAAAAAGACAAACAAATCTGGCTTGGAAGAAGAACAGCTCGGTGCTTGTTAGAGGCAAGGAGGGAGAGTGTTCATCACACATGCTTCGCACATGTTGTCAGGAGAGACTAGTCTCTGGGGAAGGACCCTGTTCTTGGTAGAGGGGCAGTGAAAAAGAGGAAGAGATGGACAGACACAGTGACTGCAACAATGGGCTCAAGCATGGTAATCAATTTAAGGAAGGCACAGAAGCAGCCAGTGTTTCCTTCTGCTGTGCATAGTGTCACTACGGGTTGGAAGTGACTTGGTGGCAGATAAGAGCAACAACAGGTAGGTGAGCAGCAAATTAAAAACACTGGTTTGGGAAAACCATTCTCAACCTTCCCTCTCTGTCACTAGCTCCTTGATTCCACTATTTTTCCTGTTCTTCTTATCCTGCTCCGGGGACAGCCTTGCACAATATAAATGCACAATTGAAAAGCAACTTTATAGCGCTCACCAAGTCCAGAATAATAAATTAGGCGAAAGACAAACACAATTGAGAAGGGCATTATTTATCACCAGGTTGTGGTGTGGATAAAGAGAAACAGAAGAAGCAATTCAATTGATTCCAGACAGCACCATTTCTTCTTCTTTCTTTAAGACAGGTAAATACCTTCTAAGTCCTGCTCACGTCTCCCACTACAGAGCCATGGCTGGTTGGGGTTCAGTGTGCCCCTGATGGCAAAAAGACCAGAATCACAAACAACTAAAAGATAAGGGATTGTTGAGCAGAAAGGAGTAACGCATCTGGAGATGCTATTTGCTTTTAAAGACAGACAATTGTACGCAGATGAGTCATGCCCTAATAAGAAAAAGGTAAGTAGAAGAGCATAAGTTAATTCGAAATGCATGAGGAGGACTCAAGTGGGACATGATTCCAAAGCAAAGGAGCAAATAGCTTGTACGTTGTCATAAAATTAGAGAAGTCCTTGAATTAAGAACTTCAAATACTAAAAAAGAACATATTGCACACTGGAGATATAAACCACTGGAAAACCACACCACGGGAAGTTAATGCAATAATTTACCATGGAATTCAATCATGTTTAAAGATCTAAACTGTAATCAACATAAGAAGCTTCTCCCTGACAATTTTATTAACATGAGCTACAAAGATATGCTTTTTGAGGTTCACATCCTATGTTGAAACAATTTATTGGAGGTGGGGAATTTCTCTAACAATATTTAACTTATGTACGTGATTAAATCTTCCTAGTTCTAGCTAATTCTTTAATTTTCAATATTGACAGCATTCTGAGACAGAATAAGGTGATGGCCACAATGAATTACATCAACTGTAGCTATCGTGCATTCATTATGTATCCTATCTTCAACTATCCATAAAACGTAAGGGCAAGTATAAAACAGAAACATTAAAAATCACCATGATCTAAAATTTCTATGTGATTCAATGTCCTTCCCCACAAAACTGTGACCAATGCTGTCACAGAACACATCATATCACATGCACACATTGAAAAAAGAATCCCCAAAAGTATGGGTTTTTCATGCAAAACTCTGCAATGAATTTTGCCCAAAAGTCTGAGAGAGTGTGCCTGCCTTTTCCTTTCATTATGAGAAAAGCATACATTCTCCATTCAGATTTTCGGAGTGTGAATCCCATTTTTATCACTTATCTGTTATGAATCCATAGGGTAGTGAGTTTTTTAAATGCTTTGGGAAATCTTTTCATGTTTGTACCTCTCTGAATGGGCCATTGAAACCATCAAAGGAATTCACACATGGGTTTCTTGAGACCATACATCAGGTATTAAAAGTGTTAAAACTGTTAGCTCCTGTAGTGGTTGCAGCATCCAATTCTGACACAAACCTTACTACAAAATATTCTAACATGTTGTTCTCACTTGGGTATGAGTCTGTCGGATAGAAAGGGAAAAGTGGCCCCATAAGTGTGTGTATTTATATGAGAAGGTTTGCTAAATTTAGGAGGAGATTTATATTACAGTTTCATTTTTATGACGTGTGTGTGTGTGTGTGTGTGTGTGTGTAGAGACAGAAACAAAGAGGCCCTAGTAGTGACACAGATCATTCATTGAACTGCTACCTACTAGGTCAGCAGTCCATACTCATCAGAAGTTCTGAGGGAAAAAAGGAAACTTTTCAGACACATAAATATGTTTGTATATTTGTGTTTATGTATGTATATAACACATAATCTCACAAATTGGCATCCTCAACACCTCATCCAATTGTCGGCATGTTTTGGCAGGAAGCTATGCTCACCACCATACCACCAATGCTGTACCTCCTAGGCACATTTTGATTATCAACATTGTATAAATAGCTTGGATCCATGGTTTTAGTCACCTGATTAGCATTTGTATAAAACCAAGTTGACGTATTATAACTTTTCCAGTAATTAAGAGTCAAAATAGAATGATATCTATTTTGCGTATATTTTACTGGCTTCCCCTGATGTCAATTGACAGCCCACAGTGGCTGTCTTCAAACATTCTATTATAACTACTTGCTTTCCATAATATTTCAAGAATATCAAATGATGCTTCCGTAATTATACTTTCATAGGCACTGTACAGTTATTCAAATTTTAAAAGTGGGCATTATATTGCTAAATCAGATATGTACATTTTTCTGGCTCACTTCATCGCTGTGTATGTCTGAGAGAGAGTTTGGGAAACTGGGAGATATTCTATAGATGAATACAGAAGCTTTTTTATATTAGTTTAGTAAATACTTTCATGCAATTTGCTGTCTAATGGTCCACGTTCAAGATACAATTTTTATGACAATAAAAATTATAAAGAGCATTTGTCCCCGAGTTCTGTAAGCAGGTGTGTTTAGATATACCTTTGTCTCTACTAACTGAACTATTCTTAGATCCCTGGTGACACACTCCAGGAAACATTTGATTATGAATCAAAAGGTCAGTTCTTCAAGTCCACCAGCTGCTCTGTGGGAGAAAAGATAATTTGCCCATATAAAATTATAGCCTTGGAAAGCCTTGATCGGGGCCCGGTCAATCAGTATCAATTCAAAGGCAGTAAGTTTAAAAGCAATTAGAAATTGATTGTAAGAGACTAGTACAAATGTAAAGTACATACAGAAATGTATTTACACACTCTACCTACCAAAATAAAGTCTAAAGTGGTCCTATCTGAAATCGTCTTTATTCTTTGGTCTCAATTTCCTACAGTTGAATGCTGAGCCTGAATTCATTCCACACTCCCATGATTCAGAGATTGGGTTTAATTCTAAGGCCATTATTGCAAGGTGTTCAGGTGGCAAGGCTCAGCAACAGTAAACTGCCTGTACACTTTTTAAGAATGAACAAAATGTCAAAGAGTGACAATATGCTTTGCAAAAAATAAGAAAGGTAGAAATTTAAAACTGCATCCAAATGAAATGCATTTTTGTTATAACTTCACAAGTTTGTCATGCTGAACCACTGTCCCTTTACATATTCGAAAGTCCCTCACAGCAATGAGCACCCCTAGGAGGTCTGGTTTCTAAGTATAATTTTTCATTAAAGGGGACCCATAAAGGGAAATGATGAATTCCAAGCTGGTTCAGAAAGAGAATGAGAAAAACCCACAGCAGTTGTGTAAGAAGGTAAGGATGTTTCCAAAAACTGGAAATGTAGCAAGATACAGGAAGCAGATTAAAGTGATTTTCATTAGCCCAATTTGAAAAATATGATTATCAAAATAAAGACTGTTGTTGCTGTTGTGGTTAAGGGCCTTGAGGTGGGTTCAGCCTCCTAGTGAAACTGAATGCAATTCTGCCCAGTTCTGCATGATGCTCACTATTGATGCATTTGAGCCCCTTTTTGTAGTCAATGTGTTCATTCATCTTACTGAAGTCTTTCTTTTTGTTGTTATCCCTATTTTTAGCCATTATGGCACACTGGTTAAGAATTTAGGTTCAATTCAAGAGGTCCAGAGAGGCTTTCTACTCCTGTAAAGAGTTACAGTCTAGGAAACTGATCTGTTCTACTGCATCTTATAAAGTCACTATGAGTCAAAATAGATCAGATAGCAGTGAGTTTGGTTTGGGTTCTCTACCAAGCAATATGTCCTGCTGCAGGTACTGGACCATAAATAATGGAGATAATAGACTGAAACCAATTGAATTGAGGGGTGGATGGCGAGGAACATGCCCTTAGCAAATTCACAGAAGAAAATCGGAGAGAAGTAAAAGTTCACCTGTGCAATAGAAAACCAAGTGGAAACACCTAGAAAAGGACAGCTAGAAAATCACTTCCATAAAGTTATCAGTAATAACTGATCCAGGCAAAACTTATCAACAAGTGCTAAAATCAATAGATAATGGCTTAATTAAAAATAAAATCTTCAAATAGCTTTAAGGAATCTATCCACATATTATATGTGACATGGGTTACAGAAATTCACCTTGTTCTATAAAAATATTCAAGAAAAAGCATAGACTCGAGGGGGATACCAGGTAGGGCACAAATTTCAATACTATCAGTGGCACATGAGAAAGCTTCAAAGACAATTGTCTAATAAGACTCACAGTGTCTGATAAAGATGTCAATATGAGGACTAATGTCTGCAACATGCGCCAATAATGCAAAAGCTAGACAATTCACAAGGACAACATGCAATGAAAGGATGCCTTCAAATGATGATCATGGCAAAGACCAACCACCAACCATGATTTCCAGCACACACAGCAAAACTGTCTTGGATGCAGAATACTTTTTAAAAGTATGATGGTATAACTTCATCTTACATATTTTGGATATGTCATCAGGATGGACCAGATCCTAGGGAAGAACATCATGCCTGGCAAAGTAGAAGCTCAAAGGAAAAAAATAACACCATCAATGAGCAAGATGGACCCAGAGGAAGCAACCACAGACTTAAGAGTAGTCATGGTGAGGATGGTACAACAGGCAGTACTTCCTTCTATTGTCATCTGGAGTTGGAATGGACCAGATGGTGCCTGAAACACACATGGGGTGGGGGCTATGTTTTCTAAACATACTCCAGTATCTTCCTGAAGAGTTTCAATAGGAAGTATTTTACCTAAACCAACTAGTTAAACTTTAAGTTAATACTCAAATATCTTCTCAGAGAACATGTTTATTTTGTTAGGACAAACAGAATGCATTGCATTCTCACTACAACATCAACTGGGAAATTGTTTCACTCTGAAAATAAATCCATGAGAATGCAAACTAGCCAAGTCCTCTTCTACAGATATTTGATTAGAGTAAAATCTCCTTGCATCACCAAATTATGTAAAGTTTATATCAACTCTGTACTCTGATGAGGTTTAATGAAGAAAATACACTTTTTCCTCCCTGAGACAGATTTCTTCAACTTTATTATCAGAGTTCTAAAAAGATGTCAAGCATATAGAGTAAGTCAACCACCAAAATCCAATACCTTTATTCCAGAGTAAATACAATCATTTTTCTGATGGGATCATGAAGAACATATATAGCCTGTCCCGATTAAGACATTTCATGATTCTGTTTCACAGTTTTGACATTGTTAGTTTGTATTGTCTTATGTTGTTGTGGTGGTCATGTATTAGATATGTCAATTTTATGATTGAGATGTAGGGGTGGAGTCTAGCCTGTTAATCTGGAGATAGACACTGAGTAGCCAATGAAGCCTCTGTGTGGGCATGGCTTTCTCCTGAGACTTCTGGGAAATCTCGTGATATTTCCCTGTGGAGATGAGATGATATTTCCCAGTTGTTGGAGTTAGTCTTAGAGACAATGAATTATGGACAAGTCAAGATGGCAGCATCCCAGTAGCTGGAGGAGCCACAGGAGGAGCTACATAGCCTTACCCTGATAGAACCATACCTCTGAAGCTGGAGAAGCCACGTGAAGACCCCTGCCAGTGCTGAGTTGCTTCTATCACCACTGGATGCAGTTGATGGACCCTGAGCCCTGGAAGCAAAGAACCATGTGGAGACCCCTGCCGGCACTGGAACTCTGCACCTACTGGCCTGTGACTACGTGAGTCGGAAGGAGACTTTATAGAGTGATATCGGTCATGTGGGCTAATATCAGAATTAAGACTTTGAACTGGACTGGGCTGGGATGCTTTCTAAATGTCCCATTTCTCTTGAATATAAACCTTTTCTTTATATCCATATGTGTGCCTATGAATTTGTTTCTCTAGTCTACCTGGACTAACACATTATGGTATCTTAGGAGTGGGGAACTAGAGAAACAAATCATAAAGATGGAGGGTAGATCCTTGTTTAACTTTTGCTTCATGGTATTGTTACTTCTTTGGCTAGCCAGATGTCAGATATTTCCCTCCAGGTTAATGAGTTATTTTCTGAAAACAATATTGGAAGCTAAAGTTTTGATTACTTTTAGAAGCTGTCCTTGGTTATTCTTGTGTGAATGGCAAAAATTAATGTTGTTAATGCCTATATTGAGATCAGTGGTAAAAGTCGCCATTTGGATGTCTCAGGAACCATGCTGCTCAAGGAGAAGGTTAAGATGGCTGACAGAAAACATGGATCTGTTCGTAAGCCTTTAGAGACCTAATTCCATAATTTTGTGTAAATAATAGATTAGATAAGGATATAGATAAGCTTAGTAAGTATTAACCTTGACTATTTTAGAATTACATTTAATTTTTTACTATACTGTTTATTCTGATTTCTTATGCCTATTACTGTAAATAAAAGGATGTATAGCAATGTTTGTTGGGAAATATGAAAAGAGAGTTTGTAAATCCAGTTGCTTCAAACCAAGCATTGACCTCTAGAGGATTTAGGACTCAGCTTCAAAGACATCTCTGAAGAGATTAAGCCCACCTTGTCATTAGATGGGTTTAGGCCACACCTAGAAAGACTTCTCTGAAGAAAGGAGCCCCACCCAGTCTCTTGAAGTACTCAGAATATTTGCATTCTGAGAAAAGGTCAGACTGACCAATTGAAGAAGGATGAAGTCTATTTCCTTGGAAAATCTTGACTAGTGATTATTTTCAGAAACTAAGGAATCTGGAACCATGAAGATAAATCCTCCCTGGGACTGAATGTTAAAGGAAGCCTGTGGCAGGCTGAAAAATTGTTAGGTGACCACCCAGATCTACTCTTTGAGTAGAAGTGGGAGAACTGCAGCAGTAGAGATGGGTTGAGTTTGGTCACTGACACCCATGAACTTGGTTCACAGGAAATAGGGAAGATGAAAGTGGGTTGACTGGTCTGAAGTTCATGACTTAGCATGAGAGGGCTAGGCATGTTGAGAATTTGTGATGGGACCATGGTCTAAAGGGAAGGCAACCAATGGATACCCTGGTGAGGCTGAGACAGCCCACATTGAGATGACCAGAACCTGACCGGAGGAAGAGAAGCTACTTGAGTCTGTGAACTGGTGCATATCGCTAATGACTTTATGGATGGTCTGTCCTGATTTGACTTTACTAATGGTTGCCCACTTCACAAGGTTCCAGCTGGAATGAAGGATTCTTCACATTGAAAGATATGATTGTTTTCTCAGAGCACTGGATTGATATAAGTGGGAAATATAGAAATTAGATACCCAAAATGGGGGAATAAATGCATGAGGTAATTGGCCTACAAACTCTCATAGGTGGGGGAATATATATTCATAGGATTATAGGGTGAAGATGTAGATATTAGATAACTGCAACTATAAGGCAAAGGATATATTTTGTTTTGTTCACTTATAGAATGTTATTTTTAAATGATGGTGACACATGTTGAATTGTATATATTTTAGTTTTATCCAGTTAGGTATAGAAATGATTTTATTGTTTATTTGAAAGTTACATATGGTTACCGATATATGTAAAACTGTAAAATTGACAAGGAGTGGTCTGTGGTGGTCATGTACTCAATATGTCAATTTTATGATCGAGAGGTAGGTGTAGAGTCTAGCCTCTTAATCTGAAGATAACCACTAAGTAGCCAATGAAGCCTCTGTGTGAGCATGGCTTTCTTCTGCGACTTCTGGGAAATCTCGTGATATTTCCCTCGTGGAGATGAGATGCTATCTTCCCAGTTGTTGGGAGTTAGTCTCAGAGGCGATGAATTATGGACAAGACAAGATGGCAGCATTCCAGGAGCTGGAGGAGCCAGAGGAGGAGCCACATGATCTTACCCTTATGGAACCAGACCTCTGAAACTGGAGAAGCTTCGTGAGGACCCCTGCCAGTGCTGAGTTGCTTCTACCACCACTGGATGCTGTTGATGGACCTTGAGCCCTGGAAGTGAGGAGTCATACAGAGACCCCTGCCAGCACTGGGATTATGTACCCACTGGCCTATGACTTGCTGAGTCAGAAGGAGACTTTATAGAGCGATATCGGGCATATGGGCTAATATCAGATTTATGACTTTGAATTGGACTGGGCTGGGATGCTTTCTCAATGTCCCATTCCTCTTGTATATAAATCTTTTCCTTACATCCATATGCATGTCTGAATTTGTTTCTCTAGTCTACCCAGACTAACACAGTTGGTTTAGTGTTTTGCTTCAAGTTTGTCTCTGTGCTCTGTCTTTGCTCTTGCTGATTCAGATAAAATACTTGAAAATAACAGGCAGTGTTTTGAACTGAACACTATTTTTTCTTAATGTGTGTGTGAGCTACAGTTTTAGAAATCAGAAACCTAATTATGTGGAGGAAATTGCCCAGAGCTCTTGAACTACAATCCTGTCAGTAGAAACAAAACCTGAACCCAAGTAGACCAAGGGCCTGTTTCACAGGTCCCTGCTAGATGAGCACACACGATATCTGCCCCTCCAAGCTCCGTCAGAGAAGGAATGCTACTATGAAGAAACAAAGATAGCAGCTTATATTAAATTTCCTATTAATCGTGTGCATGTCCGCCTCAATTTCAAGAGACAACATTTCACTTAATGAGACCTCTCATTATAAATATTATTCATAGGGATTCTGTTGACATGCGTTTTCTGACACTGACTGGGCAGATGGCAGAAAAAAAAAAAACAGTGTCTGGTCTCAAAAGCACGATTGGACCACTGCGGTAAAAGAGCAATAAACAAAATAACAACATTGCAGCCCACTTCAGTTTATGTAGGCAGTCAGCCTTTTATCGCTGTAAAACCTTGAAATGGATGTGTGAGCTTTGCTGCAATAAACAAAGAGTTGTTTACAGCTTGAGGATGGCAGGTACCAACTCTGGGCTGGAGCGTCAGCCGGCTGAATGTCAGGAACTGACTAATGCGAAGAAACATATTGTGGCTTGTTTTATGGAGAATATGTTTTATAAACCTCAAGGGACCATTTATCATGAATTCATCCACTCTGCAGCAGACTGCTGCTTTAATGTTGAATGCCGGTTTTCAGTCAGGCCTTCTAGTTTTAAAAAAAAATGAGGGTGGGGGTGGGTGTGGGTAAAAGGAAGTAATTTTGTTTCTGTTTGCTTCTTCTTGATGATTCTCAAATTTCAGCAGAAAAAAAAATCCATTCTAACAACTTCTATCCCTTAAATGAACTAAATATTTTATGACTGGGGCTAATTCATTAGAAAATTTACATTTACTTACTGTTGTGAGCTATTTCGACACTGCCATTTATTTGGGAGCTGGTGAGCTTGCTGTCTGCCAAGTTCTTGATAAAAGAAGAAAGCACCTACCACAGATCTGCTTCACTAATGGGTGCAGGGAAATGCATCGCGTTTCCCATAAAACGGAGTGACCAAATCAACGCAGCTAGCATCTTAAAAGCTGTGTGTGTGTGTGTGTGTGTGTGTGTGTGTGTTTCTGAAGTCAATAACCCAAAGCCACTATTTTTCAGGGAAGTCATTCGTGGTATCCATTAAATAACAATGATAGACTTGACTTCCTTTATTACATGTGAGAGTTCATTGCAAGGGAAAAATAGCAGCTCGCCTGTGTTCTAAGGAACTTCTCGTTACAAGTTGAAAATGGACATCTCTCATTATGTCAGCAATTCTCCAGCTTGTCTATGAATCCAAGCATACGGTGTAATCTGCCCCAAGATACACTTTTACCTTTTGATAGCCTGTATTGTCACACAGTGAGAAAGCAGACATAGGTTTAACACAGGCGTGTTTGTCTTAATGCTCCAATGGTTGGTTTGGGGCTTCAAAGCTCAAATATGGGGAATTGTGGGAATAATGACAGTGAAGAGAGTAGTACAGAGCTTTGCAAACAATAGTCAGTGATCTTGCTTCAACAGAGACATTGGACAAGGGGAGGGGACATGGTGCTAAATTAAACGGTAGATTCTGGCGCCGACCCCAGATGTGTAGAATTGAAACTGTGTTCATCTTGGTCTAGGAAATATGTCACTTAAACTTCCCCTATTACTGTAACCTGCCCCTATATAGCATTATTTTTGAAGTAATGAAAGATAGCAAAAATATACATGTAACATTTTTTGTAGCATAGATCTTGAATATTTTAAAAGTTGGAACACACAGAAGTCTCAGACAAGTCACAGACTACCATGGAATTCTACTCCATGCTTTGTCCCTTTTCTCCTTGTCCTCTCAGGATATTTTCTGGAATCCCTTCATCATGAGAATGTTATTGTTATATGTCATTGAGTTGATTTTTCAACTCAGTTATCTCATGTGACAAGTGTGAATGCCTCAGAGCTGTGATTCTCAACCTATGGGGGTTGAGAACCCATTCGCAGAATAAGTTCTCAGAACCTATTCACGACCTCTTTGGTTGTTGCAGAACCCTTTCACAGGGATTGCCCAATTCATAACACTAGCAAAATGACAGTTATGAAGTAGCAATGCAAATAATTTTGTGGTTGGATGGTCACCAAAACATGAGGAACTGTACAAAAGGGTTGTGGCATTAGGAAGATTAAGAATCACTGTCTTAGAGGGTTTTCTTACCTGTACTCTTTTTGATGAATGTAGAGCACAGAACTGAGGCCTTTGAATGATAGTTTGGTGAATGACCAATGAGGCCAGATGAAGGAACAGATCAGTCTAACAGGAGTACAACAGGAATCCTCCTTGCTAGAATGTAAGGATGGCAACACTTGGTTTCAAGAACTTCAGATATGTACACACACCTGGAGCATGTCATCATGCTAGAGAGAGGATCAGCCAAAACAAGGACAGTCCTCAATGAGATGAATTGACAAGGGGATTATAGCGATGGGCTTGATGGGCTCAAGTATAGCAATGACCGTGAGGAGGATGAACAATTGAGCAGAGTTTCCTTCTGTTGTACGTTACTATGAATTGGAATTGACTTGCAGATATCAAACAAGAACAATCTCCACAAATCAAATCATCACGTTTTTCTCCCAAGGATGCACTAAATGAGTTGGAACCACCAACCCTTCTGGTAGTGTTGTAGCACTTCACAGTAGTGCTGCTAGAAAGGACAGATACCTTTCATGCTTTCTTAATCATAATATTGTTCTAGAATCAAGTACAATGAAATCCTTCAACCCTTCATGTGGCAATCACCTAATCTGGTGTCAATTAGAGGTTTAAGAGTGTAAGGGTAGGGTCTAGCCTGTCAATCTGAAGATAGCCAATGAGACCTCTGTGTGAGCATGGCCTTCTCCTGGGAATTCTGGGAAATATGGGAATTCCTTCTTGGAAGCAGGTGACTGTATCTCTTTAACCACTCCCTGGGAGTCATTGCAGCTGACAAGACACATGGCAGCATGCTGATAGACCCCAAGGCCTGGTCACTGGAGGAGCTGGGGAGAGACCTCTGTCAGCACTGAGATACTTCTATCACCACTGAATAAACATGACTCTGCACCCGTTAGCCTGTGATTGTCCTGATACCACTAAATGTCCTTCTCAAGTCTGAAGAGGGCTTATGGATTGATATCAGACATATGGGCTAAAACCAGACTTATGGACTTGAACTGGACTGGGTTGGGATGTTCTCACAATGTACAGTTGCTCTTGTATAAAACTCTTTCTTATGTACACATTAGAGCTTCTGTGGATTTGTTTCTCTAGTCTACCTGAACTAACACACTTCAGTGTTTTCTTCATTTATCATGAAGCAAAAGAAAATGTCAGTTTTAAAATTTTAGAGAGACTACATGTAGCTTTCATATGCATATGAAATTTAACAATATATGGAATTTTATAACCATGGCAGAAATATTCAAGAAATTTCCCTATCCCAATAACATGGAGGGTCTGCTTAAACAAAGAGAATATGATAGTGAGCAAAGTTTGCCTGTCGGTCATTGTAGTTGTGTAATTCGGGGCGGGGGAGTGAGCGGGGCGGGGGGTGGGGTGGGGGGGTGGTAACATACATTTCAAAGTGATAAACACAATCCTTCCTGTTCAAAGCAAAACTCATCACTTGAATAAGTATGGGACCAAGGGACTTCGTAAATAATGAAAACCATGTTTTAAAGAGTCAACTGTCTAATTAACTTTAAGGCTAATACCTCAAAGCTTTCATTCTTATAGGGTATTGGACTGTTGCCCTCTGAACATGACCTAGTTCACGATACAGCTAGTTTTGTTTGGAAATAAAGTGTTGCATTATTTCCAGCTATTAGAGTTTCTTTTAAAACAAGAACTGAGAGTAACCATTTCAAAACCAAGACATAAAAGGTCCTTGTTCTATCATGGGGAAGGGGGGAGACTCCATCTTCTAATTTTGGTGGACATTTCTCACCCTTATATGAGAAATGCTTAGCTGGTTTTCCTATTTATCAGACATTGATCAGATATTTATCATATAGGATTGATAAGATATTATCTGAGAGATAACACTGAGGATGGTAAGCCTATGGTTGCAGAATAGAGAAATCTATTAGATTGTAATGACCAAGTTAGAGAAAGTGTGTTTTGTTCTTGTGGTTGTTGTTATTTGTGTCTTTGAGCCAGTATTGGGTCCTCGAAACCCTCTGTACAACAGAAGAATCCAGCCCTGGGACCAGCACCACCTTCTTTGTTGTTTGAACTTATTGTGAGAGGTAATGCAACAATTCATCTGATTGATGGTCTTCATATCTTTTGCTGACTCTACTTTAGAAAGAAAGATGTGCTCCAGAGACTTGTCCTTCTTCATAACATGTCCAAAATACAAGAGATGAACTCTTACTTACTCTGCTTGTTTCTAAAGAGCATTCTGGCTGTACTTAGACAAGTTTATTAGTGCATTGACAGCCATTAGTCCATGCAATAATCTTTGCCAACACCATCATCCAAGGTCATAAATGCTTAGGCAACCTTTTTTCACTGTAAATGCTTCCTATCCATATGAGATGATTAAAGTAGCATAAATTGGGTCAGATACACTTTTTAGTCCTCAATATGATATCTTTGCTTACCAACACATGTTGTTTACCAACACATTTTTATGTTAAAAATATTTTCTTTTTTACAAAAGCAAGATGGTTTATAACAATTTTTTCAAGAGTTGACAAAAATCTAACAGCTCAGCCTTCTTCACAGAGAAATTTGTTAACATTAGCTATAATTCTAAATCCTGATAAAATAAAAATTTCAACATCACATCCTGTTTGTTTCCTATTTCTGTTCTCAATTTTGTATTTACTGGCATAAGTGTATGTGGTTGTTATACAAGGGGTCATTTAAAATTTCCTGGGAAAATCCCATCATCTTTTAATTCCATTAATCTATGAAATGTCTAACTCTCCTTATGCATTTAATAACAGATTAAGTGCATACATCAAATTTGGTAAAAAATAATCGGGGTTACATAAAGTTTGATCAATATGCCAAAATTATTGGTGTCAAAATTGAAATTCCAATGACTTTAGCTCTCCTTCCTCCAATTGCTAGTTTTGGGGCTTTCTGCCCATTGCTCATTGTCCTATTGATATTATAGTCTTTCTTTACATTTATTTTTCACTCCAAGTATTTTACATAAATAACTCTATTCTTTCAGTGAACTGTACTTGCAACCAATTCTAATCACTTGCTGATCATATCCACTTTATTTGTATTATATGTATGTATTTGCATTATAAAATCCTAAAATTCTCAATTAGGATCTCCTAGATTCATTACTAAGCCTACATGTATTTAACCCCAATAAGTGGTAGGCAATTTTGTGTGGTATGTCTCACAGATGGTTGTTGAAACCAATATCCCTTGTGTTTCCCATGAGAAGGTGAGAAATACAAATTATGAGGTTCTGATTCAAACCTGTCAAATCAGAAACTGTTGTGGGGGGAACCAGAATCTATGTTTTAACCAGTCTTCCAGAGTTACAAGTTTAGAATCTCTAGGGTATAATAGTAAACTATGAATTTACAAACCAAGAGACACTTTGTTTTGAGGGTAGGCTCTTTCTGATTTGTATCAAGTTAAGCAAAGTTCTAACCTTCTGATTGGTCAGTTTGAATCATAGTACCCATCCCTAATCCATCACTTTAATGAGAAATATGAGATGATCTGGTTATCTTCTTCTTGCTTCTTGCTGTGGATAACATGTTGCACTCGTTGAGTGTATTCCTACTCAGGGTGTCCACATGCATTACAAAAGAGAACTGTGATCTATAAGTTTTTTATGACTATCAACTTTCAGAAGCAATTATTTATTCTTAAATGTCTCCAGTGGATTCAATGATAAGCATTGAGTGTAATAGTCATGTACTTAACCATCAGTACCAGACAAGCATTCCTACTCTTTAGATAAAGAAGTAAAAAAAAAGTCCCAAGTCTGCTAAAAGGAATAAAATATCCATGTAAGTATGGAGTTGCACAAATCGTGGATATACCAAGGACTTCTAGAATAACAAACACATACATCATGGAAAAAGTACACTCCAAATGCTCTGTAAAAGCAAGATTGGCTATATGTCATCTATGTTCTTTGGGTGTGAAAAGAGGGACTAATGATTGTCCCACTGGTTGCAACAATGGGTTGAAATATTCTAACAATTGCAAATATGGCGCAGGACCAGAGGTGTTTTTTTTTTTATGTTGTATGAAGAGTCATTGTGACTTGGAAATAACTCAATGACTTCTAACAACAGTTTCTTAAAGAAAGAAAGGCTGGATCATAAACATTTTCAGTTCATCTCCAGCAACTTTGTTGATACGGTTTCAGTTCTCCAAAACTTTTCTTCTAATTATCTATGTCTATTTACTTTCTTTCAGACTTGGATCAAAATCAATTACTTTCAGCAAGTTTCCTTGAGTTAATCTACCTCTGTCTGAAGACAATGTTATACTTTGGAAAATTCAATCTTCACTATATTTTTTAACAATTTCTTTGTGATTATTCCCATACCAGCTCTGATGTGTGATTGCTTTCCTGACTAGATTTTAAATGCTTCTAAGGAGGGACTTTTAGTTCTGTACTACTCCACTTTGTGTTTTATGATTGTATACATTCACAGGAAATAATGAATAAAATTGTGTGTTATTAATCCTATCCATCTCCTGATTTCTAATTTCAGTAACATAAGAAGAGACTTGGGATTTACCTATTTAGATAAAACTTATTACACATAATTTTAAAATGTGACTGCTTTGAGGCTATGCTATATCCTACTGGTAACTGAAAATCCATGACACCTATGTCAGTTTTGCATGATATGTTGGCATGCTCATCACTGTAATGCTGAAAGTTTATACCACATGTATTGCAAATACCAGTCAACAAGTTTCAGCAACATTTCCAGAAAAAGAACAGCTTAAGAATATTAAACAGGCTATCCACTTCTGAGGGAAAAAACATTTTAAAGAGCTGCAAACATTGTCAGATATTGTGCCAAAAAATGGGTCTCACCAGTTAAGAAGGCACTCAAAATGCTACTGGGAAGAGTTACCAATCAACCTTAATAACATGGATGGAGTAAAGCCTTAGGGACCCCTATTTTCTGATATTACATGATTCAAAATGAGAAGACACAGCTTCAAGTATCCATTAATATGAATATCCATGAAATATGCTTCTAGGAAAATTATTGTTATCAAAAATAAAAGTGAACACACAAAGAACAATAGTCTAGGTATCAGTGACCTGAAATGAATTGGTGCAGGCCATTTTAAGTCAGATCAGCTCAACACTTACTCTTCTGAGAGTCACAAGTTCAAAAGGAATAGAGACCTATTCATCATCAAAAAGAACATTTCAATATATATCTTGAAGTAGAATGATGTCCTTGACAGGAGATGCAGTTAATGCAACTATTATTCAAATTTACCCACTAACCACTAAAGTGAGTGTTGAAGTAACAGATGAATTCTACCACCTTCTTTAATCTGAATTCAATTCACCCTGCAATCATGATGCATTACTAATTAATAGTGAGTGAAATGCAATAGTTGGAAATAAAGATGAGGAACAGCAAACATGACTATTGTTTACAGAAACAAAGAAATCATATGATACAACTTTGGAATCAAAAACACTTCATTATAACTACCATTATTTTAATAAATGACTATAATATATGTGGACCTTGCTAGATGTAATACATAGGAATCAAATAATTTCCATCTATGGAAAGAGATTATAAAGAAACTTAATATTGTTAGCCAACACACAGTAAAGGGATGAGTGCGACAGACCAAATAAATTAAAGATAAAACTTAAGAAAATTTAAAGAAGTCCACATGAGCAAAATGTAATCTTGAACATATCCCACCAGTATTTAGGTAGAGAACAACTCAATAATACACTTGATGGAACAGAAAAGTTATGAATGGAAATGTAATCAGTTGTGTGTTAAAATCGAGACATTACACATGAAGAGAGCATGAGATTGTTAACAATTCAGGAAAGAAATAAAAGACCAAAGAGTATTCTTAAAGATATTTTGAAATGAGTTCTTTTAGGTAGAGTGGTGAAAATAGCAAAGAAATGATGAAGTTAAAAAGCTGAGCAGAAAATATCAAAGGACAGCTTGAAAAACAAAGTACAATATTATTATAACGTGCAAAAACCTAAATTTAGAAAGGCAGGAAGTAAGAACAAACTTTAAGAATTGAAGAAAAACCCTTCGACTCTCAAGTTTCAAGATTTAAGGGCTCTATGGGCAAAATATTGAATAATGCAGGAGACATCAAAAGAAAATGGAAGATACAATGCATTAAAAAAAATTGGCCAGTGTCCATATATTCCAAAAGGTAGCATAAGATAAAGAACCAATGATATTGAAGAAAGAATTTCATGCTATGGTGGAGGCAATTACAAAAGATAGCACTCCACAAATTGAGAGAAAACTAGTTGAAATTCTTCAACAAACTACCGCGATGCTGGAAGTACTCATTAGTCTATTCCAATAAATTTAGAAGTCTGCTACCTTGCAAGCTGGCTGAGGATCCATATATAAACTCATTCTAAACAATGATGACTCAACAGAATGCAGAAATTAGTTAGCAATATTGTTAATATCACATGTGATGAAAATTATCCTGAACATAATTCACAATTATTTACTAAATTACCAGTAAGAGGTTGCCAGAAGTTCAAATCAGATATGTAAGGGAATGTGGAACAAGGGATATTGCAAATGTCAGATGGATTTTGACAGAACCCAGAGAATACAGAAGTATGTTTGATTATACTCTAGGATTGTGATTATACTCTAAGATTGTGTAGATTTTATATGTAAATGAATAATCTTGAAAAGAATGAGAATACTTGAAAATTTACTTGTGCTTATTTGGAACTTGTACATAGACCAAGAGCCAATCTTTTGAATATAAGAAAGGATTATGGAGTGATTTAAAATTGTGTGTCAGGACTGTATTTTTTTTCATCATACTTAACATTTATGGTGCCCAAATAATCTGGGAAGCTGACCTACCTGAATGCAGCATCAAAATTGGAGGGACACTTATTAACTACTTGGGTTTGAAGAGAGCACTTCTTGTTTGCCAAAAAAAAAAAAAAAAAAAAAAAAAAAAACTTTAGCACTTGATGAAAATTAGGAATTCCAGCCTTCGGTGTAGAATCAATTCAATGTACCTTAAACCAGAACCCCCATAACTGGACCAATTGGCGATGTCATGAAACATGGGGAAAATATTGAAGTTTTCAAGTATTTTAATTTATTGTACTCATCACCAATGCTCTTGGGCACAGCAGTCAAGAAATCAGTTTTTTTGTTTCCCTATGTTGTTATGTTTTGCATTGTCTTGTTTTTGTCCTTATTACTGTCACTGCATATCTATCTAGATAAGCTACAAGGGATAAACATTCCAGAGGAGAAAACAATAGTTCTGATGATTCTGGGGTGGGGTGGTGGGCCCACAGGAGAAAAGGAAGTGAGGGAAAGGAAGAGGGTACCAAAAAATCTATGGACAAGGAAACATCAAGTGACCTAAACTTCTTGTGGAGGAGGGTATAGGATGCCTGGAGGAACTCGATCAAGGGAAATGTAGCCAAGAGAAATTACAGAACTTTGAATGAAGGTTGAACATTATAGCAGGATAAGAAAAAAAGTAAAACGAAATAGAGGAAAGAACTAGAAAGTGAAAGGTACAAAGATAGAGGTCTAAATACTGGCATATACATATTTATCATATATATTTGTGTATAAGCTGAGTTATTCAACACATTTTAATGCAGTTTTGGGGGTAAAATTAGGTGCCTTGGCTGATACTCGGGTCAGGTTATTCTCAAGTATATATGGTAAATACATTTATATATAGGGTTAGGGAAATAGATCTATATGAATATATTTCTTTGTTAAGTATTTTCTTTTCTTTTGTAAATCCTTTCATTGGGGCCTCAAACACTCTTATCACAATCCATACATAAGTCCCCTGTGTGTCAAACAAAAGATATAGCACCCACTGTACACCCACTGCCCGCATCATTCTCATAGCATTTGCCTTCTATCTAAGCCCTTGGCATCAGCTTCTCATTTTTCCCCTCCCTTCCTGCCTCCCACATACCCTTGATACTTTATAAATTATTATCACTTTGTCATATCTTACACGGTCCTTTGTCTGTCTTCACTCACTTCTCCATTGTCCATACCCCAGGGAGGAGGTTATACGTAGATCCTTGTCATGGGGTGCCCCTTTCTACTCCACTTTGTCTCTACCTTCCCAGTATCCCCATTCTCATCACTGGTCCTAAAGGAATACTCTCTCCTGGATTCCCTGTTTCCAGCTCCTATCTGTACCAGTGTATCCTCTGAACTAGCTGGAATTGGAAGGTAGAATTGGGATCATGATAGTGGGAAGGAGGAAGCATTGAAGAATTAGAGGAAAGTTGTATGTTTCATCATTACTACACTGCATCCTAACTAAGTTGTCTCCTTTCTGTGACCCTTCTGGAAGGAGAATTCCATTACCTACATATGGACTTTGGGTCCCTAACCTGTACTCTCTCTCACTTACACTAATAAATTTTTTTGTTCCTTGATGCCTGATACCTGTGATCTTTGATGCCTGGTGTTCACACATACTAGCGTGCTACTTCCACATGGGCTTTGTTGCTTCTGAACTACATGGCCACTTGTTTATCGTAAATTCTTTAACACCCCAGTCATTATGTCTTTTATTGGAGGGGGGCATCACTGCCCTCTGGTCATCGTGGGAGCTACGCAGCCTTACTGTAGCTGGATTTGAACTGCCAAACCAGTGGGCTGCAGTCCCACACTCAACCACTATGCCACTGGGGCTCACGTTATATCTTTTAATAGCCAGAGACCATCAGTTTTCTTCACCACATTTACTTATGCATACATTTGTCTTCAATAATCACAACAGGAAGGTGGGCAAACTGTGATATGAATTTATAGTATTTGATACGTGATTTCTGATCCCTTTGCCATCTAGTGGTCACACAGGCTAGTGTGTTTCTTCCATGTGGGCTTTGTTGCTTCTGAGCTAGATGGCCGCTTGTTTACCTTCAAGCCTTTAAGATCCCAGATGCTATATCTTTTAATAGCCGGGCACCAACAGGCTTCTTCACCATCATTGCATCTGCACACTTTTGTCTTCAGCGATCATGTTGAAAAGGTGAGCCTTGTTGAATGCCAATTGGACAGAACAAAGTGTTCTTGCATTAAGGGAGTATTTGGGTGGAGGCCCAATGTCCATCCGATGCCTTAATACTGAATTTATAAATATGTGCACACAAATCTATCTCCCCTTCATAATATATAAATATATTGACCGGCATATATGCCTGTATTCTGTATTTAGACCTCTAAGAATGTCCCTTGCCTCCTATTTTCTTCCTCTATTTCCTTATACTTCCCACTATCCTGCTCAGCCTTCATTTGGGTTTCAGGAATTTCTCTTAGTTAACCTGCCCTTTATCAATCCCTACCAGGCCTCTCACTGCCTCCTTGCCACTGATTTTGGATCACTCATTGTTCACTTATCCCTGGGTTAGTCAACAGCATCTCCCTTCCCCCACCTCTCTCTCTTCTATATCCCCCTGGAATCATCGATCTCATAGTTTTCTCCTCCAGACTGATCATCCAGACTATCCTATCTAGACATACCTGCAGAGATGATACTATGTACAACAAAACAAGGTATAGCAAGATGAAGTGACAGAACAAAATGAAACAATGGAGGAAATAAGAAAAAAAAAGAACAATACCCAGAAAAGATAGATAAATAAAAATAATAAAAAATCAAAATCTATATATAGTTCAACGTCTGTTCGTTAACCTCTAGGAGTAACCTCAGGTCAAGTCCAATGGGGTTCTAAGCTCTGGCCCCCAAATCTATCCTTGGCTCTCTCTCAATACTTGCATGCGTTGCACCCTCAATTTTTTAAGTATTAAAGCAGCAGATGTACATTGAATCTTCATCAATAGTTCCTCAATTCAAGTACTCCTTGTTCTAATAGCCTGGCATTCTTTGCTGTTCACCTTTCCTGACAAAGTCAAAGACAGAATGTGTGAATAAGCAAATGTGGTGAAGAAAGTTGATGTTGCCTGGGTATCAAAAGACATAGTGTCTGGGGTCTTAAATACATGAAGATAAATGAGAAGCCATCTAGTTGAGAATAAAGAAATCCCACCGGGAAGAAGCACACTAACCGGTGTGAACATGCGTTGTCAAAGGGATCAGGCAGCAAAGACACAAAACAAAAAATCATACTGATGTGAATGGGGGGAGGGGGGCGGGCAGAGTAGAGACTCAAAGCCCACCCATAGAAAATTGGACACCCCCTTACAGAAGGTCATAAGGAAGACACATGCCAGTCAGTGTTCAGTATACTACTGATGAAACACACAACCTTCCTCTAGTTCTTTGATGCTTTCTCCCCCCACCAATCCACACTCTAATGACCTCAATTACCTTACAAAAATGACTAGATCAGAGAAAGTACACTGTACAGATAAGAGCTCACAACACAGGGAATTTGTAATAGAGAAACCCATCAGGACCAATAATGATAGCAATGTAATCAGGAGGGTAAGCAAAAGGTTCGAGTAGAAAAGGGGAACTGATCACAATGACCAATATATAACACCTCCTGCCCAAGGGGACTGACAACAGAAAACTGGTGAGGGAAGACAGTGGCTAATGTAAGAAATGGAAATATATATATATATATATATATATATATATATATATATATATATCCAAGGAATCATGGGGAACAGGGAATGAACTGATACCAAGGACTAAAGTAAATAAAAATTGTTTTGAAAATGATAATGGCAGCATATGTAGAAATGTGCTTGACAAAATGGATGGATATGTGGATTGTGGTGAGAACTGTAAGATCCCCCAATTAAAAGGTTTTGTTAAAGAAATTAGCTGACTAAAGTAATTCAAAAAGTGAAACAAATCTACAAGGCTGAAAGTAGGAAGTCATAAAGAGAACAACAAATTACGAGGGAAACAGAATATATATAAAACAGTTGAACAGAGAGGTTGATTACAATTTTTATGTTTTTGTTGTTTTTTGGGCATCACAGCCCTCTGGTGGTGGGAGGAGGAGGCCCAGCCTTTGCTCCTGTGGAGCCACTGCTGGAATTGAACCTCCATCCCAGTGGGCTGCAGTCCCGCGCACAACCACTATGTCACCGGGGCTCAGCCCGATTACAATTTATTAGAGAAAATTTTTCTTAAACTTGAAAAGAAGATAATAAAAAGCAAACTAATCTAAAATAAAATGGTCAATTTTGAACAGGTAAAAACTAAGAGGGAAATTAACTGAAAAGTAAATTAAAAATATAACAAAAATTATAGTAAAAGCCATGAAAAATGAACTTAGAACCTGAAAAAAGAAACAAATAACATCATAAAAGGTACACAGAAAAATTACATCAACTAAACCATCAACAAATGACATTTATAATAACATTGAGGCTGAACTCCAGTGACATAGTGGTTGTGTGTGGGACTGAGGCCCACTGGGTTGGAAGTTCAAATCCAACAGCAAGGCTGGGCCTCCTACTCTCACCACCAGAGGGCAGTGATGCCCCCAAAACAAACAAACAAACAAATAACATTGAATGTAAGTGTCTTAAATTCACTAGCTAAAAGACAGAGACTAGTAGAATGGGTAAGAAAACAAGACCCATGCTGTTATAAGAAATACATTTGAAACAAAGAAGAAAACAGACTTAAACTCAATGGATAGAAAGAATATATGAAGCTAACAATTAAAAAAGGCAGGAGTAACACAGTTAATTTCTGATAAAAATTTCTGGAATTTTTAAGCCAAACATTTGTTTTTTATGTTATTTTTCCTTTGATTTTCTAATAATTGATTTCTGATTTATATATTTAAAACAAAAATAATAGAAGATGGTTTGTACATTTGAAACCTTCATGAATTTATTTTTTAAATCTTTATTAATTTATTGAGACTAGATTTTTGGTGTAACACAGAGTTCAGTCTGTAGAGTTTTCCATAAGCACTGGAGAAAAATGTACATTGACCTTTGGTATGTAGTATTGTATGCATATAGGAAGCGAACCAGTTTATTGTGTTTTTCAAATCATCCATGTCTTTGTAAAGTTTATTTCTAGGTGCTCACTTCTTTACCAAAAGTTATGCCTTAAAAAAAGTTATGCCTTAAAATCACCTATATTATTGTGGAACTGCCTATTTTGCTTTACAAATTTGTTAGAGTTTGAAATATGTGTTTGGGGCCTCTTTCATTGCATGAAATAATAGGCAATTTAAGATTACTGTATATTTGCTATTCTCCTATTTTCTTAACTTCATATGACATTTCTTACTTTTGCAGTCATAGTTTTGCTATATTTAATAGTGCTATTGAATATTCCCCCCAGTGTCTAGCCCTCATTTTTTTCTTAAATAGAATCTACCCACTCAAAAAACTAAAATGTATTGGTGAATATCCCATGTATTTTTGACTATAGATGTTTTACTAAACATAGATATTTCTATTGTCTCATAGTATTTTAAATATTCTAAAACAGTGGTAAATGTAATGATGCTATTATTAAAATTACTAGAGGCACAATAGAAGTTACTTATCTCTCCCAAACTTGATAATTCTAACACTAAAATGAAACAAGGTTAGGTATACGTAAGATCCTAAATATATGAATGGATTTTGAACTCACTCTTAACTGGAAGCCTTAATGTAAGTAACAGTTCTTATGATATGGCCCTGCTTAGCATCAGGAAAAGACTATTGATGATATGAGTGCTATAGAAAACTGTATTGAGGAAATTAGATAGTGCCCAGCCATCAGAAAGATTAGAATCTCTACTCTTAAAAAATTGTCTTAAAACAAGCAGCCATTTAAGTGTTTGTCAGCTAAATTCACAAGAATGAAGCATAACAGTCTACGTGATACAAAGATTGTAACTGATACAAGACCAGAGAAGATAATTGTTTTAGAGCTTATATTGTGTGCACCCCATTTTTACAAGGTCATGGATGACAGTGAAAACCCCAAATACATTTGCTGAGTACCCATGTGAAATGAGGCTGATTATTGACCTGGGATGTAAATACCCTTGCCCTCCAACTATTATGCTTTCAAGAAAGTGTAGCTAGGTTAAAATGTAACATTTTGGCATTTGTCTCCCCATTTAACCATTTACCATTTTAAATTTGCTTTTGCTTTTGTTATTTTGCTTTCTTTTGGATTGAGGACTTGGGTGATTTTTTTTTTTGTATATGATTTTCCTTATACAAAATCCAGGATATGCAAATATATAAGTAGATGAACTGGATTAATGGTTTCTTAGGGTTATGACAGGGAAAATAAGAAATTAATTATGAGTACAAAATGAAGAAAATGTTCTAACATTGATTGTGGTGATGATTGCACTACTTGTTTAAATGTTTTTAAACCATTGAAATGTATGGTATTTGAACTATATGCAGATAAACTGCTAACATTTCTTAGAAGGCCGGTTCTTGGAAAAACACATGTTTGGTCAAGTAGATGGCCCAGAGAGATACTCAACAAGACAGATTGACACCATGGCTGAAACAAGAATCTCAAACAGAAACTTATTTGTGAGGAGTGTTTCCCTCCACTTTATGTGCTTGTAAATGTTTGCTATGTAAGATAAGTAAAAAATATATGCCTATTTTTATAGTAGTGATTAAGAGCTCAATCAGACACTGAATTCACATTCACATCCAAATCTTAACTCCTCCACTTACTGGCTTACTAATCCTTTCTGGGTCTGAAATTATTTTTCTTCAAAGTCAGGGTAACCTCATGGGGTTATCCTGGGGATAAAAGGAGTGATTGTTTGAGAAAGTTTAGTACATTATTATATAATAATGCTTACATATCAAAGTACTTTCATCACCCTCACTGTTATTATTTCAATCTGCTCCCCACCTAATCCATGGCAACAAACTCAGTTAAGTAACCATCATCCCTAAGGCCCCAGCCTAGTCCTGGGGACTCATTCTCTAAGATTCTCAGGTTTGGAGGTTGCCAATGCCCAATCTAGGGTTATCCTTCCTTTCTTCAGTCATGTCAACTTGACATTCCTGACAACTGGAAATGTCCCTTCTTCTCCAGAAAGATCGTGTCCCTATTTCTGGGAGTGATAACGGAGTCTTTCCAAAGAAAAATACCATAGGTGTGCATCATCAAATTGGTTCTTGTTATAAATGAATTCTGACTCCAAGTTTAATGTTGGAATAATGAATTTTTCAAGCGTCATCACTCACTCCTGCTGTCCCACATCTGCACAAGCTTATAAGTCATACCAGTCCCTTCTTTGGCACCAACAGGAAGTTAACACTATGCAGACGTTCAAGGCTACAAACTCTTGGGCCCCCATAAACCTTGATTCATTTTCTGTTGTTGCTGTTGATGCTAGGTGGTATTCAGTCGCAACTAATTGTGATAAAATGTACAAGAGAAAAAAAAGCAGTCTGGCTTGAGCCATACTCACAATTATATTTATGTTTGAGCCCACAATTGCAACTAATGGTCAAAGGATCTCATTGAAATTCTTTCTCTATTTAGTTGACCATCTAGCAAATGTGATGTACTTTTCCAGGGACTCGTCTATTATCACAACTTGTCCAGAGTAAATGTAATGAAGACTCACTGACCTTGCCTCTAAAGAGCATTCTGGCTGTACTTCTAAAACAGTTCTATTTGCTCTTTTGTCAGTCCATTTAACATATTTACTAGGGTCAGAATCCGAAGGCATTGATTCTTCTGTAATTCTCCTTCTGACTATAATAAATCCTCAAGCAATTTACTTCTTCCAATCCTCTCTCAGTCCAATTTTAAAAACTTTTTTGTAGTCCAGGCCAATTTTTCCAGAGAGCTCCATTTATGAGTAATCAAGCTTTTCGATGTCTCTTGGTATGTGCATGGAGTCATCAAATATTAACATCAAATAATTGTGCTGCTATAACAAAACAAGAGAACAAGAGAACAAGAGATTATACCCTCACAATTTTGAAATCTAGAACTGCAAATTGAGAGGGTAGCTCTTTCTTTGTTGTCTCTTCCAACTTCTGGGAGTTGTTAGCTGTCCTTGGTGTTTGTGGACCTGCAGGTGCAATTGTTATGTGTGTGTCTTTTAATATGCTTCCTGCCTGCGTGTTTTCACGTTTATTTGGCAATTTTAATTCCTCAGAAGTGGTCAGGTTTAAGACCCAACCTACTCTCACATGTTCACCTCTTCATGGGAAAATAGAAACCCTATTTCATACAAGATCATACCCATAGATAGATGGAACAGGTTTTCAAGACATATTTTTGGAAGATTCAATTCAATCGAAACTGCAATTCCAATTTTCAGGTAAGGAGTCCATTCCATCTGACCTCTTCAATTGGAGCCAAGCAAGCCTCATCATCCCTGTATGTCAATTAAGTGACAATGATTTTTGAATCTTTGTGAAACATATAAGGAACTCTAGTAGCACAAGGATTAAGCAAGTTTTCAGATAATAAACAAGAGTAGTAGTAGCTCAACAGCACAGGTCCCTCTGTGGCAGAATGATGTGCACTGGTCTTCCTTAAAGATGGACATCCTTGTTCAGCTGGAATTCACTTGGTGACAACAGGTTTAATTGTTGGTTCCTGAAACATTTCTTCATGCCCAGAATCAAGCTAACCCAGTATAGTGTAGCAAAATAGATGAAAATGCCTACTTTCCTTTTTAATTAATGTTCATTGCGAAAGCAAGTAATTCTGAGTTAATGCATCTAAGTCTGTTGAGCTCAATTAGTTTGAATGTTCCTGCACAGGACACCTGCCATTATTCTGAGCCTTATGTGAGGAACAGGAAACAGGGGGGGGGGGGGTGGGAATCACTGTTATCTTTCATAATCATTATTCTATGGATACTTTTGTATCTACATGCTTTTGCCATCTTACCTGCAAATGCTCATTTTGCTTAATTCTTCTCATCCATTAATATATACTTGCAATCTTACTTTGACTGAGTTAATTAAAATGATGTATATTTTACTTTGATGAACAGTTACAATAAGTTTATATGAATACTTTTAAACCTCAAAACAACTCTTTGAAATATCACCTTTGCATATGATTTCTTGACTCCTGGGTTCTGGAGGAATCTTATTTTATCTTTAGAGGCCTTAATGGATGTATATGGATGACTTTTCTCTAAAGAAACAGCTAATATTTTTTAATTAAAGGAAGGCCAAACTCTTTCTTAAAATTTTCCATATCCCCTTGATTTGAGAATATTAATGCTATTCAAGGAAGTAAAACACAGAAATTAAGGGAATGGATTATTTTCACAGTAAATAGATTTGAAGATGTAATGAACTAAGTCACCTCCCTTATTATGAACTGGCCCCAAAGCATGAAATGTGGACTTAAACAGTAGTGTTTTAGTTATAAACAAGCAAAGTCTCACATATAGGTGGTTCCAGTTATATAAGATATGTGATTGCAGTTCCTCTTCCCCCAATAAACAAAGAAATGCAGATTTTTTTTGTATTAACTTCTCCAGGCTGAGGTTGAAATTTGGCTTTGTTTATAAGTTACATAAAGTAATGTGTAGACTCACACTAGAACTCAATGGATGTTTTTCACATCCTAAAACCACTATGCAATTTGGCACCATTTGCGATGACAGGCGGGCTCCACTTAGCAGCGGCCAATAGGAGTGTTTCAGGTCAGTGAACTGGCAGAAGTGTAAGGGGAAGTTAGTTTGGCTCTAGCTCTTACAGTTGCTCGCAAAGGTTCATGACCAATAAAACTGAAGTAAAAAGAGATATGATTAAATATTAATATGCAATAGGCACAGACCCAAGGATGGAAGAGGGACAACTACCCACACCCTTCCTCTACTTGTAGGTTTAATTTGTATGGCATGAAATAGGTTATAAGATGACAAGTCCTTGAAGAAGAGCATCCTGCTTCTTGAAACAGAGGGGCAGCAGAAGAAGAATAAAGTCCTCCAGAAAATGGATTGGTACTGTGGCTGAAACAATGGACTCAGCATAGGAACAACTGTGGACACGGCTCAGGGCTGGCAGGGTTTGTTCTGTAGGGTTCAGGGTCACTGTGAGTTGGAACCAATTCAGGGGCACTTAATGACATCACCAAAGACGGTGTAGTGGTGATGAGTGGGGCTACAATCCACCAGGTTGGCAGTTCAAAACCACAAGCAGGGGCAAAAACTGAGTTTTCTACTCCCATCAACAGTCACAGTCTCAGAAACCTCAGGGAAGGGTTTGGAGTCAGCACTGCTTCCACGGCAGTGAGTTTGGCTTGGGTTTGGAGGAATTGAGAATTGCATCATTCAAACGCTGTGATGAGGCGAAGGTTGCATCGCTTCAAATCTCTGTTGGTTGAGGGCATTATGAAACAATCGCCAACACATCCATATCTCCTGCAGTCAATTCCAACTTCATGTGCTTCCAACGAGAACTGAGTTCCCCAAGGATTTCAAGGTCATGTTCATTCCTAAGTAGATCATCAGGCCTCTCTGCTTTTCTTCTAAGGTGTGTCTGGCTGGCTTTAAACACCAACCTTTCTACTCTTGCACTTGACTGTTTCTTCTACCCAGGGACTTTTATGAAAGAGCAGTCTAATCAAAAGGGCGATAAGCCAGTGTTTGTTATTTCCTCAGATTAGTTTATCCAAGTGATATAACATTATTTTAAAACTTGTGGTCACCAGAAATTCTCATGTGATTTCATTTAATACTAAAAGGACTGTGATCCCACTTCTTTAATCAAGTGCACTTTAGCAATATTTGTTAATTAGTAAAGTATTAAATCATGATTCTACTAAAAATAATTTTCTGATTCTTATCTTTTTATATGTTAATAATACATATAAATAATAAATTACATTGATAAATAAATCATTTATATTAGTTTTACTATACATGGATATATTTTCATGGTTCCTGATACATTTACAGTAAGTAATTTAATGAGTAAATGTATTACTACTAGAAAAAGAAAGCAAAGTGTTGAATAGCCTAATCAGAGATTCTTACAATAATACAGTTTCTATAAAGTGCAATATAAATTAGCATTTATAATAAGTATCATGCCCCATCACAAAATATGGATAAGTTAAAAGCAATCCAAAATGAAGAGATTTTTAACAATAAAAAACATAACCCAGTGGATGATATTGACCAATTTTATTTTATGTTTGCCTCCAAGTATATTAAAATGAATTTCTGTTAATTAATACATATTAGTTTGTTTTGTTTAAAATTCTCTCTACTCAGCTCGAAACATTTTCCTAATGATATTAATTGAGGAATTAGTACACATTGCCTATGATTACTTTTTATAGTGAGAATTTTAGTCCTATGTTGTAGGCTGTTGTAAACCCTTCTTATCTTGAAAGATTAATGAAAAATATTCCTGTTACAATAAATTTAATAAAAAATCTACTAGCAGCTATAATGACAAATTTTACTTAATAAACCCAGCTGCTCTGTACTAAGAATAGCCTTCTACTGCCAATCCCTGGTAATTCTGCATCAGCTCATACTGTATTATAAAACAGCATGAATTTTTTATTAGTTCACTGAAAGGATTTGAAATATGGTTTTATACTTACTATCAAGTCCTTGCTTCCCTTTAATTGCTATGTAAGGATTTAAAGAAAAGTAAGCAGCACACATCTAAAATGTTGTAGTTAAAATAAAGCTACTGTATATTCAAATTTTGTCATGCTCACCTAAGACACTAACTAATTTGTAAAAGTATCTAATTGTAAATTTGTTGAATGTTTTATAGAAAAATTCTCAAATGAAATTATCTTGCAACTTGCCATTCTGAAAATACTGACTTATTATTAGAATGAATAATTGTGATTTGTTCAATGTACAGGCATTTCTTATTTATCTTTATTCCATTGTCCTGGCATAATTCATCGTGACCTCTGTGGCTTTGTAATTTTTTTTTTAGGCCTCACTGCTTTCCGGTGGTGGGAGTAGGAAGCCCAGCCCCACTGCTGGAATTGAACCTCCGTCCCAGTGGGTCGCAGTCCCGCGCACAACCACTACGCCACCGGGGCTCAGCCCTGTAATTTTTTTTTGTTCTTGTTTTACTACTTTTTATTGTAAAATAGTTGGGGACTTTATTTCATATAAACAACTTTCTAATGAAGAGTTTAAATTTCTAATCCATCCCCTCACTCATACATCCTTCTTGATCATTCTTAATCTTTCTCCTGTATCTTAATCTTACTTCTCCCTCTTGTGACTTAAAATCTCAAGTTGCCATCACCAATGCTGACTCACAGAGATCCTTCTTGTGAGTTTCCCAGACGATAACTGTTTATGAGAGTTGAAAGTCCAGTCTTTCTCCTGAGGAGTTGCTGGTGTTTACAAACTACCAAATATGTGGATGGCTACACAAGTACTCCTTGTGGACTATATCTTCCATTTCACTACGTGAACACCCATCCAGAGAGCGGCCATGGCTTTATCTTCTCTCACTACGCCTACCACCTTAGCATGCTCCAGAATCAGTTCCCTGTAGTATAAAAGGCTTTATCTTACTGGTTGCTTTTTTCCCCAATATTTCTTCTTTAGTGCAGGGACTTCATATAAAATTTACCAAAGTGGACAGCCTTACCTTTTTCCCTGGGTGCCCTTGATGGGTTTTAACTGTTAACCTTGCCATTAGCTAGGATCCTTTATTCACTTACAAGATGGATTAATTATTGTTGAGTACTTTCACGTTGACTCTCCATCATAACGACCCAATATGACCGATTAGAAGAAGGCTGTCACGACGGCCACATCTTTTGTCCAGAGAAGCCTGTTGATTGTTTTGAACCACTGGCATTTTGGTTAGCAGGTGAGCACTTTATATCATTGTGCAACCAGGAATTCTTACTTGCTTTTTAAAAACAAATAATGTATGTCTTCCTGATGATGGAGTAAAACCAATGACTATTTGCCATAATATTCTCTTCAGCCAACAAAACAGAACAAGCTATCCAACCAAAATGTCCCCTGATATAACAGGGTGTTCCTTATGTCGATAATCAGACTTAAGTGAATCCTCTTTTGATCATCTAATCAAGATTCATTAGGTTGATTGATATGAAAACTATTCAGAGTTGAAAACTTTGGTGGCAGATTTTAACTGTGAGAAAACACTAAAATCCTGGTTTCTTTAGTCTCAAAAGTATAAGGCCTAAAAATGTAGCAATACTTTTAGGGAAATAGCTATTCCTCATCTATTAGTTTTCTTGGACAGCAAGTTCAAAAGTTACATTATCTTTGGGAGGTGTCCAGAAGGAAAACCAAAGATTGCATAGATCTTTAGAATAAAGATTGTAGAGTGATGGTGAGCTCCGGGTTCTAGCAAAATAACTTGCCAGGGGATGGGATCGCTGGGTCTGGGGCCAAGAGCCACTAATACTAATAC
This sequence comes from Nesogale talazaci, assembly GCA_004026705.1. Classification (NCBI taxonomy): domain Eukaryota; kingdom Metazoa; phylum Chordata; class Mammalia; order Afrosoricida; family Tenrecidae; genus Nesogale; species Nesogale talazaci. The sequence goes on along the minus strand of PVJH01000007.1, from coordinate 700,380 downwards.
ATTGCTGCCAAACAGCCCTGCCCTACTGCCATAAATCATGCTGTAGACAACCACAAGGTGTGTCTCAACAGAAACATAAAATGCGGTTTCTGAACCACAACTCAGAGGAGTACCCAGGCTCTAAGAAGGAGAGGCATCAGCTTGGGGTAAGAAAGAGACAAAATTGTGCTTGATCGAAGGAAGTGGCGAGAATAGACAATTCCAGAGAAATGTCCCATCTTGGGATTACATGTCTCAGGTATGAACATTATTTCCATTCCATTTTACCAATAGCTTCCTCTAAGAATATCTCTCTTTTCAGTTATTGACTCTCAAACAAAACAAACAAACAAACAAAAACTCTTGTTTGGAAGGAACAATAATTGTTCCTCCTCCTACTCTTTCATTATGGATTTCCTCATACATAGATACATTCCTATCATAGAAGAGGGAGAAAGAGGGAGCTTTGTACTCCCATAAACAGCTACAGTCTTGGAAAGTCACAGGGACAGCTCAACCCTTAGGCAAATGTACTCACTAGGAGCCAGTGTTGATTTGATGGCAAGAATGTGGCTTTAGATTGTATATTAAAATGCCTTTATAATAACACACAATTATTTAAAAAATACAAACTATGGTTATCCATAAAAATAAAGAGCCAATGAAAAGGTTGTTCCAATTTTCATAAAATAACCTATATAAAGAACATAATATCATCTGAAGCAGAGGTAAGAATGCAATGCCACATGAGTTCATACTGTGATATTAGAACTCCTTTTAGGCTTTTTTCCTGCCTCTTCTTCAATATACTACTTAAAAACACCCTTATAAATGAGTAGATTCGTGAAATAGACCACAATGATAGGGTAAAGCAATTTATTTTTTTGAAGAAGAAATAAAAGTTTACTTTTCTAATCAATTAACCAAACTGTTAATCTTAAGGCCTCAACAAGACTTGCATCTTAATATTTCCATTGCACAAGATTATTTGATTATTCCCGATATATAACAGTAGGTTCTCCAGTGCTTCCCATTTGCCAGACCGTTTGGCATGATGACTTTTGCTGTCAAGGCATTCTATTGAATGAGTCCTTCTTCCAGTGCAACCTCACATCCTAGGTTCATCCATCTCTATCATGGTTGGCCAAGGACTCCTGTTTTGGCAGATAGAGCTTCATTCTGCTGATTATGATATTCCTGAAATCTCATGGGTATTCTTTATGTCATTTTTAAATGTTTCTGTAAGCAATGCTCTGAACATGTAGTATCACCAGGTTTTATGCCTCTTGCTGTGAAGTCTTTAACACAGGTTTCTGTGGCAGGTTTCTGTAAGCTTATTGTAGGTTCTAAGAAATTCCTTAAACTGATCAGATTTGGGTATTTGAGCAGCCATTTTCTTTTGATATATAGTAGTCAACTTTTCTGATACATGAGTTTCATTTCTGTTCTGGAATAACAGTTGCTTAACCTTTTCTTGAGTGACTTTAGCAAGCCTGTGTTCTTACCTGGGTGAGGATTGCTAGTTCTGTAATCTGTGTAAAGAGGATCCCCGTACACCTCCCCCTTAGTGAAGAAGTGTCTCGCACAGGTTTCTGCCTCTTAGAGCAGTAGAGTCTGGGGGCACTTCACTGCCAATAGTTTGTGAGCAGAGGAGGACAGGGTTACAGTCAACATGGTACCCCTAAAGCAATTTCTTATCAGTGTTGTGTACTATATCTGAAGTAAAGAGAATTATTACCCATCATTTGTTACACAGTGATAGTCCGAGTAGACTGGAGAAACAAATTCACAGACACTCAAACGTGGATAAAGAAGAGTTTTATATACAGAGTAATTGTACATATTAGAAAACATCCCAGTCCAGTCCAGATCTAATCCATAAGTTTTATATTAGTTCAAATGCTCAATACCAATCTAAAAATTCCTCTTCAGACTCATGTAAAACATGCAAGGGTGCCAAATATAGGAAGATCACAGGTCAGTGGGTGGAAAGTATTGTGGATCCAGTGGCGGTATAACCATCTCACTGCTGGCAGGGGTCTCCACATATTTCCTCCATCTCTAAGTCTCAAGCATAGCTCCATGTATCTTGTCAGCAGGAAGGCTGACAAAGCAGAGAGTATGTGGATATGGCCTCAAAAGAGCTAGTTATGTCTGTTGCAATGCCCAGATGAGGTCATCAAGCTGCGACCTGATTGGCAGACTAGACTCCACCCTTTCACAGGTTGACAGGATATCATGTAAATGTCACATACACAGTAGCTGAATTTAAGTCACTTCACATTATTGAATGCTCATCAGTTCAGACTCTCATGGTTCATCATTAACAGATGTGCAATCTGAAAATTCTCTTTGGAAAGTATGGAGATAGACTTGTGGGAAAAAGAATCAGTCATTGAAAAGTCTGTTAAATTCCTTTCTCTTTTGTTATGCATATGGTTGCCATGCCTGGGGTTTAACTGCACAGCAAATATGTGTGACTGTGTGTGTTTATGTGTGTGTGTGTGTGTGTTCTAGAAGTCTTTCTGTTTTTAAAGTATGATTGGAAATTTACCTTTCCTGCAGGTGAATGGACCTGGGATTTCTTTTTCTTCTTGTTCAAAATTTAAACATTATCAAAGGCAAAGTAATCAAGTTGGTTTCCTGCCAACCAAAATGCAGCTAAGAAACAAGAAGTAGTAGCCAAACCAGGAATCTGGTTTGCAATAGTTCATTTTATGAGCAAAATGTCCAAATTACTTTAATTTCAAAAAATTATTTTTCTGTGTATTAATTTTTAAAAGTAGAAAATTAGTCTTCAAGTATGTAAACATATTTCAGAAGTCAAATGCTGACCTAGGAATATAAACACAACACAATGATCTTTCCCCTGACCCCCAACCTTTAACCAGTCCTGACCACCCTCACAACCACTGCTATTTAATTCCATTGTTACAGCCACTGTATCATCCCATCACACTCCATGTCTTTCTCTTTTTCAGTCTCTCTACTTCTACTTTACCAAGTAAGCTAGATGTCCTTCTCTGAAGATTGCTCTCTCCTGATAAGATGACCAAAGTACTCCTGAGTCTTTTCATCTTCACTTTTTTATTAGAGTATAAGTTCTGAGACCCCTCATTCCAGAAGACTATGGAAGAAAGCCACTCACTATGAGCTGATATCAGCTTGATGGCAATGAGTTTCCATCAAGCTTTGCTTTGTTTTTTTGTAATAGTTTTATTTGCATATGTCACATATAATACAATTCAATTGTTCAATCACATCAAGAATAGTTGTGCAATTATCATGACAATCAGTTATAGAATACATTCTTCAGTGTTGTATTCATGGTTTTTACCACTCCATTTTCCCCCAAACTCCCCTGCCATAGCCCAAGAGACTATTAATCCAGTATCTCTCTATAAATTTACCTATTCAAATTTCATGTACAGAAAAACCTTAAACGACAAAAGAAGAAGCTAACAATAATAAAAAAGTAAAACAGATAAAAGCCTCAATGGAAAAAGGAAGCAGAAAATACTCAAAACCACAACACATTTAAATGAACAAAAAGGAGATCAAATGACTTAAAGCTATATTTTAATTGGTTCTGCAGCACTTCACTGTCCAATGCCTTCTGCATGTTAACAAGTATATTCACATGCCTGGTCCATGGGAAGAGGGGATTCACCAAGACTTAAATCCATGTGTATTTTCCCTTCACTTTTTGTTAATAGACAAAACCTTAAAATGGGCCTAATGGAAGGTCAAATTATAAGCTATTAAGTTTCAAACTAGCTATGTCTGCCCAAATTGGATTCACAATGCTCTCTGTCTGATAAAAAAGTTCTGACCATGTCGTGGTTACATGTTGGACTATGATCCATATAGTTGGCAGTTTGAAGCCACCAGCAACTCTAAGGGAAGAAGCCTGGACACTCTACTCCCAGAAGTACTTACAATCTCAGAAACCCACAGGGAGTCAGTAGGAATCAGCACTGACTTCATGGCAATGAGTGTGATTTGGGGTTTTCTGTTTGATAAGAGTATAATTCATTCATATTCCTTACCTAGGATCTTAGCGGATTTACTGCAGGCTAAAATCCATGTGTAGATTTGGGTTTCTACTGTCATCCTTAATCTTCTGTAAACCAGGTGTTCCCAATTTAGGCCCTGGTGCCATTCCCTCCTTTAGATTTATATTAGTTACAATCCTTGGATCACACAGACTGGTGTGTTTATTCCACGTGGACCTAGTTGACACAGCACTTAGAGGTCTGCTTGTTTGAAAATAAGCCTTTAAGACCCAAGATTTTATTCTTTCTGAAAGTTTGGGCACTATCTAGTTTCTTTGCCACACTATCTTATTCATGATGTCAAAGGTCAAACAAGGCCATCTCATAAGAATGAATTTTTCTTAGTTTATGGCTAAAATTAAGTGCATACCTCAAAGGAATTCATGCATCTATGGTTTATATATGTATTGGTTCACCTTAGAAACATCATTGTCATTTTATGTTAGAGAACATTATCATTCAGCCCCCTGGGTATCACTTCCATTGACACCAAGTCTTTCCTGATTTATCTTAACCCAATAGAGCAGGGCAAAACTGCTTCTGTGAGTCGCCAAGCCTACAAATCTTCATAAGAGTATAATGCCTCTTCCTTTCCAAGTAAAGATGGCTGGTGATTTTAGACTACTGAGCTTATAGTTAGCAGACCAATTTATGGAAATCCAAAATCCATTTGCAAAGTCCAGTGCACTAAAAAGTGGTTGACTTCAACCCTCTCCAATAAGCCCAGGGAGGGGAATTCTCCATTAGGGATTTCCCTGAGTGTGTCTTAATCATGGCCATTTTTCCTACTAGCCACCTGTAACAGTGATGTATTGATCTGCTACCAATCATGAATTTGTGAGTTTTTTTTTGTTTCATGTCTTCCATCTGTGAATCCTTGTACACCATTATGATTTTGTGCTAATGACCTCTTCTAATCTAGGTGATACATATGTGTCTTTGTTCTATCTTCTTTCCTTTTAAGATATAATAATAAGATTGGGGTCTCTTTTGTGTCCTAACACATTTCTAAGGAACATTCTATGTACACTTCCTCCAAAATAGATTTGCCTAGGACATCTGAGAATAGTGAAGTTCTACACTGACATCCTTCATAAGACACATGGTGTAAAGCTGGGACACTTGGGTATTTATAACATCATTCAAAGACCATTCAAAATTATCAACTTAAAAAGTAGTCTACTATATTTGCTATATTTAACTTCCCCACTAACATGAGAGCTGGAACTTGTTCTCTTTGGTGAGGTGACTGATACAGTGTAGTGAAATTTCATAGTATGGTTCCTCTACCAAACCCTGTAACTTTCAGCAAATTATTGGGTGGGATTATGCAAACAAGGCATTTGTAACAATAACAGAAAGAAATGATCAGATTTCATTACTCTGCTCACCCCTCAACACACTATAAGGATGAGGCATCTTTGAAGTAGAACACAGAGAGAAAGCCCAGACCAAACTTGGAAGAGCACATTCAGTTACTCTTTCTGAAGTGACAGAAGTTGCTGACATAAGATGCTGCATTAGCAAACGACACAGAGACCCAGAGGAGCAACATCTGCTCAAGAGCAGACTGGCCAGCTGGACCATGAATGCAAACGTCAAGGGACAATACATGCCTGAGAGATACACAACTGGAAAGGGATATGACTACCACATAGTGAGAGGTTGAGAACCAGAGAGAGAGAGGGGGGGAGAGACCAATGACTGTATGTTAAATGTTGTATGATATTAAATAGTAGTAACCTATTGACTTCCCTGAAAAAACCCTAGTTGTAAGTGTTGTCTGTGAGTTCAGTGAGGTCATGTCAAGGAATTATTGAACCTAACATAGACACAGTGAGCCTTGGGAGGAACAGTTTGATATCAGAATAGGTAAAGATGGATGGAATGTAGAGACATTTTTGACCTTTGCACCCTGGTAATGTGGAAGCCATAGGAAGTCAGAAATGACCTTCATGCCATGTATTTCAATTATGTTAGAAGATATTATGCTAGTCTGGGTAGACTAGAGAAACAAATTCATAAACACGCATATGGATATAAGTTAAAGGTTTATATGCAAGAGGAATGGAACATTGAGAAAGCATCCCAACCCAGTCGAGTCCAAGGTCATCAGTTCGATATTAGCCTATATGTCCAATCCCAGTCTATAAAGCCTCCTTCTGACACACAAAGCACATGCAATGACACAAGGACAATCTCAGGCCAGTGGGTGCAGAGTCATGTGTGTCCAGTGGAAGTAGAAGTATCCTGGTGGTGGCAGGGGTCTCCCATGTATCGTTTTCAAGACTCAGGGTCCATCAGTAGGATCCAGTGTTAGAACAAGCATCTCAGCATTGGTAGGGGTCTCCACGTGACTTCTCCAGCCCCAGAGGTCTGGTTCCATCAGGATAAGCCTATGTGGATTCTTCTCCGGCTCCTCCAGTCTCCAGAACTCAGGGTCTATTTCATGCTGCCGAGTTGTCTTGTCAGTAGACTGTCTCCAAGAGACTGAGTCAAGTCTCTCTCCTCCAATGGGAAATACTATGAGACTTCTCAGAATTCTCAGGAGAAAGCCATGCCACAGAGGCCTCAAAGGCTATTTCCAGATTGACAGGCTAGACTCTAGCCTTACACTCCCTGGGCTGAAATTGACACAGATCGGTGACTGCCACAGATATTGATGATTTTGCAGGTCTCACATAGTCAAACATTACCTTCCCTCATCCAAAGTCTGATAAGTAGACGTGCATGAAGATGCCTGAAGGACTCCACTTGGAAAGGTTCTTGACTATTATAAAAAGGTTGAAAGTCCAATTGTTAGTACCCACAAACTGCTCCATGGAAAAAAAGATATAGCAGTCTGCTTTTGTAAAGAATTATAGCCATGGAAACCATAGGGAGAAGCTCTGTCCTATCCTATAGATGTGTGAAGATTTGGAATCAACTCAATGGCAAGGGTTTTGGAATTTTAAGACATCATAAAATGTTGAGCTAGTATATAAATACACAATAAGATACACTTATAATCAAATCAAAAAGCCACTAGGCTTATAATCAAAACTGGGAGGTTAAAATTTATCAACTATTTTCTGTGGGGAAAGGATGAGGTTGTTAGTCCTACAAATATCTATAGTCTCAGAAATCCTAAGGAAAGGTTCTATTCTGCCTTTAGGGTTTCTATGAGTTGGAACTGATATCGTGGCAGGACATTTACAATCCTGTTTGTTTTCCATTTGACAAATATTCTAAAAATATATTTTTTTAGCTATACATCATTGATCCCTGTATATTCTCATTGACCCAAGTATATTAGAATCAACATCTCAGATACTCTCTTGACTTTTTATCCTCAAGGTTAGAAGCTGGAAGTCCTAAGCTAGCAATGAAATCAACTCTTTAAGATGAGGAAAACTTTCTTTAAGATCTCAGCAAGTTCTAGATGACAGCTCATTGGCAAACATTACAAGGAAATCCTCCACTTGAAAGCAGACTGAGAAACAGTTTTAAACTGGGTACACTGTCCCCCAGGACAAAAGTGAAATGTGTTAGATAAAATAAGGAGACACTCCCATGACCACCAGAGGCAGTGATACCCACAAAAAAAAAATAAGGAGAGACAATGTGAGGGGCTATGGAGTTGATTCCAACTCACAGTGACTTCATCTGGCATGATCTGTATGGAAACAGATAATCGGATGCCAGGACTTTTCTCCAGGAGAGAGGAAAATGGATTCAAACCACCAACTACTAGGCTTTAACTATGACACTACTAAAGTTCCTTACCCTTCTAGCATCCAAAACACCAAAACCCAAACTCCCTGACAGGGAATCAGTTCTCAGAGCAGCTCGAGAGGACAAAGTATAATGGCCTCCTTTTGGATTTCCCAGACATTACATTTTTCTGCAGAGCAGCTGCTGGTCTTGTGGTTAATAGTTCTGTGCTTAGCCCATTCTACCACCAAGGCTCCCCAGGAGAGGATCCATTTTTTAGGGAATATTTCACATTGTCTAAGAAACATGGTAAGTTTTCAATAAGCACTTTTAATTAAGACCTAGGGGCAGGTTTCTAATTGTGTCTTTGAATATGGTATGCACCATTTATGCATGGGGAATGTTTAGTTTTAAGTATTTTTACAGAATATGTTGCTGTTTTATGAGCCATCACGTCCATTTAGACTGACAGCCAACCTATTCTGCACCACCCTAATCATGATTCTTGTTGAAGCTAATTCTTGCAACCACTGTGCCACACTATCCTATCAAGGGCCTATCTTCCTCTTTCTCCTGCCCATCCACTTGAGCAAGCATACAGATATATGGCATACAAGGGAAAAACAGAACGTTCCCGGTGTCTAATACTATTCAGGCTGTTAGCGCTAGCTCTAAAAACAAAATTCAGCACTGTGCTTTCAGCACTGTAAAGGTATGAAGAATCTGGATCAGCTGAAAGAGAGGTCAGTCAGCCATTGAAAACAGATCATTGACTGACACTTCAGTACAATAGAACACAGGACAAAAATGGGACAATCTGCTCCCATACACATTTCACCTTTGGAAACCCTATGGGAAGATCTACTTGTCTTGTGCTGCCGTGAGTTGCATTTGAATCCATGGCAATAGGTTTGCATTTTGCTGCTATTACGGGTCACATAAGGCACTTTGTCTCTAAAAATCAACTAACAAAACAACTTTTAAAATCTCTAATAAATTTATAATAAACCTCTGTATCAGTGGAAGACTTGGGATTGGGAGGTAATAGAGAATTGCACTGTTCTTGCTATCAGAACATAAACTTTTCATAAAATCATTTATCACTCATAAACTGATACCAGGCTCAGTAGATCTGCTGCATTAATTTTGATTAATAATGATTACTACAATCTGTTAACCATGTCTGGATAATATGCTAAAATCCCATTCCTGGAGTTGCAAAGCTTCAGCATGAGATCCTCAGCTGGAAGGATCAATAAACACAAAGTGTATTCACTGGACCTTTGTGGTGACTTGATGCCTCTTCAGATGTCTGGCTTCTAATGGACTCTGTACTAGTAACTTTTCAATGTAACTTCTCTTTAAACTTTAAAGTTTAAAGCAACTTTGGCCAATGAGCTTAATATCACCTCATTCCATCTTACATGACACAGGCATTGGAAATTTTAAAAAGTCAACCTATTAGGTCATATCCCTGTCTCATATATTTTCCTAATAACTAGCCCTGGGATACTATAAATTTGAATTGACTTTATGGCAGTGAGTTTGGTTGGGTTACCCTTAAAATACTATCAGATTTTGCAAACAGTTATAGACCTATCAACATTCAGCAATTTAAAAAATCATTTATTTGGGGCTTGTATAACTCATCACAATCCATACATCAAATAAATCAGGCATATTTGTACATATGCTGCCTTCATTCTCTTCTAGACATTTGCTTTCTATTGAGCCCTGCTACCAACTTTTTTTTTCCTACCTCCCCTCGCCCCACCCTCCCAGCCCCCAAGGAATTGTACATTGCTATTATTTTCATCTCTCACACTGACTGTTTCCCCCCTTCCCTCTTGTTTCCTCCTGCTGTTCTCCTTGTAGTGGGATGTATGGTTATGTGTTGATGTTTGCAATCGGTTCCCCCTTTCTCCCTTCTTCTCCCCTTCTTCCCCCTACCCTTCCAGCAACACCAATCCTACTCCTGGATGCTGTATGTGGTGGGCTCCCATCCCTTTCTATACTTGTGTGCATATTCCAATCTTGTCTGAAGTGGGGCACAGCAATGCTGTCATGGTAGTGGGGGATGAGGAAGACTCAGGGAACCAGAGGAATACAGTGTGTTTCATCAATGCTTTACCCTGGTGACTCATGCCCTCCCTGTGGGCCCTCTGAGGGGGAGATTGTTTCATTATCTACAGATAGGATTTGGATCTCTGCTCCATCCCCACCCCCACGCACATTCTCAAAAATATGTTTTTGTTTGTTACGTGTCTGCTGATGCTTATTACCTGGTCCCTATGACTCCTCATGACCACACCAGCAGTGTCCTTCTTCTATGTGGATTTGTTCCTTCACTGCTGAATGGCAGCTTGTGTAACTTCAAGCCTTGAAGACCCCAGACACGATACCTTTTAATAGCTGGGCACCATCCACCCTCTTCGCCACATTTGCTTATGTACCTGTTTTGCCTTCAGAGATTGTGTCAGGTGAGTGAACATCTCAGATTGCTGATTTGTTAGAACAAAGTGTTCCTGTATTGAGCAAGAATATGAGCAGAGATCTGAAGCCCAACCCCTACCTCAATGTATTGCTGTATAAATATATGTACATGCATTAATACCCATGTATTTTTGAGGATTAATATATTTACCTGTACATTGCTATGTCTAGACTTCTACCCACTGCTTTGCTTCCTTGGTCCTTCCATTGTTTCTTTTTACCTTCCTCATGCCCAACTGCCACTTTCCCCTTATTGCTGCCTCTTGGTACCTCCTCTTAGCTAGGGATACAAGGCAGGAGGTGGTGGTGTCAGAGAAACAACATTCAGCAATTTTTTAAAAAAGTGTATAAAAGAAGAAAGATGAAAAGAATAGAGGAATTGTGGCAGAACTGTATTTATTTCCTGATATGAATACTATCATTTTTAATTCTATGAGACTATGTAAGGAACTACATGTCATTTGTTTGTTAATAAAGATGTAGGTGAATCCTAAATCTGGTAAGGGATTTCTGTAAGCTTGCAACAATTGTGAGCTAAAGATGCATTCACAACCATGGAAATGCAGATTAATCTGAGAGAATATCTAAAGAGAGGAAGGTTGAGTTTCAGAAGCACTTGTGGATGGGGAAGCATTTTTATGAGGCTTCTCAGAAAGGTCTCAGGCAATGAATCCCAGGCATATGCAAAGCTTATAAAATAGGTAAACAAAATTTAAATTAGAATCCTTCACCAAGTCTAATGTGGACCATGCATTAGTTGACTGAAGATCAGGACAGATGTCTAATGAGGTCCCCTTTTACATTTAAGAACTCTTTGACTTTCTATACCTAGTTTTTGCTTTCTCCCCCCTTCCCCTACCATAAGCAAAAATAGACCTCAATTGTCAGTCAGACACAGAAGTCAATAACCTGCCACATCACGGTTAAATGGAGAAATGCACATTTTCTACTTCATCTCTTAGGCCTATTCATATATATCCATCAAAGCCACCAATCACTGTAAGAGCTTAAGTACTTGAAAATGGGAGTCTATGTCGCTCAGTCACTGCCAATGAGGACTCCTCCAGACTATGAAAGAGCTAAAAATAGAGCTAAGCCACTGACCACGTGGCTCACCTGGCTCTGGACATTGCACAGAGGGCTTGGACAACTTGTGCCAATTCTGAAGGCAAAGATAAGAGTGGTAGTACTTCGAGGCTCACTAGTGATTTCCAGAATGTGAACAAAGCCCTGCATCCTCTGCCACTAGATTAACTGGGAGCAATACACATAGGATGCTGGGAGATGAGGGCACTCCACGAGACCTTTCAGTGTCATAGACAAAGGGTTGCAGCATAATTATAGAGTCTCCACAGGGGGAGAGAAGCTCAGAAATCCAGGGGAGAAATGCAAATGATCTTTAGGACATTGTTAATGGGCACCAAATTTGGGATTGCAACCAGCTGTGAACACATAACTAGTAAATCAATAGGAAAGTACGTTATGGAAAAAATTTGCATGTGTTTGCTTCTGAACATTCCCTACAGCATCTTTTCATAGGAAGCAATTAGGGAAAATGTAAATTTCATGGTTATTCAAATCAGAAAAAAAATAATATTAGCCTGGTTTCACCAATCTTTAGACACAAGTGCTTAGTCTTATAGGTTCTCTGCAATCCTCAAGTGACAGATTACAAGTACCAGAGGCATGAACATAGAAGCCATTTCTCTCTTCTTCTGATATTCTCTATCCTCTACTATCTAATGGTAGCTGTACATATACAATACTATGACCAGGAACCTCAGGTGGGACCCACACATATAGAGCATGTGATCTCTTATGCTTGGTCAGAAATAAAGTTCAAGAGTTAATTCTGAAGAAGGTTCTAGCTGATGGGAGAGAAGGGATGAGAATGTTAGGAAAATGAAGGAGCTATTGAACACCTCTCCTTCAGTGTGGCAATTCTGAGGTAATAACCACAAGACTTGAGGGTTCTACAATAGAAGGGAATTCCTGTTGCCCATTGTCCACAACAGCGCCTGCTCAATAAGAGACTATTACGCTTTCACTTTTTCCAGTCCCGCTTTTCTGCTCCCTAGAATTGCATCCAAAATGATCTAACTGCACTCACCTACTTATGCCAGACTCTGACTGAAGTCAACACAAATTAAGTAGGATGCCGCTATCAGGAAACACCTGATTGTGAACAAATGAAGAATCTCTGAAAGAGGAGACTGTTGTGAATCATCCAAACTATTACTAGCCATGGACTCTAAAGATAAACAGTGTTGCCTCTGCATTTATAATTAGAAAGTCCCTGGATCTGCTTTCACTTCTTTCATGTGTGATGCATTGTCTGAGAATCACAATGCTCTTCTTACCACAGTAAGCTCCTTACTGAGATAACAGTGTATCACTACCTTCATTTGGGTTGTTTTAGTCAGAGACTTACAGACTCTACCTCAGAATTGCCACACTCGAAGACAGCGAAGCTGGTGACCTTATTCGTGGGTTTACTTTGGGAGTAGTTATTAACTTTCTCACGATACACACACACACACACACACACACACACACACATCTACATCACTGGCTTTGAAAGAAGCCTTAGTTATAAAACCAGCAACATCACATGACAGGCGTTCTAGGTGAAACACTGGCAAAATCCCTACTAAGCAACCTCGACACCTGAGCAGATTTCATCATGGCTCAAGGCAGAGCACTGAAGTTGACAAGAGGCAGGACCTGTGCCTCTTGCTGACCCTGTCCAGAGCAGGGGATAGTGATCCCCAACCATGCCCTTAAGAGAGAGGTCCAAGAGACTATCTGTGAATTGTAATCCCTGTCCATTCTTCCCAGGGAGGTAGCTCAGCCAGTGGAAAGCACCACAGTCTCTTCCCTGCAGGCTTGAAATGAGAATTTAGCAAAATCTCAGGAAGGTCATTCATGAGCTTATCAGGGATCCTGCCAGGAACGGAAAAGGTCAAGAGAGGCTGATATTTCTTTGATTATGCTGGTGATGATTCAAGTCGTAGAATATATCGGTTTAATTGTGTTTAAAAAATACTTTTTCATGAAAAAGGGTAGGGTTTGCAAATAAATAATTTCTGACAACATAAAATGTGTTTCAACAATAGCTACCTTCTCTACCCTAACCCAATTCCACCAAAAAAACTGCAATTTCTTTGTGGTTTGCACTTCTGGAGATTTTCTTCCACTCTATTGCCAAGCACGTAGTCCCTTTAGTAGTATAAACATTCACCACACTTCCCCTTGAAATTTGATATCTTTGTATTTCAGGCACTGAGTTTCTCTTGGCTTGTTATTTATCAATACTTTTAGAATACTTACAAGATAGATAAGCATAAGAATAAGGTATTCTGATTAAGGACTATGCATATACATTATAATTATATAACTAGCTTGTCTATTAATTAATGTACATTACATTTTCAATCTTTCTAGTTCGAAAGGTGACACATTTCACTTTTTGAGAATTCTGAGAAACTTCTAGAGTTCTTTACATGTGGTTGGTTTGGGTTTTGGTACTTGTTTCTGGCTTTTTCACTTACAAAAAACATTCTTTTCATGTTCCTTTGTATTGTGTTTTGAAAGTAGTATGGGAACCTGTTTTTGCTTATTTGTTGTGCTTTTTTGATAACCTGGATTTCCTCCATTTTCTTTCACAGCAGTCTTGAGTTGAATATCTTACTCTTCACCCCACTCAAATTCCCATCCAAATATATTTGCCTGAGAACGTAGTGATCAGAGCTGCCAGTTTCTAGAATAACACTTTCCATCATTTTTGAGCTCTCCAACTCCTCATGTTCAGTGGTGGTATACCCCCACACTTCAACTTTCCTCTCAGAATCTCATTCCTCTTATCTCCTTCTCCTCCAAAAGAGGAGATATCACTTCTCTGGAAGAGTTATTTGATAACCTCAGGGACCCTCAGCTCATTTCAAAAACATTAGAGGATAAAAGTAAATAAAATATCTAGGGTACTTTATTTTTTGGTGGAATACTAGATTGGGCAGCTAGCTGCAAGTTCAACAGTTCGAAAGCACTAACTGTTCTACAAGAGGAAAAGGGTCTCCACTAAAGAGTTACAGTCTCAGAATCCCAAGGGCTCAGTTCTACCCTGACCTAATAGGGAGCTAAGCGTGGCAACAGATTTCATGTCAGTGAACTTTATTTCCATTACTAAGTCGAGCTTCACATTTTCCAATCTACATAAAACATACTTAAGAGATTTCAGAATGATACTCTGCTCTCATCCTTGTTGATTTCAATATTCCAGTCAATGTGTTCTGATCATTGAATATTCATGTTTACACTTTCTTCCCTTAACTCCAATATTTACTGCAGGGGCATGTAGTTTAAGATTCCATTTTCCCAGGATAATATATTCTTTCTCAGTTGCTATTAATAAGTGACCAGATTTTAAACAGAACAGCATTGACCAGGGTTCAGGGGAGAGGGGAGAGATTCCTTGATTAAAAATTTGGTCTATATGGAGCACCAAAAATTTTCATGGAATGCAAAAATAGTATTATAATATATCTATTTTAATTGTAAAACACCATGGCATATTGTTAAAAAGTGGGACATCTGGTCACTTTATCATGGCAACTACTACAACGAAAAGAATGCTCTAGAGCAGTGACTAAATTGTTACTCATTTCCACCGATCCAAGTCATACAATTAAGATAACCCCTTCAGGTGGTTCAACATCAGTCTTTGAAAAGGCCAAATTATCACCACACCCCCAATCAACCTAGAGCCAAAAACCTTCATGTTGCAAATATGAGGATGCAAACAATGCTTGATTCTAAGTCATTAGAGGTAAAACCAAGTCTAAAGTCTTTGTCAAAGTAAGAATATTACACTATTGTCAAAAGAAGAAAACTAATTTTTGTCAACTATATGCACATGAAATGAAATTAGAGGGAAGTTTTTTATCACATAACATGAATGGATTATTCTAGTTACTGAATGGTCACAATCGGAGGGAGTTTGTGGCTGTCTAGTAGTACAATAGCCAACAGATGTGTTTGAAACGTGGTCAGGGGTATTCCCTTGCCATTCTGGGCTGAAAGCCAAGCTGTTAGGAGGATTTTGGTTTTGCAATCGAAGCATCCCTTTCCTCACCTCCAAAAATACATTAAATAAAATAAGATTAGGGTAAGCCAGTCTCCTGCAAAAGGGAAGAGAACCCATCATGCTAATTACTGCTTTGAAAAGTGTTCTTTCTGAATACAGTCAAATCTTCCTTATTATCTCTAAACAAATGAGCTCTAACATTTGGAATATTCAGACAAATTGAGAAAGTTGGAATACAGCATGTAATAGACAAGCATTAAGGATAAAAAAGAAAGGAAAAAAAAAACCCACCCTCAACTACTACCACACACCCAGCGAGAATATAAGGAACAGGAATCTAATAACCAGTGGCAAATTAAAATCACAGCCATAAAAATGTAAACTATCATTGCCATTGATATTGTTCTGATTTTAAGAAATAATCACCAAAATTGCCCTTCTCAAATAATATTTCTCTACTAACCAAGAGTATTTGGAGAGCATATCATACTGTTGACTTAAGTACCAACCATTAGGGAAATTATTTAGTAAATTATTTTAGATTGGTACAACAGCAATACTAAAGTTTTAGGTGAAATATGGACAGATTCACATTCTCATGGAATGTGATTATGATAAGAGTAGAAAATATTTAGGGAAATATGTTAAAAGCGATTATGATTAAAAAACCGATTATGAAAAGTTATATTATGGGAATTACTTTTTCCTTTAGTACTAAGCATATTTTTGCATGAACAACAAGTTCTTCATGATAAATATATTTCTAAACAACATAAATGATGACTGTGCATATGCACTTTGCCAAATGGAATATATCGGAATCAAATTGACTGTATCTCTGGGGAAAGAAACGGAGAAGCTCAGTATCAGCCAGAACAAGACCAGGGTACTATTGTGGAGCAAGTCATAAATTGCTCATATGGAAGTTCAGATTAAAACTAAAGAAAATTAATACAAGTCCACAAGAGCCCAAATACAGCCTTAAATAAAACCCACCTGAATTTAGAAACTATCTCAAGAATGGAGCTTATGCAAAACACACTAGTGACAGAAGACCTAATGCAGCTAGAGTTAGATTACAAATTCACTTGTTTTCCATTTTGGCCCAGTTTAAATTTGCTATTTTTTCTATCTCTTTAATTGGAGTTTTATATGCTTTGTTTTGTTATTACATTGATTTCTTTTGTTTTGCTTTGTTTAATTAATTAGTTTGTACATTTTTGGTCTGTTTTCCTATAGATTATCATAGGTTAATCTAAAGAGATAAAACGGGTTTAGTAGTTTTTTTGTAATTATGGTGGGGAGGTTTGGGGGTTGGGAGGGAATGGGAGAGCTAATAAGGACTAGTGCAAGAAAACAATAAAATGTTTTAAAACTGATTATAATGATTTCACAACTCATTTTAGTAGGTTTCAATTATTTAGCTATGTCAATAAACCAGTCCAAACTAAAATAATAATAAAAATAAAAATTTAAATAACAACACTCATAGATCAAAGCAAAATTTAAAAAATAATATCACAAATGAATAAAAGAATATTGAATATTGAATATAATTGAATATTAGAAAGAAAAATTCAAAGTTATATCATGAGAGTCCCTGTAATTTTCTCTTGATTATAGTGTAACTAGAGCAAAAAATATGAACACCCTCCATGATGTGGATTTACATAGTCACTACAACAATGGAGTCAAACATAACGATTGTGAGGATACTGCAGGATGAGATGTTATTTTGTAACACATGTAATTGATACTAGTCAGAGCTGTAACAACAACAAGAGATAGTTTTATACCATTTCTATAAACCTGTTACAGACAAGTGGATTCTCAGCGATGGGGAATATGAAGAAAGAAGTATAACTTCCCAGGGTTGGAAATTACCAAAGTTGTTTGCTACATCTTTCTGCCACTGTGACATCAGGGGACAATTTAAGTGTTTTCCATTAAAAGGAACATGTGTATAAAATAGGAGACTTCAAAAAGGTCAGGGGAAATTGGCGTTAAAATACAATGTAATGTTTCCATAAATTTTTGAAGTCTCATCATTTTATTCATACATGCATTTAAATTCTAAGAAAATCACTTAAAATAAACAAAGTCACTGTTGTTGAGTCTATAGTTTCTCAGAGCAACTCTGGAGTTAAGAATAGAACTTCTCCTTTGGGTTTTCAAACCTGCAACTCTTTACAGGAATAGAAACTCTACATATTTCTCCCATGGAGGGATGGTGATTTCAAACTACTGACTTTAGAGCTACTACTTAACATGAAGCCATTACACATACCTCCAGGACTCCAATAATAATCTCTAGAGTGAAAAATAGTAATTAAGAGAAGCCAAATACAATCAGTTTTGACTAACTCTTAACTACATATCCTGGTTCTTATCTACAGCCTCTAATAATATTCATGTTATACTTGTGTAGCACACACATAATAAATCCCAAAATCATACAACAGCTTGAGAAATATACCAAAATGTAAAGTGCAATACAAAAACAGTTATAAAATTAAATCCCTAGTTTCTTTCAAATTCTTCACGGTTTTAGATTATTGAAAGCATTCAAAATGATCTGTGGAATGCATTAGAACAATTTTTAAAATCCACTGAAGGTATGACAGGTAGATTTTTGACCTCAGCCTTATGCAGTACTCTATATTTTTCTGTATTTTCATAAAAATTCAAAATCTTACACCTATATTTGTCATACAAAGCTTACTATAATAATATATGTGGAATAAATGGATGAAAAAATCAGACAAACCTAGATATGTTTTAGAAAATGATTGTAGCAGGATGTATTGGTACACAATAATAAAAGTAGATCAACTAATTTGGGGCAACAAAAAAGCAATTTACTGAATAATATTATCAATGGTGAAAGATTGCTAACTTTAGAAAAGTAAAGTTAGCTTTCCTGTTAAATAATGGACATAATATTGAACTGAAGCTGTAACAAATAATATTCCTACATACCAGCAATTACAAAACAAGGTTCTAGTAAAGGTATAGCTCTTTTATTTTGGTATAGCTCTTATCATATGCATATCAACTGAATTTTCAGTGCTATTTATTTATTATTTACTTTCAAATGAGTAATAGTACTAGCAGTATTATATACTCTCCCTCCCTCCCTCTCTCTCTCTCATTATTGTCTCTGAACTTTTTACCTGATTCCACAAATTATAGTTGATGTGACAGTTTTAGATTGAGTCCAATAACTTTTTTTAAATCAAGCTTTGATTTTTGTCATGCTGCTACTGTCCCTAAATCTCTTAAGATTTACAGCTCTAGTATTTGTGCTCCAAATTCCCAAGAGGGGAATCTGATTGGCTCGATTTATCTTGATGTCTACTCCTGGGCCAATCAGCTGCAGCAATACGTAGAGTTTATCCATACCAACGTTGGTAATATTAGCCTCTCCTTCCAGGGTTCTGAAGGTCATTCAAAGGAGAAGGCACATAGTTGGATAGATGTGTGACTCAAATTTCTCTTCTATGCATCAAAACTATTTGCGTCAGATTTTCAAGAAGCACAGAGGCATTAACAGTGCATAAAACTATTGCAAGGACTATCTTTATAAGTATGTGATCTCCATGAGCATGCCACACAAAACCCTGTGAATAAGAAGGGGCTAACACTTGGTTTAATGCTCCATTGTCACCTTCTTGAAGTTATTAAGCTGAATGATTGCCACCTTGTCATTTTTCACCAGGCCCTGCAAATTCTGAAGCTGGATCTGATTGGAGTTCTTGCTCCTGAGACATGCAGGATCCTGCACTGATAGGGTTAACTTGCAGAAGCAGTGCCCTTGTGTCTCTTTCATATTCAGTACACTAAGAGCAGAGGATAAAAGTAGACACTGACATTCTAAAACAGTAACCTAACACTATGCTAATATGCTTAATATAATGAAGTATCACCACTTATCTTACATTATATTAAAATCCAATCATCTCTGATATAGATCAATTTAGGAGGGATATTAATTAGACGCAGAGAGTAGAGGAAAAATAATAAAACTTTCAAAGTCCAGGTAAAAGTAATTTGACTTTAAGATCCACGATACTCTTCCTGAATCCCTAGTGATTAGCAAATCTGCCAAGGAGATAGGCTAGAAATCAACCTTGGTGCACATTTCATTGACTTCTGAGAGCCCTATCTTCCCCGACCTTCATTTTCAACCTCTCCGGCCAGAGAACATGAAGGAGTCAATTCTATGTGTTCAGCTGGAACCCCAGATCAGTGACTCCGAGGTAAGTGACATTAGGTTGCTGCACTTTTCACGTCTTTGTTTGGTATTATCTAGAAAATAATAACAATCAACTACAAAAAGAGCGATATCTGTGTTGATTCTGAGAGATGATACCTGCAGAGCACCAGTATATTCAATAAGCATCCAATTAATCTCCATAAGGGCTTTATGATAGTGCTTAGCATGAGGGTTTATAAAGGGGACCACTTGGCTGCACGCCTGCTCGGCCATTAGGTCCTGGTCGAGAGGGACCACTCACTTGCTGTCTGTTTAGGGTTTAATATTGTTACCAGCAGAATAGGGTGCAATTTGTGAATTTTTAAAAGAATGGAAATGATGGATGAATTCATTGAATGAGACTTTTTGAGAGTGATAATGAATCTTTTCCAAACCATACTTATTGAAATACAGAAACTCTGAACAAAATATGTTTGGGGGTTATGAATAAACTAAAAAGAATAGAATTAAAAACCTTTAACATTATAAATCATTAGCATCCATGAAAATGATTTTTGAAAGATATATATTACTGCAGATTACAACACAAATGTGCCATAAATCCACCACTTGCCTATCAGTGTGCTCTACCCATTCAAGTTAAATCTTGATCATCCAGCTATGGTTGTAGAAGTACATTGATAAGCAGCTTCCAGAAGTTCCTGGTGGATTCAGAAAAAAAACAAAAAACATGCAACAGGGAATAACATTGTTGACAGCGGGATCTTGGCCAAAAGCAGAGATTACCATAAAAATGTTTATTTGTGTCCAAGTAGTACAGAAGGGGCCAGACCAAATCTGGAACTCTATATGGTAGTCAACCAAAAAGGAGGGAAGGGATTAGACAGCAATGTGTAATAGGGGAAGAGGGCAGTAACCCACCCAAAGGGAGGGTATTGCTTATTTCGTCACAGAGAAAGACGGACCAGACTTACACCCAGTGTTCCAGGATGTGAATGCAGCATGCAAGCATGGACCAAGGAGTCAGTGGAGGGTTCAGAGAGCCAGCCCCAATCCCAACAGTTGTCCCTCCCTACAGAAGAATTTACTTTAGAGAACAGAATGAAGCTGCAGGTCAGGGAGAAAAACATGTCTGACCAGAGCACACAGGAGCAAATGAAGGGGGAGGAAGAGAGAGTGGAGCACATCCTGACTCACCAAGCCTAGAGGGTGATAACCCTTCTGAGAACACAGAGTAGACCATACAGCTGACCTCATACTGAAGACACGTTTGCAGGATTGGAATGATCTGACCCCACCACAGCATAGCAAAACACGAAGTATTTTGCATACTGCAGAGCAGCCGGGGAAGCAGAGCACGCTGATCCCCAGAAAGTCCAAAGGCTAGCCTTTGGGGCTAGGGTGTAGTATCCCAGCAGACTCAACTGGAGGATACTCCTAGAAGTCAACACACAGACTTTGAAATATTTACAGGTTTTTCTTTTCTTTAATTATTTTTCTTTCTTTCTTTCTGAACATATATACATATATATATAACTTTTTTGTTGTCATTGTTTTGTTTTCTTTGTTGTTTTTTCTGTTATGTCTTTTTTTGGGGGGAGAATAATATTATCCCGGCAGGTCTATCGAGATAAGATAGGCTGGATGAATAATCTGGAGGAGAAACCAATGGTTCCAGGACATGGGAGTGGGGAAGTGAGGGAAAGGAGGTGGTGCTGACTAATCCAGGGACAAGGGAACAAGTGATCCAAAATCTGTGGCATAAAGGGTGTGAGAGGCCTGGTAGGGATAGATCAAAGACAATATAACTGAGAGAGATTTCTAAAACCCAAATGAAGGCAGAAAATGATAATGGGAAAAGAGGAAAGTAAACAGAAATACAGGAAAGAACTAGGAGGCAAAAGGCATTTAATGAGGTCTAAATACAAGCATGTACATATGTAAATATATTTATATATGATGATGGGAAATAGATCTTGTTGCATATAATTATAGGTTTAGTATTAAGGTAGCAGATGGACATTGGACCTCCAATCAAGTAGTTTCTCAATGCAAGAATACTTTGCTTTATTAAATAAGCATTCCATGATGCTCACCTTCCAGACATGATCACTGAAGGCAAATGTAGGCATAAGCAAAAGCAGTATAGAAAGCCAGTGGTGACCAGCTATCAAAAGTTATGGCATCTGGGACCTTAAATGCTTGAAGGTAAATAAGTAGCCATCCAGCTCAGAAGCAACAAAGCCCATATGGAAAAAGCACACCAGTCTGTGTGACCACAAGGCATTGAAGGGATCATGTATCAGACATCAAAGAACCAAAAATTATATCATTGTAAATGAGGGCAAGTGCAGATTGGTGTCCCAAAGCCCATCTGTAGATAACAGGAAATCCCCTTACAGAAGGGTTGCTGGTAGCAAAAGAGCCAGTCAGGGTGCAGTGTAGTAATTATGAAACATAGAACTTCCTTCTAGCTCCTCAATGCTCCCCCTCCCTCCCATCTCCCCACCTGTCATGATCAGAATCCCACCTTTCAAATCTGGCCAGAGCAGAGGATATACAATGGTACAGATCAGAGCTGGAAACATTGGGAAGTCAGAACAGATAGTTCCTTCAGAACTAGTCATAAGAAGGGTGATACCAGAGGATGGAGGACAGGTGCGGTAACACGGGGAAATGGATTATGAGGAGCTACATATAACTTCCTCCCTGGGAGATGGATAACAGGAAAGTGGGTGAAGGGACACATTGGACAGTGTAATATATAACAAAATAATAATAATTTATAAAGTATCAAGGGTTCATAAGAGAAGGAGTTGCAGGGAGGGAAAAATGAGGAGTTGATACCAATGGATTAAGTAGAAAGCATGTGTTTTGAGAATGACGATGGCCACAAATGTACAAATGTGCTTGACATAATGGATGGATGGATGGGTTATGATAATAGTTGTAAAAGCCTCCAGTAAAATGATCTTTTAAATGCTTATTTTTGTTCTACTATCTAAAGTTATTTGACCATGTGGATCATAACAAACTTAGCAATCATAAAAACAAGAAGAATTTCAGAACCTTTCATTGTGTCCCTGTGGAATCTATACATGGATCAAGAACCAATTCTGCAAACAGATTAATTTAATACTGTATGTTTTAAAACCACATAGTCTGGACATGGTAACAGAGACTTTTCATGGAAAATGACAGCTTGGTTAGTTAAGTGGTCATCAGTGAAAGAGATAGAAACCCTCATGAGTTAGGAATGATGTGGTTGCTACAACCAAGGATTCAAACAGAAATGATCGTGAAATTGACCCAGGTCTGTGCAGTGTTTCATTATGTTCAACTCAAAGTATGTAGAAGTAGGCTCAAAATTCCCTACAGCAACACAGCTATCAAACAATGGAAAAATCTCATTTACATTTCATATAGTAACTTCCCCGGGGAGGCTTCCATATCCAGAGTCTGGGTAGCAAGTTTTAGTGAGAATCAACATTATCATAGTTATAAACAATAAATAGATAGCATTGTTCAAAAATATTTTTTAGAAGATGCAAAAACGTGAAGACCTAAAAATATTAGTCTCCAATAAAAAGATAATCTTAAAATGTTTACCGTAAGAAAATTGCACATAAGCAAAAAATTTACTGTTTTATAATAAGGTCCTCTTAAATTATCCAGATCACAAATCTGTATGAACTTGCGACATATGTGGGGGTGCTAACAACTGGATTTTTTTCTCCGTAAAGCTTATATTTAATTGTTTTTTTTACAAAGCAACCTTATCAACTTCAAAGTATTCTCCATTCCACAACGCATTTGTCAAAACTGCAATTCTGTTGTTGGAAACATAGTTCAAACTCATCTGTTTGCATGGCTGATAGCTTCCCCCTCATTTTTTCCTTCACCTCTTCTATGTTACCAAATAGCTGTCCTTCCATGTCCCTCTTTATTCATGGAAAAGCAAAAACAGGTCACAGGGAGTGAGGTCAGGTGAGTAAACTATATGGTGTAAGGTACATGTTCTTTTTATCCCAAACTGGCACACTGAGATGGATAGGTGAGCAGGTGCATTATCGTGGTGGCAAAAATATTTCCCCAGAGTCACAAATCAGGTTTTCCTGTTGCACACTGTTACCCAATCTTTTCAGAACCTGGAAATAGAAAGCTTGATTAAAAGTATGACTTGGAGGGGCTGAGCCCCAGTGGCATAGTGGTTGTGCGTGGGACTGGAGCTCACTGGGTGGAGGTTCAACTCCAGCAGCGACTCCACAGGATCAAAGGCTGGGCCTCCTACTCCCACCACCAGAGGGCCATGATTCCCCCCAAAATTTTTTTTTAAAGTATGACTTGGTGGCATGAACTCCAAATGCAGTATGCCCCTCACATCAAAAACAAAACACACAAACAAACTGAGCATCACTTTACTCTTTGATTTCACATGACAAGCTTTTTAGGGGTGAAGTGATGATGTAGTCTTTCACTGGCTCGATGGATGTTTGATTTCAGGACTTTAATAATAGCACCAGGTCTTGTCACCAGTAATGACTTGGGGGAAAGGTCTGGGTTTCTTTGGAGCTGTTCTTTCAGAGAATGGCATGTCTCCCCTCTGTGCTCTTTTTTCTGTTTTCTAGTCAGTCAGAACCTCAGGCATAAATTTTGCAGTGACCCTCCTCATTCCCAAATTGTCTGTTGATATCCACTAAACCAAGCTCCCAGCAAGTCTAGATAACATCCCCTTAACATCCCCTTCTCTTTAATGGCCCATCGTTGGTCCTCAAGCACAATTTGTCAGTATTTTCATTCTTTCTGGAAGTTGACAAGACGTCCAGAAGAAGGATTCCCATTGATTGAAATTTCTTCACCTTTTTTGAAATGAGAAAACCACACATGCACTTGAGTGTTTCCCATTGCCCTGTACTTTTAAGCTGTGCTCAACATCACAACACCTGCGCACAACCACTACGCCACCGGGGCTCAGCCCCACACGCTGGTCTCTTAAATCAGCTATCACAAAGAAGGAGGCTCAAGTAAAACTGCTTTTATGAAAACAGTCACGGTGACCAGAGAGAACCTTCCCAGGTGACACCCCTGGGTACATGAACTCAAATAGAGGGGCCAGATGTTCATTTAACAGGAAAAATATGAACTATGAAAGCTCCACCCAGGGGAGGGGAGGGCACCCCCTTGTACATAAGCTACTATGGTAGGCCCTATCCAAAATGGGGCAATTTCACCAAATTTGACAGTAAAAAACTTAAAATTCAGAACTTCAATATCATTGCACTCATTTCCAAGTCTATTTGGATTTAAATTGCACTTAAATCTATTAATTTATGATCAATTAAATTGCAAATTCAGTTAATAAGTCACACAAGTACTTGCATACTCAGATGCTCAAAAGCCACTTCTAGCCTGTGGTCATATCTCAGAGCACAGCTATAGAGCAATCGCATCACTGGAGAAAGTTCTACTGGGGCATAAGGATCCCGACCGCACAGCTTCTCTGCCCTGGAGGAAAAAGGTTGCTGTGTATAGGGCAGAAGAGTGGGAAGAGACTCAATCCAGAGAGTGTAAATGTGAGCATTTCCTAGCAAGTCCAGGGTGCTTCTTCCTCTCCACCCCCTCTTTTTCCTGTTCATCTCCATTATGAGAACTATCAACAAGTAACACTTTCCTATCCCCTCTCCCCCCAAAAATGGCTGGATATGTGTGCTAGCATCCAGATTTTCTATTTAAACACATGGTTAAAATTCACATTTTCTACTTAATTTGCATGCTCATCTTCAACAAGTTATTGATTTTTTAAAAATTCCATGGAAATAACAGCATTCACCTATCTAAGGTTATATAAATTAGAAATAAAATAGGTGAAGCATTTATTTAATACATTTAATAAACAGGGATTGTAATAACACTTTTGATCAGGAAGGAATCTTAGTTTTCATCTAGGATGACCTATTAATTTTTTATTATCATTGTTGGAGAATTTAATTTGTGTTGTTTATCCACTGCTTCTTGTCTAAATTGATCATGATGATTTGTATCTATCATCTCTATATTCTATCTAAGAATACAACACAGCACACTCCATAAATAAATATTTGTTATGAGAATATATGTAAAAATATAGCTCTGCCAACAGCAAAGTTATATTCCAGAATCTAGGGGCTTCTGTGCAAAGGGAAAAGGAAATAGAAGCAAAAATTAAAATACAGTTCCAGTTTTTGCTTTGTGACCTGGGTCAATCGTATGTGTGCCCCTTGTCTTCTCCTCCATGAAACAAAGAACTTTGTTTAAATGATCTAACAAGTCTCTCCACCTCTAAAATATCCTCCACTTATAAAGCACTGGGCCAGTTCCATAAGATATGAAAGGCCCCTAACATACTGAATATATACATATTTTTCAAGTCTTATAGTAATTAATATCATTAAAACCCCACTTTCATTAGTGTTGTAATTTTTTCTTTGTCAGACACAATGATTATTACATTTATCAGTAAAGCAAAAGAACATACAGTAATTAGATAACATGATACCTGAGACTATTAACGAAGAACTTAAACACATTCCATTATCTCTTCTTTAATTAATGTTTGATCTCATTATGAATCTTTTCACACCATATGGCTAGTCATCCATACACAAAAACCCTAACAAAGATGGACTGCCTAGAGGGATAAGTAACCTCACTAAAAGTTCTTACTCTCTATGCATGAGTAGTGAGTCGCTTCTCAGAATTCATGTGGTGACATCCTTAAATTGAAACTATCTAGGATCATTTACAGTAAGACATGGCTCTGACAATGTTCACAACTTTAGAGAAAGGCAGACAATAAATTAAGCCTATGAAGGACTGCATAAACATGTCACAAAAATTAATTCAACAGGAGAGTTGAGCATTTTCCAATTTACCTGTGCTTATAAATACTTTGAAAATGTTTTCTAGTTGTTGCTGCAAAACCTCTAGTTATGGTCACAGTGAGAAAAAGTGGAAGCTCATTGGTCATTGGGGAAAGCGTGTTTTATTTGTATGTGGTTTGCCAAGAAAAGGTCAAAGATACATTCTAAAAGCCTTCCAAAGTCAGTGAACTGTAGTTTATGCACACATTTAAAATACAAAGCAGCAAAATGCCAATAGCTTAAAACATTTTTGAATCTTGGGTAATACTTCTTAAATCATATATGAGGGTAAGTAAAGAAGTATTGCTATTGGGATGCAGTTCATATATTCAGAGATTTATTTAAAACAAAATGTGATGAAGTCACTATAATCTGTGGGTGATTACGCTTATCTTAGTCTCATCAGAATGCCTCCAAAATAAAAGTCTGATCAAAACAGTGACTTCTTATGGACATGCTGGGTCTGGTAAATTCAAGACAGAGATCATCTCATAAGGTTATAATAAGCCTTCTGAAGAATCTTAAAGGAGTAATCTTAATTACTTATCTGAAATGACAAGGGACATTCATGGAAACTGATTAAAAATGAAAAAGACCAGGAAAGTTATGCTAACAGCTGTTTTTTCCTCCTAATGTGACAATGTACCTGGGCAATCCTGGGTAGCATGGATTATCCTATGGGATATCACTGGAAAACCTCACCCATCCTTCCTGCAGTCCTTATCCTACCACTTCGGACTATTTGGTTTCCACAGTACAAGAACATCCCAAAGGAGCACAATTTGAATCTGCTAAGAATACCAATGCTGATATTTGGATGTAGTGTACATTGGAAATTTCAGAGTTCTTTAGGAAAGGTTTAGAGAGATGGAAACACTGCATTCAGAAGTGAGTAGACCTACGTGGAGGTAATGTCGAGAAACAACAGATCCACATTTGATAATTTTTTCTAGTAAAGCTTTCTTTGAGTTTATACCAATATTTTGTGACGTATCCTTGAAGCATGTAATATTCTTCATAAAATTAACAAGACTTCACTTTTAGGTGTTAATAGAGTCAACTCAACTCAAATAACCCAATATACTAAGGAATGCAATATTGCTCATTCTTGATCCCTTCTGACAAATCATTTTATACAACATAATATAAATCAGGCTCTTAGAGGAAATGTCAATAAAGGCCATGAGGTTTAACTCAAACAGCATTACAGTAGCCCAATCCTTGGGGTATATTTTCCTGATAGAAAATTGCTAAGGATTTCATCTTACTTGGATACACAATTGATGCTTACGGAATCAGCAATAAAAAAAAAATCCACCATTGTATTTGATTGGGTAAGTCAGCACAAGACCTCTTTAAAGTGTTGTAAACCAAAGTTTCTTTGATGTGTAAGGTTTGCCTAACTCGAGCTATGGTATTTTCGATGGACCCACTTGCCTGTACAAGTCAGATGTTGAATTTAAAGTACCCAAGAAAAATGCATACAATTGATTTATGTTTTTGGAGAAGGATATTGAAAGTATTAGGGATGGCTAAAAGAACAAGTAACTCTGTTTTGGAAAAAGTAGAGTTAGAGTGCCCCTTAGAAGCAAGGTTTTTTGGACATGCAATCAGGGGAGACTAGTTGCCAGAGTAGGACATCATGCGTGAGGGCAGCAGACAAGAGGTAAACCCTTACTCAGTAAGATAGTGTGTACAATGATAAGCTGTAAAATAAGAAAAATTATGAAGATGGTACATGAAAGGCAATGCTTCATTCTGTTGTACACAGGGTCACTATGGCTCCGAATTTGAATGCACATAGCAAAAATGATATAAGGCTATGCATTTTGAATATTTTCCACTTCTTTTTTAAGCTATTTCATATTTATTATCAGCATAAGTTTCTTAGAAATGCATTCTTTCCCTTTCCCAAATATGAATTCTAATATGGAATTCAATTTCAAAAACTATACTTAATGATCTAGAAACTTGTCACTGAAAAGTTTTTGTCAATGTTTATTATCGTTAGTTTGCTTACCTTTAAAATTTGGGATAAAGCGATATAGAAGTTTGTTTTTAAAAAGATTATAAAGATAAGATATTCTGCTTTGAAACATTTATTTTGCTAAATAAAGCTATTTTTGAGGTCAATTAAATATTTTATTCATTGAAAGACATGACTATTGAATTATAAAATAACATTGGTCTTAACAGTATTTCTTAACATTTCATTGTTTATAAGAAGAGCTAGGCTCTTTGTAAATGAGATCTATAAGATTATCTTTAACACAACAGGCATAGTCTATAGGCTATGGACTTTGAAACCTGTGCTGTTCATCTGACTCAGATGTTTACCTGTGGTCTTCACTCTAATAAATGTTGTTTCTCATTCTCGCTCTCTCTCTCTCTTTCTCTCTCACTACCAGGGGAGAGTGCAAACACAAAAACAGTCCCCCACTATCACAAATTATGCAGTCGAGTTTCCCACATTTGGGGAAATCACAGGGGTGAACACATCTGGAGTGCAATGGATAAACTTCACCCTGAGAAAACCACCTTCATGATCACAGTATCTCCCCTGCCAAGTAAGTATTAAATGCTGTTTTAATATGCTGAAGCTGCCAGTCAGTAGATTACACTTCCCAGGCTCCATGATAGCTGACTTCCTTCAATATGTTGGCAGGGAGTCACTTGGGCAGGTGAACAGAAGTCAGAAGAAACATATTGCAGGAAGTCAGCTTCCCCTTATAAATGATTTGGAATGAGAAGCAAACAAATCATTTATAAATGGATGCTGTTCCTTTTCTCATTGTGTCCACAAAGGCTAGAGTAGTAACTAGGTTAGAGGAGTCATTTCAGACTGAGGCAAGCTGAGAAGAAACATTCCCTTCTCCAGCTTCTCCAAACTCTTTGCCCTGGACTTGAGGCCAACTCGCAGTGGCCAGGTAGAATAGGATAGAGCCACCACTGTGAGTTTCCAAGAATATGAACTCTTTTTAAGTGGAAAACCCTGACTTTCTCTTGCAGAGTAGTGGGTAGATTTGAAAGATTGGCCTTTCTAGTCACAGCCCACCTCTTAACTTTTATGCCACTAGGGCTCCCTGTCCAGTCTTTCCAGGAGCTCCCAAAGTATAGCAGCAGAAACAGATTCATCAATATTCTATACCTTTTCTGCTTTCAAGCTCACCATGCTCTGCATCTACCAGTTATTCTCAGGTCATTCCAAGTGAGTTGTTCAATACTGTTCAATTTCCAGAATTAAATCTCCCTCTTCTGTATTTGTATACCATTGTTTGCCTCAATAACAATGCTGTCAGCTACTGGTCCATTCAATTCATGGAAAACCCATGCATGTCCAAGAAAATGATGGGATGACAGTCCCAAGTTACCTTCACAATGAGAGATATGCTAAAATCTATTGTTGTGGCCACTAGGTACTTTTGAACCTTCTCCCACATACACAGAGGGAGAAAGATAAAGGTTCCTATTCCCATAAAGAGTTTCAGCCTCAGAACCCCTCAGGGGTTGATCTCTTCTATCCTATAGAATCACTATGAGTCCAAAGTGACTCAATGAAATGGAATTTAAGTTAGGGTTTGGGCCCACCATAGAAATGGTGCTTTAGCAACACGGACTTACTCTATTACCACTGATCCTTTTGAGGAAATCGTTAGCTGTAATTAATGTTTCCCATATCATATTTCCTTTTAAAAGAAACTTTCAAGAAGTACACCCTACACATTCAGTCATACAATTATATGTAATATAGCTAAACAAGCAAACACCTCTTTCTTCCTGGTGGGAATCACTAGGAATCACCTTTGTTTTTTGTTTGTTTTCATTAATAGTTTTATTTGGGGACTCTTACAAATCTTCTAACAATCCTTCATGCAATTGTATTAAGCACATTTGTACATCTGTGGTCATCAGTATTTCCAAAACATTTTCTTTCTACTTGAGGCCTTCGTATTAGCAACTCTTTTTCCCCCTACCTCTCCCCCACCCCATCTCCCACAATCTTGACCTTATTCAATTATATCTTACTGTGGTTTTTCGTGTCTTACACTCTCCATTCACCTACATTTCTTTTAGTCATCCCCCTGGGAGGTCGACTATATATGCACTTTGTGATGGGTTCACTTTTTCTCCCCCTTCCCTCCCTCCCTTCCTCCATAACCCCACCAACCCTCTAACCTCATGATAGCTCTACTTCTATTGTTCCTGAGAGTTTAATCTGCCCCGAATTCAATGTGTCAAAAAGTCTTATCTGTACCAATGTGTGTACTCTGGTCTACCCTCATTTGTAAGGTAGAACTGGGTCATGATAATGGGCATTAAGAAGTAGTCAGGAACTAGAGGAGTGATTCATGCTTCCTAAGTGCTATATTGTACCCTGATAGAATCAACCCTTCCTTGTAATCAACCCTTGTGTGGGGGAAGATCCAATTTTCGACAAATGGGCTTTGGATCTCCATTCTAATCCCCCTGTTCCACACGATATAATTGTTTGCTTTAAATCTTTTGATACTTGAAAACTGACCTCGTCAACAACTCGTGATCACATAGGATGTTGTACTTCTTCAATGTGGACTTATTTGCTTCCCTGCTAGACAGGTGCTGGTTTAACTTAAAGTCTTTGAGACCCCAGATGCTATATTATTTGTTAACTGAGCACCATCCCCTTTCTATACCACATTTGCTTATGTACCCATTTTGTCTTCAGCAATCTTTTCAGGAAGGTGAGAATCAAAGAGTACCAGGTTATTAGAATAAAGTGTTCTTGTTGACCTTTGTTGTAACCATTCTCTTCCTTCCTGGCCTAATTTTGACTCTTATCATGGATTCTAAATGTATAATTTGGTTTGGGCTGTTTTTGAGTTGTAGATACATGAAAAATAGAACATATCCTATGTATTTTGTGTGCTTTACATGCTATTCAATATTATATTATGCTTGATATTATTTTCCAATTTGGAATTCCAACTTGCATGAACATTTGTGTTACTGCCATGCTTTTAGAATCCTGTTTGTGAACATTTTCATATATCTATCATGACACTTTTTTAAAAAGGGCTTCTTTAGAATAACTGTAGATTGGCTAGAAGATGCACATTCAGGGTTATTTTCTAAAAGGAAAGTACTCATTTCATTCACCCATGCAGGGTATGATAATTCCCAATTTCTTTACATTCTGAGAAGTTCTTGGAAGGAACTTATTCTATTTCGTATGTATGCATGTTTCATACTGCTGGGAATAAAATGCCGAGAGGTTGGCTACCTTTTAATATAATAATTGAGCAATTGAATTTTCTCTTCTGTGTAATACCTGTTCAAGAGTTACTGTTTATTTCTCCCTCTGGTGGATTACTATATTTTTATTGGTAGAATCCTTCCTATATTAGTTCATAAACTTGTACCTGTGCGGAAAATGTGTTTTCTCATTCAGTACCTTTTCTTTTCAATTTTATCATGGTGCTCTTTCTCAACTGAAATTCTTAATATCAAAGCAGTTACATTTACCTTTTATGGCCTGTGCTTTTTTGTGTTTTATTCAAGAACTCTTCGTTTACCCTACAGCCACGAACACAATTTCATATCTTCAAGAAGTTTTACCTTTCATGGTAATGTATCCATCATTAATTGCTTGTGAATATTGAGTGGAGAGGACTCAAATCCATTCCTTCTCATTCCCACAGGGATAGTAACTTTCCCCAGTACTAAAGAAACCCTGGTAATACTGTCAGATAAGTGTTGGAAGCAACTGCTAGCCACTGGTCCATGCTCACCAGAGTTTCTACTGAAGAAAGATGATGTTTCCTGGTCCCATAAAGAATTACTGGCTCAGAAACTGTATTATGGGGTTGTTGAGTCAGAATCCACTC
The DNA here is from genome assembly GCA_004026705.1 of Nesogale talazaci. Lineage (NCBI taxonomy): Eukaryota > Metazoa > Chordata > Mammalia > Afrosoricida > Tenrecidae > Nesogale > Nesogale talazaci. The sequence goes on along the minus strand of PVJH01000007.1, from coordinate 668,098 downwards.
TATTCTCTATGGTAGGAGGATTGGTTATTTTTGCTATTTATTGTTGAAAAGTTTACTCCCATTCTTCCACAGATAAATCCCACTCAACACTTATGGCTCAATAAAGGGTTTTTATTTCTCTAACAAAGCTTTTTGTGGAATCCCAGGCTATCCTCCAGGGATAACTGCCCTCTCTCTGGGTTCCCTTGTTTGTTTGTTTGTTTGTTTTTGTTTCCCCCAGCATGTATCCAGCAGAATTAGAGAAACCAACATGCTGTTTCCCTCCCAGTGAACTGAGTGTCTCCAAGAGCAAAAATACCCTCATTTATGTTTGTATTGAACATTGAAAATAAAAAATTTAGAATAAAAGCCACATCATTCTCCATGTTTCTAAATATGAATTCATCCTGGGAAAATATTAAAATATCTTTCAAGGTTTTTAGAAAAGCATATATGTTAATAAATATGCACATCTTCACTTTTTATTATTTAGGTAAAAAAGCATTGCTTGTTTCTAACTTTATTGGAATATGGTGGAAACCTGTAGCTCTTAATATATTCTTTTGACATCCATGAGTTGGCTTCCAAAGTTATCTTATTTTAAGGCAAGGAAGGGTGGGCATAAAAATTATAATTCTATGTCTAACACTGAAAGTGTAGACTGTAAATACTTATTGCTTTTCAAAAATATTTGCCAACTCCATTCACCAAAAATGGCACAGCCTCATTTCTATACACACATTGAGCATTAGATATTTGTTTATCCACATTCTTGATCAAATCATGACTGTATATAGTTCCGGATTTCAGTTATCACAACTTAACTAAGTGCAATTGTGTCTACTCCATGATTAGACCCAACGAGCAGGCACTACGAATGTGGTCAGAATTATTTTTTGTTCTTATTTCAATGAAACTTGCAGCCAAAATAGTACTTACATTTTAACAACTCTGCCAGTAACCCTGGTTAACATACCTGCTCCTTCCAGAACTCTGGTTTTCTGATTATTTTATTGTTATTTTATTAACTTACTATCACACGTGCTCTCTGATCTAAGTTATTAAACATCTGTTGTGCATATGTATGAGCATGTCTGCCTGTAGGCAACCTTTTACTTTCAGTAGATGCAATGCAAATCTTTTGCAAATGTATTCAATATATAAGTTAATACATAACTATAATGACGTCCTTGGCTATAAAATCACTATCACATTCTCTTAATAACCTGCTTTTTCTTAATCTCCAAAAGTTGTCAGGTCCAACCACAAATATAATTATTTATTCAAGGTGATAAGCTTATTTCAAATTTCATGATATAACAACATTTTCAGAGTTAAATTACTTTTCTGGAGTTTTCATCTTAAATGAAGTAGAATTACATAGATAATACAACATTCTCAAGCAGGTTTTGAAAATAAAGATCTCTTTGCAACATGGTAAACTACCTTAAGTCGTATAGCAGTTTCCGCGTTATCAATCTGATATTCCCGCTGCTGTGTTTTGAATGGTCATTTTCTGAGTTCCATTGGAATCATAATTGCAAGAGACATAGTTTGAAACCACCAGCATCCGTGCAAGAGAAAGGGGGGCTCTCTGTTCCTGACAAAGGTTGTATCCTCTGGAAGGCACAGCAGCAGGTCTTCCCTGTTCAACAGCAGTTCACAACTGGAAGGCAGTGAGTTTGTGCACGTGTTTGGGTTATCTCTAATGTGGCCATACCAGAATGGTTGGTCCACCTACTTCTATTTTCCACATCATCACAACCTTCTCTAGACTATATAAGTCCTTGAAAGATAGAGATGGAAATCTTGCTCATAATTGCACCTGTAGTGCCCGAAACATAAAGGCAATTTCAAGAAAATGCTGAATGAGTGAAGAAGAAATAAACATTTCCACAAGAACGCAGTGGCTCACTCCCTGGAACTTCTTTGGGACATTGATCACACCTGGTGCCTCACTGCCACCCAGTGAGTTCTGAGTCAAAGTATCACATCTTATCCTTCTCCCTGGAAACAGCTGGTGGTTTCAAACTACTGGTTTATAAGCCTGACATATATCCCACGCTGCCACCAACCCTCTAATATTGTACATGTTTCTGTTTTCTCTTGATATCTCCATTTAGAAAAAAGAGCACTTATACATGTCTAATAAGTGTGCTTTTCATGAAGACAAAAATTTTTTGTATATTTGTATATTTTTGTATTATTGTATATTTATACAATAATTGTATATTGTATTATTGTATATAATATTGTATATTTTTGTAAATATTTGTATATTTTACCTGTCTAATAATTTACACTCTGTGCATGAACTAACTATCTAGGAGGTTTTTAAATGCCATATCAAACAGTAGTATTTAATAGCATTGACCATGCCACCAGTGAATACATTCATCAGACATGCTTTTTCTTACTTTGCATGCTAGATTGTTGCACATGCCAGGAAGGAAACAATGATAGCAAGATAAGAGTCTCTGTCCTCAAGAATTTTGTACAACAGAAAAGAGAAATTCATCATAGAAAGCCTGAAGGGCCTTTAAAAAGATAATGGGAAAAAATCATGGATTTTTCCCCATGAGTTTTCTCAAGTAACCACAAATAAAGGCAAAACATAAATGGAAAAGTTAAGGTGTCTCTCTAGGAGAATTAGGGGATATCTTATAAGAAATGCCATTTGAACTATGTGGTTCATGCACAGAACATAGACTACTAATATCAGAAAACTGGAAAAAACATATTTTAAGGGAAAAAACACATCTTGAAACATCAGGTTGAAGTCTGGCCCCACTTTGCCTATGGAGATGAAAGCCAATGATGCCCAACTATAACACTTGGAATCAAGCAGACATCTAGCTCAGAAGCAACAAAGCCCACATGGAAGAAACACCAGTCTGCGTGACCAAGAGGTGTCCATGGAATCAGTTATCAGGCATCAAAGAACAACAACAGAAAATCCTATCATCGTGAATAAGGGGCAGAGTGGAGACCCAAAGCCCATATGTAGGCAAATGGACACCCCCTTATAGCAGGGTCACAACGAGGAGATGAACCAGTCAGGGTGCAGTGTAGCAACGATGGAACATACAACTTTTCCTCCTCCCAAGCCCCGACTATCATGATGCCAATTCTACTTTAAAAATTTGGCCAGAGCAGAGGATCTTGTATAGATAGGAACTGGAAACACAAGGAATCCAGGACAGATAAATACCTCAGAACCACCGGTGAGAGAGGTGATACCAGGAGGGTGGAGGGAAAGTGGGAAATGATTACAAGGATATACAAATAACTCTCCCACCTTAGGCGATGGACAGCAGAAAAGTGGATGAAGGGAAACATCAGACAGTGTAAGACTGGACAAAATAACAATAATTTATAAATTGTCAAGGTTTCACGGGGGAGTGAAGGCATGGACGGAGGGGTTAAAATGAGGAACTGATATCAAGGGCTCAAGTAGAAAGCAAATGTTTTGAGAATGATGATGACAACAAATGTGCAAATATGTTTGACACAATGGATGGATGTAGAGATTGTGATGAGTTGCATGAGCCTTCAATAAGATGATTTTTCTAAAAAGGCAAAATAATACAAATGTGAAAAAAAACCCTGAAAAAGTAGACAGATGTGCAACATATTAACTGAATTTTCAGAATGGATAAAACTAAATGTCAACTAGTATTTATCTTATGAAAATAATTTTTGTGAAAATCAAAATTATATATTAAAGCAAATTCTCATCACAGGTTGGGGAAAAACTCTCACATTACAATTATATTTCTTGAAATATAAGATGCTAAAACAAATTATTAATGTATCTCCTGAACTTTTAAACACCAAAACTGATGGACAAATCTGTAATTCACCTTCATTGATCTCTCCTCTTTACACGCCACTTGACATTGGATCAATTGCTACCCTCGTACACCTACTGTTATAAACTAACATTTCCAAGAATAGCGCTCAACTATTCCTCTTGAACAAAAATACCGAGCAGACTCAGTTTATCCAGACTTGAATTCTCCATGTCATTAATGTATAGAAGTAGCAGGACATGGAGATTATAATTTGGAGTTGATTCTGACTCATAAAGACATGACAGAGCAGAGCAGAACTGCCACCAGAGATTTTCTGGCACTGTAAGCTCAATGGAAGCAACTTCATCTTTGTCCCATGGAGAAACAACTGAGTTTGATCCGATGACCTTTTGGTTAGAAGTTCAACAAAGGCAACTAGATCATTATAAAAAGATAGCGCAAAGACAGATAAACAAAGTTGGACTTAGAAAGGATGAAAAAAATCTGTGTGTAATATAAAATGTGTAAAGACAAATTCAGATAAGGACTCACAACTATAACACATGTGTGCTCACTATAACACTATGCACATGTGTGCATATACATGAACTCTCTAACACTAACCCCAAGCCAATAGCAGATTGTATCAGGTCATGCTAACAGGTACCATGACATCACTGTTCATATTGCTCTATGACTAACATGATGCACTGTAGAATTTTGATCATATTTATGTCATTTTAAATAACATGCAGCATTTTTATTAGAAAAACATCATATAAAATATTGTTAAAATGTGTAATATTATGCTGATCCCCAGTGGCGTAAGTGGTTGAGTTCGGGATTGCGGCCCGCAGGCTTGGCGGTTCAAATCTAGCAGCAGCTCTCAGGAGCAGCACTGGGTAGCACCCACGACCACCAGAGGCAGTGATGCTCCACCCACCAAAAAAGTGTGTAACATTAGTGACACACTTTTAAATTTGATTTTTCTTAAATTAGGATACCAACAGGTCATTGTTGATTACCCATATACTTAATTTAATTTAGAAAATTCACTATATGGAAACTATGTCACATGCAATTCATTAAAAACCAATACTATTGTTTCTTATATTTGCATTGTGCATATTTCAGTACACTGATATCTTCTAGAGATCTTGGTTATTATCACCTTTTTATATCACTACAGGAGAATGACACAGTTTCTGGATTTCCATCAGTATTCACTAGTGGACTGTTCATTTCCCATAGCTCCAAGGCAGAGCCATAAGTTATCTGTCAACTTGTCATACTGTGGTCGTTGGTGTATTGCTATGATGTTGAAGGCTCTGTCACTGGATTTTCAAATACCAGCAGGGTCACCCAAAATAAGCAGGTTTCAGTAGAGCTTCCAGTCTAAGATCAGACCATAAAGAAAGAGCAGCCTCTATATTTCAATGGAATCAGCCAATGAAAATGTTATGGTTAGCATCTAAAGATTGTCATTTACTGAAAGTCTCATAAATAGCAATGTAATCTCATCAGATATAGTACCAGACAATGAGCCCCTCGTGTGAGAAGGCACTCAAAATACGATCGAGGAAGACCAGCCTTCTCAATGTAGAATCAACCATTAGACTGAGAATCAAGCAACACATGCAAGACCTTCTTTAGCTGATGGGGCATAGCTTAAAATAAAAAGAAACAGCTGCAAACATCTCTCAATAATTGGAACTTGAAACATGAAAGCTAAAATTTTAGTAAAATTGTCATTAAAGATGAAATAGAACACATATAGGTTGATATTCTAGAAATTATTTAGAAGAAGTGGCCGGGTATTTGCCATTTAGAATCAGAAAATCATATCATTGACTATGCCTGGAAGAACACAATCAAAATATGCTTTCTAATAATTATTGAACTGGACATTTCAAGATCTTTCTTGAAGTACAATGTGATAAGACAACCACTAAAGCTAACCAAAACCAAAACAAACTCATTGCCATCAAGTCAGTACTGATACACAGCAACCCTTCAGGACAGGGTAGAATTGCCCCTGTGGGTTTCTAAGATTCAACTCTATGGGAGCAGAAAACAAGAATACCCCTTAAAAGCAAGGATGGCAAGGCTTCATCTCACATACTTTGGATATATGTTCAGGAAGGACCAGTGCCTAGAGAAGGACATTGTTTTTGGTAAAATGGAAAGTCAGGGCAAAAAAGGAAGGCCTGGGATGAGATGTATTGATATGGTGGTTGCAACAACAGGCTCAGAGATAAAAACAATTGTGAGGTTGGCACAACACTGTGTGGTGTCACTGTTTTAGACAAGGTCTATATATGTAAGAACTGTCTGGCAGACACCTAACAAGAGCAGTCATGACAAAGCAGGGAAATCAACTTCTGGGTGGGGACAGCTCTAGAGTTAAAATATGATTTTTACACTTACTGGATAAGTGATCATGGAAAGTTACAGTTTTTGTAAGCCTAAGCTCTCTTATCTATAAAGTGCCCATAAAACTAGAATATGGCTCTGAAACTATGTATGCACAATGTATGATCCTCATATAAGACTTTCAATTGCTGGGTGTTCCCTCAAGAGTATATCTAAAACCATCCTTAAAATTTCTACAAAATGAAACCCATAATATTTTCTCAGTATGTGGGCTGCAAAAGCTAGTATATAATAAAGTACTATATTTGCAGGAAACTATTAACTCTTCCCAAATCAAGGGCCCAGTAGGGAACTGAAGTGTAATGAATGTTTTACTGCTTTGAAACAGTTAAAATGACTGCCAGGCCAGCAAGTCTAAATGGTTGTACTACTGTAAGTCCACAAGGACCAACAATTTATAGGTCCTTCTTTTACAGTATTGTTCCCAGAGGAAAAGGAGAGTTGTTTAAAACACAAAGTACAGTATAGTGAAATAAACCACTGACGGTCAATTGTTTTCGGGACAAATTGCTTCAGTGCCACACAATGAAGAAAGTGGTTTTACCAACTCTTTAAACTCAGTCCTATCAAGTACATTGGGGGGAAACATGCTGTTTTCAAGACCCAAACCAGTGATATAAGAAGCTAATCACAAAGCAAGCCACGAAGTAGCCAGAATATAAAGCTGGGTGATGGGAGAAGAGCTTTTCTTACCAATTTTGAAGAAAATAATAGTGGTCGTTCATTACTCTAGAATAAGATAAAAATCTCAAGACCTATTTCCACTGACTACCCTTTCATGTATTCAACTATCCACTAGGCCTCAAGCAAACATAGTGAATGCTGCCAGGGAGATGTTCAACATCATAGCTCACAGACAACATCACTTCTGATACCAAGATGGTGGGCTCTTCGGGACTAAGTTAAATGGATGTCCACCCACAGAGTTCTCCACTTTGTTGCATCTCAGGCTAGTCATATGTTGACCTATTTTGGAATGACTTAGTTTTGGAAGACTTATATTGAACACTCCAGATTGTATCCACTGCAAATGAAGTCATCCACAGACAAGTGTTTATTTCTGTCAGGAAAACAATCACCACCTGGTTGACTGAAATGTAACTAGGACCAGAGCATCATCCAGTAACAAATAAATATCATTTTATAAAAATCTTGCTGAAGTGAGAAGACTAAAAATATAAAAATAAAAACAAGCAAACAACAATAACAAAAAAAACATGCCATTGAGTCAATTCTGACTTGTGGTGACACTATAGACTGGAGTAGACCCGTCCTTGAAGGTTTCTGAGAGGAGAGTTCTTTACAGAAGTAGAAAACCAAGGTTTTTCCCAAGAGGGAAGGCAATGACCTGAAAACCTATGATAGTAAAGTGATAGAGATGATTCCAGAGAAGCAGGCGTGCTCATGAAGTATACTGAGTTTTCTGTGTCTTTAATGAGTGTGTAAGAGATTTAGAAGAACTTCCAAAAGCTAATTGGTTATGAGCAAATGCAGGAACGTGGTCTTTGTTGCTGCTTTTAGTGCCATTGAGTAGGTTTGGACTCACAAGGGCCCTATGAACAGCAAAGCAAAGCACTGTCCAGTTCTTGGCTATCCTTACAATGTGTGAGGCCAATGTTGTGGCCATGGTGTTGATCTGCCTTTTCTAAGGCCTGCTTCTTTTTTACCAGGATGATGTCCTTGTCTCTCCTTTTAACATGTCCAAAGGACTTGAAGTCTTGCTGTCCTTGCTTCTAGGTAACATTCTACCTGTATTTCTTCTAAGACAGATTTACTTTTTCTTTTGGAAGCCCTGGTACTTTCAGTATTCTTCACCAGCACTGTAATTAAATTCATCAAGTCTTTTTTTATCTTTCTTTTTCAGTGTTTAACTTTCATGTGCATATGAGGCAATTGAAAATGCCATAGCTTAAAGTCAGCTGATTCAGCTGCACTTTACCCTCAAAGTAACCTTGTTTCTCAACATTGTAAAGAGGTCAGAAGTTGTGCGGAAGAGATTTACCTGATGCAATGCATTATTTAATCTCTTGATTACTGCTTCCCTGTGAAGCCTATGATGGAGTTATTACTGCACTTTGACGCAGAAAATCAGAATCCAGTTTCAAGTTGATGGCTATGCGTGAACCACAACTAAGTTCCTGCCTTCAGTATCTTATTATTAACGTGGGGATACAATCAAAGAGAAATGACCAATTCTGCCAACTCTAAAATATGAAAAGTGGAGAATTCCACTATTACCATAAGTTAACGTTCTTTAAAAATTTGAAGAGCTTAAGTGTTGTTATCCATGTAGTCTCTGTGCAAGTTGACAAAAGGAATCACTAATAATCTGTTAAAATATATTTTCTGTAGTTATGTGTAAAATTCACAGAACTCTAGATATATGTGGATGTGTATATATATATATATATATATATATATATATATATATGGCTGTCCCCCAATTTTAAATAATTATTTTCTTAAACTTGGTATTTCCTTGCTGTCAACAGAAAGAGGTAATGTGAATTTTTTTTCTTTCTTAAGCCCCCCCCTGACTTTTCAAGATTTTCTGAAAAATAAGTCACATAGAAAGTAACATTTTAAAAGACACCAAGGGCTAGGAACTTAACAAAGCTGTGAACAATGAGAAAGGCACAAAACCTACTTGACAAATGAGGCAGCTATTTAAGATGTTATTAGGCAACATGGCCAACATATTTGATTATTTTAGTCACTAGAGGTCTTCAAATGGAAAAATGAAGGTGTTCTCCCTTTTTACTTGACAGTGTGGAAATCACTAAAAATAGCCAAACAACCTTAAATATTAGTAATTCATGCTAAGAATGTGATTCTAAGGAAGACCAATTTTCTGAGACTCAAAGCCCTTTGGCATACTGTTTGGGGGTTTTTTGTGCTCTGAGTTTTTTTGTAATCATTTTATTGGGGGCTCATACAACTCTTGGCATACTGTTTTAAAGACTGAAGCGTGGGGGAAAGTAATACTGTTTGTCATCTAATGATAAATTGTCAAGGAGCAGGACAAAGTTTGATTTTGGAAGTCAAACAGTGGGGGTATATGATCTACCTAGTTATGGTATTTTATGAGGAGAGCCAATGAGTTTTTTAGCCATGGTCTAAAGTAGAAAAGCAATTGTAAAATACTGGTGTAAAACTCTGGTATCTTTGTTTGTGATTAAGAAATTAACTGCACATTCCCCTTGGTAATTAAGCAAAGAACAACTTATTTTAAATCACTGTTATAAAGCCTGACTTTATTATAGATACAAAATGAGTAAAAGGCTTGATTGTCAAACTATGTCTGCTGTATCTGTCTGCCAACAAAGGAAAGTGGCCACTTACGGTGATTACAAACCACATCAAGTGCAGCCTGGATGTCACATCTTCATAAGGCACAGATGGCAACTTGATGACAATTTCTTTTTCATTTCCAGTCTCTCTCTCTCTCTCTCTCTCTCTCTCTCTCTCTCTCTCTCTCTCTCTCTCTCTCTCTCTCTCTCTCTTCCTCTCTCCCCCATCCTTTTTCTATTCTTCTCCCTCCCATCTCATTGACTCTCCAGGGGTTCAGCTGTCATCGCTATATTGCTCAAGAGATGAATCCATTTTCTTTCTGCTATCTCCTCTTCCAGGGAAGAGGGAGAATCTCCTCATTGATTTTGACAAGGAAATTATTTTCTTAAGAGTAGAACAGACTTCTGACCTTTCAAATGATCAGATTAGGATGGTTATTTTCACATTATTAAGCAATCAAGGAACAAATGCATCAGGAAAGGGTTTGATTCACTGGCCAGCCTCTCAGCTTCTAAAGAAAAACAACAAAAAGAAATCTTGTTTCACTGACAACTAACCCAGATTCTATTTCTTCCTATGCCTATGAACCACGTGGGAAGTGAAAATGCATTTTAACATTGCATTTTGCCTAAAGGCTATCAGTAAAATTTAATTTTCTTACGGCATTGATTTTTCCATTATAAGTTGTAACAGTCTAATGATATCACATAAGAATTTTTAATATTGAGGAAAAGGATGTGAATGATTTAACCAATGGTAACTACTTAGAAATGCATTGTGCTTCTGAAACAGATATTTGTATTTCTGATGGGCAGTGACTTAAAAAATAAAGTGCATTTAATTTACCAACCCCTTAGATACCACTTTCAATGCACACATTGTAGAGTTGAATATGTAACCGCCGCCTCTTAAAAATAGAATCTCAATATTTAAAACCAGAATATTCTACTTTAAGCAGAGGATTCAAGGCACAGAACTGGTACTGTTAAAAATTAATGTGCCACAATGAAATGATGCCAACGAAAGGTGTTATGTGTAAGGTCCTGTCTCCTCATCTTGATTATATTCCATAAAGGTTGACATCTTATCCTAATTACTCCAAGTACATCAAGCTGTCATGTTTGGGGCTTTTTTTTTCAAGTTTGAACAAAGCATGCATCAATGACAGCACCCAGCCTATCCCATACAATAAAAAAGGAGCTGATGCTTCTTCTCTTTCTAAATGTTTGTCTCATTGCTGAGGCTTAGCAAGACCTAAAATAACTGTGTTGAGAAAACATAAAAAAATAGAACCAGTGTCACAGTAAAATCAACAGAGAATTCGAAGTGCCATATGTTCAATGGCTCCAAGGGAATATTTTAATTATTATTTCACATTGTCATAAACACTACAGGTGGTTATAAATATAAAATCAAGATTTGTGAACAGCAACAACAAAAAAAATCACCACATTAAATACATCACTGTTAACAAGGGTATGTGCCTCAATATTAACAGGGAAAAAAACCAACAACAACATCTTAATTGCTATCACTCACCCATATCTTTCATATATTCATTGTGGGCCTGTCTTTTATACTCATTATCATGCAATTTGATTTCCGCTTTTTTTGTTAACATTTAAAGTACTTGAAATAGAAATGGTGAACATCTGTTTCAATGAAATAAATTGTTCTTTAAAATGTCATCAAAATAATTTAGAAATCTATTTTTTTCTATTTTAAAATTCTAAATCTTAATTTTTAAACTGTTCTGCATATTGGGCAAGTCACATTTATTCATAGGAGGGGAGATAAAAAGGAAAAAATAAAAGCAAAGCCTGCTATATTTCCTTAATGAGGACATTAATTTCTAATTAAATTAGTAGAAATGTCCACAACAAGTGAGTCTTTCAAACATTTATTTTAGTTTCATAAATGAACATGTCTGTTGGTGCAGCAAGTCAAAATATTTATTTCCCAACTGCTACGCCCTCAGACAATGAGATCTGGTAGAGTGATTGGGTAATTCCTAGATTGCTAACCTCAAGGTTAATGGTTCACATCCTTCAGTCACTCGATGAGAGGAAGATGAGACTGTATGCTCCTGTAAAAATTTGTAGTCTTGGAAACCTATATATGTAGGGTGCTATAAATTAAGATCAATTTGATGGGCCATAAATGTGATTTTTTAAATTTTTTTGGGGGGGTCCTCTGAAATAACTGAAAATCTATCAATAATCCAAAGGAAATAATGAATTTAATGACAGGTTGGATCCAATCCCTAAACTTATGATGTTAATTGTGAGATTTGACTTTTTTTAATTGCCAGTTGATCTTGCTTGGTCATACAAAATCTTCTCCCTTAATAACTCAATTCAACATTTTTCATTTCTGGTGACATAAACTGTGGTCAGATGGTATGTTGGAGTAGAAATTATTTGAGACTTTTTGTTTGTTTGTTTAATGGTTATAATACAATCTGTTTTAATATGTTCTGAATAACTAAAAACATTAGAGTTTTTCCAACCATAGAAGAATCATTCTGTGTGTACTCATCACTCAGGATGTTGAGATTTGTAACTGGTCTACTCGTCATTCAAGGCTCTACTGTAAAGGTATATAACCCAAGAAACTTCTCTTATATTATTACCAGGATTCATTTCTAATCAATATTAGCAAATAAAAGATACACTTTAAGATTTCTTGCATTTCAAACTGATTTGCTTTCTGTGTGGTCCACCCACAATAATGCAAGTTCACTAAGAAAGAGACATATTTCGCTAATTTTTAAAAATGTTTTAAACAAATTAGAATAATTTTACATTGTGTCCCAAAGGAGATCACATTACAAAATGCTTGCACAACCCTTCATGAAATTATTGAACTGTATTATAAAATTAATTAGAACTATTTTTTCCATGGGAAGACTTGCTGCTTTTAATTGCCATCAAGTTAGTTCGAGCCCACAGTGACAACCAAGAAAACCAAGGCACCATCTTCACAGTCATTGAAATATGTAAGACTACTGTTGGTAGCACCATGTCTTTCCGTCATGATAGACTGGAAGGACAGAATGTGGAAAATGACAGGACAAAACTTTGGAATGAGAGACTTGGAAGAGATATGACAAGCAAAACGGGATGATCTGCAGGATTCTGGAGGGCAGCACAGGTTCCAAGTGCTGAAGTAGGCCACCATCTTTGAAGCAGGCAGCTTGGTTCAAGATTCAGCTCAAGATATTTGTTCCTTAACCAATATGCACACTATCATTGTTTCTGCAAGGGAAATTAGTTTCCTCGAAGACTGTCATTTCATTTTCTTTTCCTATGTTAACTAATCTTCCACCCACATTTTACAAATTCAGCTCTACTCTGGTTTCACATCATTGGGCACGCCTAAACAATGAACACTAGTTAAAAGCCCTAGTATTTTGAATATCTTCCAATCCAGGGGGCTGATCTTCCAGCACTACATTAGACACTATTTTGTTGTGAATCGGTGAGTATCCATTGGTAAATTTCAGGAGAAGGTATTCCAGCCTCCCTTCTTATCTGAGTTTGGAAGGTCTGTTGAACCCTATCCAAAATAGATATCCCTGCTAGTACTTGCAATTCTTATGCCTTCGCTTCCAGCATCACAGCAAGATGTAACTTAGTATGGTATGAAAAACTAGCAGAGAGAAAGGTGTAAATTGGGAGGGGGGAGGGGGCGGACACTTAAATCAAACTCATAAGCATGGAGACGATTGTAAGAGGAAAATTCAAAATTATTATGGGGAAATATAATTAAAAGATGATGGAGGCCTGGTCATATAATAGCTTACACTTTGGGTTGCTAAGCACAGGTTAGCCCCTATCATACAACAGCAGTTCCTCAGGACAAACTCATGACTTTCTGCTCCCGCAAAGATGTATGTTTTCAGAAGCACAAATGGGTATTTCAACTCTGTCCAATACAGTCACTATGAGTGAGATTATACTCAATACAAATAGGGCTTTGTTGCTGTTAAGGACCCTTGCAATTGTGCTACTAAGCCTTTGATTCATGTTTCTGTATTGTGCATCCAGAATAGATACTAATTTCCATGATGTAAATAATCCCACCGTAGTCCATTCCATGCTGAGGACATTATGATACTGAATGCATTGTTGGGACATGCTTTTCCCTCAAAAACTGGCTCAGCACACTATTGGTTTGTCATAGACCTCAAAGGCACACCTCACAAGCAACTGCAAACCTGCACTGGAAAATTATGACTAGAATACTCTATGTCCCTTAATAGCCAAATGGTATCCATTCTCTACTTATCTTTCCCATAGATTTGATTCTTCTTTATTTGGGCATCTAGTACTCTGACCATGATCATGTATAGTTCAACTAAAAAGCTTCTACATTCTTGTTTTTTATCATATTTATTTCCAAGAAGAAACAGAATAACATTCTTAATATTGATTCCACAAACATCTGAGGGGAACATTTTCTGCCTAAATTGGACCTGATAACCATCTCTTTATTGTGATAGTAGTCATGATGGTGAACATAAGGTAGAGGTGTGTGTGTGTGAGAGAGAGACAGAGAGACAGAGACAGACAGACAGACAGACAGAGAAAGAGAGAGAGAGAGATACTGGGGTGAGAATAGGGAAAAAAGAAAAACATAACAGTCGATCACTGAAAAGGAAAATAGTCTCTAAACAAGGAAAGGGCTTGGTTGAGGCGGCTACTTATCCATACTTACCAGAAAAAAAAAACATCTATTACTTCCATTAGAGTAGGCAGACTAGTGCTTCCCAACAAAGGTTTCCCTGTCCTAATAACCAGGACCTGTAAATACAGGATCTTACATGGAGAACAATAAATTTGGTAGTCCAGCATAGTTGATCTAGTTTTTCAAGAAAGCAAATGATTTGAGATATGGAATCATATCAATTATATGCATTATAATTATTATAAGCATCAATTGTATTATAGTAGGTAGAATAATACCTCCCGGCAATGATCTTCATTGCCGGCAATGAGCAATGAGCCTCATCACAATGACTCTATTTCCTAATGTGGTAAAAAATATATAGCGCTTTAAGGATATGGTTAACTTAAATACCTTCAGATGAAAGTGTCTCGTGAATTATACTGGTAGACCTAATGTAAGCTAGAGGATACTAATAAGTGAAAAATGGGTAATAATATGGGTGATTCCATGTATTGCTTTGAATATGCTGCCATAAGTCAAAGAATTCAGGCCTTCTCTAAAATTTGGCCAGGGCAAGGAAGCCCACCCTCTTCTTTACCCACCTATAGGAATGCAGTCCTGGTAACTCCTTTACTTTTTTCCAAAGGTACACATTTTAGACTCCAAGGTGATCTTCAGAAGTGTAAAGAAATAGTTGGTAGTATTTCAAACTAACTGTTTGTTCATTTGCTATAGTATCAATAGTAATATAATACACTCATCAAGAACAATTTACAATACCAGTTGTTTAAGTGCCTGAAATAAAAATTAGTGAAGAAAATAAGATACCTTTCTAATGAAAACAAGGAAACTCGCGTAGAGAATTTAACTGTAGCCTTTCAAATGCTTTTGAAGGTTCTCAAAGTACAGAAAACAATATCCTTCTTCAAAGACCCTAATTTGTTACTGCAATCCAGGACCAGATCAGAAATATGTAAAATGAAATATCCTCTTGGATATTTAAGGTATTTAAATGAGTCTTACTCGATTACCTCCTGAGGCATCTAAATGAAAGACAGTTAAGTGCACAGATGACAGTAGTATGGATTTAGAAAAGAATAATATAATGCATGGGTCCTTACCACATATACAAGGAGTCCCGAATGCATAGTGTGTTACATACTGAGTTAAAGATTATCACCCTCCTAAACACAAAGGACACTTCTGCTCATTCCTATCCCATTGCTAGAGGTTGGCATCCACTCCATGGCAATGTATGGATACCACATATACAAAACCTGTGCAAACTCAACCCTGTAGAATGATGTATTATATCTTAATAGTTTTTAATTAAGTATATTTCATGGAATCATACGGATTTTTCACTTGTTCTACATGAAAATTCATGCTCCCAGAGAAAGATGACTCTGGGACTATGACTATCAAATGACTATCAAAACACTTCTCAGAAAACTCAAGGATCCCACTAGGGTATGCTGCCGGAGTCATGTGCATGATTATTACAAAGAAGCGAGATGCATCAAGAAGCTGGGAATTCAACCTCATTTCTTCCATTATGGAATGATTGAATGAATTTACATTACTTATCCAAATGCAGTGTGTATCAGGCTACTGCATCATTATTCCCATTCATATTACTTTCTTCTTCTTTTTTTAAATCAATGGAGAGTGAGAACCAGGGTTTTACCTCTGAGTTGGTATAGATTAGCTATATGAAAAGGAAAGCAATTAAGAATTTTACTTGTATCTTCTATTAAGTTTAGGAGAAGCAGGCTAGCTTTTCTAATGATAGCATTGATAACACAGAATATCAGACTTCTAACTCATATACAGTTACATAATGTTTTGAAGAAATACTATTTGGCACATCTATACGATTGTCAGCACATCTTATGTATAATATGGAGATAACTTTGATATGACTATGCCATTCTTGAAGCAAATCAATGCATCTTGTATCCCAGTAATGTGTTTTTTATTTCAACTAACAGTGTAAAAATTGGGTCGACATATTCATCCTTTAATCAGAAAGTACAAGTAAGTATACTTTAATTCTACAGTGCATAATTTAATAATTCAATGTAATGAGTAGGTGGTAATGGTAATTGTGTAAATAATAGCATTAAATGTTATTGTTGCTTTGGGTAAGTAATTTCAAGTCAGTTCTGACTCATAACAACCATATATACACTATCTGGCCTTGTACTGTCTTCATAATTGTTGCCATGTTTAAGTTCATGGTTGCAACAGTGTCAACTCTTTAACAGAATTTGTCTTTTCCCCAGATGTCATAGTTTACCAAGAAAGGAACTGTCTTCTGGAGACTGGTCTGTCCTGATGACATGTACAAAGTAAATGAGTAAGTCTTGCCACCCTCCCTGCTAAGGAGCATTTGGGTTATACTTTTTCCCAAACAGGTGTGTGTCTTCACCTGGCAGGCCTTAGTACTTCATCACCCCCTTAATTTGAATGCATCCATTTATCTATCGTCCTCTGTATGTATTGTCCTATTTTCACACACGAGTCAACTGAAAATACCATGGTTTGGATCAGACACATCTTATTCTTCATATTTTCTCTTTAACAATTAAAGAGGTCTTGTACAGCAGATTTGCCTAAAGAAATATAACATTTGATTTCTTGACTAGGGATTTCACAAGCACTGATTATGGATTTGAGAAAAATGCAAGCCTTAACTACATGCATCTTCCTTCCACTTATCACGATGTTGCCTACTCTTCAAGTTGAATGGATTTGTTTTCTTTACATTGATTGAATTGTAATTTAAGATCATTGAAATTTGTTGTGCCAACCTGGTGGATAAAGACATGTGGGGTTAATTGAAGGGTGGAGAGATAAATGGCTCAGTCAGCCTCGCCTTCCCAGTGCTCTGGTTTCTTGCTTTCTGGTGGTTGGACCAGGTCCTGCCTTAGCCAGTTCTCTCATTTCATGCAAGTTATCCCAGAGGAAAGCCACCTGGCCTATCCCAATGCAGACCAGGGGGCTGGAGCAGCCATGTGGCGACCCCGACCTGTGCTGAAATGCTTACCTGCTCACTGATTCGACTTTCCTCCTATAGTCAGCATCATCATGTTTGTTTTGTGAGATGGAAGAGGACTTTATGGATTGATGTCGGATATATGGATTATTGTTGGGCATGTCGACTTGGGCAGCACTGGGTTAGGACATTTTCTCGATGTGTACTTACCCTTTATATAAAACTTATTCTTATCCATATGAGTTTCTATGGATTTGTTTCTCTAATGCACCCAGACTAACACATAATCTATACTGAATGACTGCAGTAAGAGTACCTCTGCTAGAGACCATGCATGAATTTTCTCAACCCCATCAATACTTCTGAGCCATTAGAGGAAGAAACAGGATTTCACTGATTTTCACTCTGTCTCATGGGTAGTATGGATGGATTCATATCCAGGAGTATCTTATGCTTAATTCCACTTGCCACCATACATTTGTCTGTACATACAAAGTATCACCAGACATACACATACTGCAATAGAACATAGTGATGCATATCTAACAAGAACAAAATAATTTACTGATTTTCCTCAAATATAAGAAATATTTGTCCGAGACCATTGCTCTTGAAAATGAAAAAAAAAATCAACAGAGAATAGGATCTGTGAGTGGAGTTAAAGAATATGGATGCAAGATTTCCCATCTTGTTAAGCCCCTTAGACTCTGTGGTCTCAGGCAAGTGGCAGGTTATGTCTGGCTCAACTTCGTCTCTAAAGTGATTCATCTTTCCATCATACATTAATAAGAATGATAAGGAAAGGCCCCATCTGAATCTAGGTGCCACCTTTCCCTGTGACCTAGAACAAGAGAGGTTGGTCTGCCTTTGTAGACCAGGAAAAAAGTGAAATCCAACTCTTTCACACAGATGTTTTGATCTAAAACATATCTCACAGCAGATTGTTGACTATCAAAATATTTTGCCTTGAACACATATGAATATTCCTGGGAACTGCTTAGCAAAATGTACATTAGTCACCTGCCCAACCTCACTGCTCTCTCTATTCACAACAATGGTGTCCTTCTGCAGCAGTACCAAGGGAGCACATACAGGCGTCTGCAATGGCTGCAGTGCAAGAATCCCTAGTCATGGGAACCTCTATTGATTTCTGCCCTTAAAGTTGTTCTTGCTGTCTCTTTTTTCTTACCCATCCAATGCCTGTGTGGGTCAAGTCATCAGAGGGGAGTATTCTTCATCTTGCAGGTGGACACACGTGTCACTTGCTCAGCAGATTAACCTTTGTAAATTAATTAGAACGGTAGATGGTGCATATCAACTGGAGTTCTGGTGGTGTGCTGAGTTAAGCATTAAACTGCTAACCACAAGGTGAGTAGTTCAAAACCACCAGGCTCTCTAAGGGAGAAAGGAGAGGCTCTGTATTTCTATAAAAAAAATTGATAGTCTCAGAAATTCACAGAAGGCAGTTCTACCCTTTTGTACAGGGTCACTAAGAGTGAGAATTGACTCACTCATTGAGTGAGCATTGAGGGGGTTTATATTTGATTTTTGGTTTAAAAAAATCAGGAATTATGTTAAGACTAAGAACAACTGTGTCAATCTTAAAACTAACAAGTTGATTTTCATTTTATGCCAAGTTTTGAAGGAGGGAGTAACATAAGAAATACAAACACGAATCTTGTTCAGAACGCCTGTATTCCTGAATGGTGATCAGCAAACTTAGAGACATCTCCTTACTCATTGTTTGGACCAAAAAACTTAAATCTATCCTTCAACATTCTAATGAGCATTTTTAAGTACGATTCAAAGAGTGACCCCACAGAGATACTCATACTTTCAGCTAATATAAGACTATGCTATTTTCAGGGATAGTAACCACGGATCAAATTAATGTCAGTGCACTTAGCAGGGTCTGTGTATTCTGTATACAATTACCCACCACATGCTGGAGAAAGACAACTCACTTGCTGTGCTAATTGGGTAAATCACCTTTTTTATGTCTCTATATCTCGGTTTAGTCTCAGCAGTTTAGGTCATTTCTGAGAAATATCAGAACACTAAATAGATGTTAATTTTTTTAAAAGAACACTCCACTCCATTCCCCCTAGATAGAAACATTTAAGATATGATCATTAAACTCCTTTTAATATTCATCATCAGACAGCTTCCATCAAGCTGCCTCCTCAATAAGAAAGTTGAATCGTCAACTCTTCCCCCAAATGGCAAATTCATACCAGGAACTTAGAACTTATGAGGCATGGATATAAAAGGAGGTCTGAAGTTTGTAAATAAACATGAGTGGGTAGTAGCCTAGTCTTTCAGCAGAGGGGAAAATTACACTTAAATGCAACTGAAAGTCCTATCCTTAATTCTGCAAAGAAATTAGGATAGGTCATGGTGCACCTAACTATAAATTTGTCTTAATAAAGCACAAGGTCCTCCTTGATTCATGGGTATCCAGGCAAAACGATTCATCAGAGAACATGAGTCACTGTCCAATTTCTACCAATGTAGCCCATTTTGTTCTCTGAGCTTGAATTGTTCATACATCTCTCTTCTCAGTTCCCTCTTCTCTGTTTTCACTCAATATATGCTATTTGGATGTTCCTGGGTGATATAAACAGTTTACAGTAGACCTCAAACTAAAAGGTTAAAGGTTCATATGCATCCAGCGGCATGCCAGTAGCAGGGCCAACTGATCCACTGCCATAAAAATATAGTCAAGAAAAAACAAAGGCAATGTTCTACTCGGTAGTTTCCAACTGGAGGGACTGACTTGAGGGCAACTAGGTTAAGGTTTTTTTTTTTTTAATATTGTGCGTGTTCTGTCCAAATTAAAAAAAATACTTGGTTTGAAGAAAGTGTTACAAGGAATATAGAATCAATATGTATCAAATATATATTCAAATATGTATCATTGACAGGTTAATGCATTTTATTACAACTTTTATTTAAAAAAAACCTTAAAGTCATTAAGCAGATCCTAACGCATAGAAACTTTATACAGCAGAGAATAGAACTGCCCTTCATTGGGTATCCAAGGCTGTAAATTGTCATGAGAGCAGAAAGCTTTATCTGTCTCCCCTATAGCAGCTGCGGACTTTGGGATTAGCAGTCCAAAGCACAGCTCTCTATGCACCAGAGCCCACTCATGTCAATGTTACCCATAAAGATTTGAAGGAGTACAATTAAACTTAATACACTTGCCAGATCTGTGATTTCATTCTTGGAAACACTTTTTAAACTCATCTGTTTGGACTGCAGACAGCACTTCACTTGTATTTTCCCTCACCTCTTCTAGTTGTCAAATCACTATCCTTTCAAATTCCTTTTCATTAGAGGAAACAAAAAGAAATTTTAAGGAGTGAGACCAGGTGAGTAAAGTCTGTGGGTCATTAGATGCATGCTCTTTTATGCCAAAAACTAGCACACTGAGATGGCTGCATGAGCAGGTACACTGTGGTCTCAAAACCAGTGCCCCATCTGCCACAAGTAAGGTATTTTCTGATGAACACCATTACACAATCTTTTATGAACCTTGAAATAGAAAACTTGATTTAAATCTGACCTGGTGAAACAAAATTCATATGTATAAGTCGACAATTTTGTCTGTTCCAGAATTTAACAGATGTCCAGTTGAAGTTTGTCATGAATTGACATCTCACCTTTTTTGAAATGAGAAAACCACTCATACACCTAAGCTTTTCCTGTAGCACTGCCCTTGTAAGTTGTGTTCAACATCACAACAGCTTCTGAGGCATTTTTTTTCTGACCAGAAATAAGATTTCACAGCCAGATGCTGTTCTCTTAAATCAAATATGACCAGCAAAAGTTTTCACACCAAAAATTCACTATGATCAGAAAGAACCTTCTCAGCAGACACCACTGGATGCACTAATTCAGAGTGAGTTGCTAGGTGACCACCTAGTATGAAAAATGAATATGGTGAAAGCTCCACCCAGCAGAGCTTCTTTGAGTTTTATTGGTGGAGGGGAGAGTGGCCCCTCAAAGACAGATGGGTAGACAGGTAGATACATTTGTTATTCATTCATTTTCATCACACATACAGACAGAATTTGAAAAAAACCAAGAATTTTCCTCTGCCATATCTTTGATATTATTACACATATATATTTTATTTTAATAGTTTTATTGGCCTATAATTTGCATAATTTAATCATATTCATGAGCTGTGAAATCTCCAACACAATCAATTTTAGAACATGTTTTTTTCCTCTTTAATACTCATTGTTAACTCATCATTTACTTCCAACTCCCCTATGACAACCTGAGGGAATTATCAATCCTGTAACTGTCACTATTGATTTATCTGTCCTGAATTTCCTATAGAAAAAAAAAGCAAAACAAAAATCAACAATGACAAAATAAAACAGAAAAACTTGAATCAAAAGAGAGCAGAATGTATCAAAAAATGTAACAAATTAATAATCGTCTAAAAGGAAGATCAAATAGTAAGGTGTCACATTGTAATCTAAGTAAATCTGGAATAATCCATGACACAATGCACTATGTCTGTTGACAAGACATTCCACCTCCCAGGACTGTGGTCACAGGCAATTAACCAGAGGCTTAATCTTCATGAACAGCCTAAAAAGAGATACATATTTATTCTTCATCTGGTTTTGTTTTACACCAGATCTACTCATTCACCCATTTTCTACACATTTACTGAGTGATTTTTAGCTCTGGATACCACATAAAAAAACTGTTACAAGTTTATCGACATGGGTCTTCTAGCAGAATTTAAAACATAAAGAGTTGGGGGAAATTACAATTGGAGTAAATACAATGAATAAGTAATATCAAACCACTGTGAAAATCAACAATTGGGTAACCTGACCTAGATTCCAGTTACCAGCAATCTTTAATAATAGGAAGATACTAGTTAACATGTGAGAGAATAGAAATTCAATAAAAGGAAACTGTTTTGCATAAAAAACACAAACTAATACAAGGATTAAACTATAATTAAATCAGTTAGCCTTTCACTATAAATTTACCAATACAGATTACAATCATTTTTAAATTATAAAAAAACAGGGGTTGAGCCCCAGTGGCATAGTGGTTGTGCACGGGACTGCGGCCCACTGGGACGGAGGTTCAATTCCAGCAGTGGGGCTGGGCCTCCTACTCCCACCACCAGAGAACAGTGATGCCCCCCCCCCCAAAAAAAAAGTACAACAAAAAAACGATGGTACACATGATTACACTCATTAAGTATTCAAAATAATGGGTAATAAAAGCAGAGTAAAAGATGAATAAAACAATAGAGTAAAAGATGAATAATATCATTCTATAGAAGGATTGATATGTTGATAGTGCCCATGGGCTTGGAGAAAAGTCATGACATGGGTATTTAGGCAAGCAAACTCTTGTGAGAAAATGATTACTATAATTAGTGTTTCTAAATGTAAATATTTAGGTAACTGAAATATACAAGGCAAGGATGTATGTCAAGAGGAGGTGATAGAAAATGACTCTGAAAAAGTCATCCAACAGGTCACTGATCCATTTGACAGAAGGGAAAAGTTGAAGTGCTAAAAATGAGACTAAGTCATCAGTCAGAGTCTTAAGGAAATGAGGGTATGTCTAGTTCGTAAGTGTGAGAGCCACTGGATAGGAGGTGTGGCAGGGCTGAATGGCAAACCTCCAGGCTAGAAAGGGGAGATATATATAGATATAGATAGATATATAGATAGATAGATATAATTTCGACTGACCCTTAGAATCAGCACAAGTATTGAATCCAAACTAATAAGTGGGCTGTGAGAAATGAACAGTAGATGCCCCAGAAGTTTGAGTAGGGTATGGATTCCTTAAGAGAAAGATGACATAGAGTTAAGACAAGGAGGGTTAGAATTGGATGATAGTGCAGGGTTAGTTGTCTATGCGTATGTCTTGCATTGCTTTGCTGGGATGTGCAGTATTACGAAATAAAATTTTGAGACATCCATAGTGAAAGGATTTTGGAGAAAGGAAATCAATGGGAAACTGTTATCAGCAAGAAGCACAGATAATGATGAGACCTTAGTAGAGGCCTTAGCCAAAGCTTACAATTGTATGTGTTTCTGTATACATACCAAGGATACCCTGGATACATACTAACGGGCAAATCATACTACTCTTTTGGAAAACACTGAGGAGAATTAGCTATGTTTTAGAAGAATTGCTTTGTCCCATGGCCAGTTGGGTGGAGCCTACAAGTCTTAGTGAATACTGCTAGATTTGCAAGTTTCTGATTTCACATTTCAACCATAGTGAGGCACAGGGCATAGCAGTAACAATCATGAGTACTGTTATGCTAGGAATTAATGAATTTTGAAGACCCTAACAATTGCAAATCATGCTAGTCTTTTGCACCTGAAATGGATCTTTGTCTGTTGGTACTTAGAATTCTTCTCATCCTTTTCTTCTCACCAATGAATCAAAGATGCTGGATGTCTGGGAATTGTCTTTGGCTCCTCTCCCTAAAAAGGACCAAAATCGCTTGTTTTCCACCAATGCCATGTCCTTTCACAGACAGAAGTATAAGCACATGGTTGTCAGTAGTGAGCTGTAACAAAGGTAATGTTTTGTAGGAGCCTTCGCATGTCTCCAATAATATATTCACCTCAATGATGCAAGCAGACACAACCCTGTCCACATATTTCTTTAGGTTCTGATCTGAATTTAGTTGGAAATTTCTGATTCTCCATAAACCCATGATGAACTCAAAAACTAATGCTGGTCTTTGATCTTGCTCATATAGTGCCTCTAGAGGAGTTATAAGCACACATTTGGTCTTTCTTGTTGTGTTAGTGTGGGTAGACTAGAAAAATAAATCCACAGAAACTCATATGTATATAAGAGAGTGTTTTATATGAAAGCAAAGTGTACATTAAGAAGGCATCCCAACACAGTCCAGTCCAAGCCCATAAGTCCGACATTAGCCCATACATCTAACACCGATCTACAAAGCCCTCCACAAACTCTCAAAACATATGCAATCATGCCAAATGCAGGAGGAAAGTCGAATTGGTGAGCTTGTAAACATCTCTATGCTGGCCGGGGTCTCCACGCAGCTGCTTCAGCACCCTGGGCTGCATCAGGGTAGGTCCATGTGGCTTCTTCTTAGGACTGTCTCTTGAAGGAAGTGAGTCTTGCCAGCTGAGGCAGAGAACTAGCTAAGGCAGATGCAAACTGGTCTAGCCGTCAGAGAAAAACAGACCAGAGAACAAAAAAAAGTGTGGATCAATGAGCCATTTATCTCTCCGCCCTTCAATCAATCTTACATGTATTCATTGGCCACATTGGCACAATAAACGTCAACTATCAGTTATGATCAATTTAAATTTGTTCTGGGTTTTCAATACATTTTCTTTTCCATTGAGGTGTTTTTTCTGTTTTACTTTATATTGTTAATTTTTGTTTTTTCCTTTTATATATATATGTGTGTGTGTGTGTGTATATATATATATATATATTGTGTGTGTGTGTGTGTGTGGGCATCACTGCCTCTGGTGGTCCTGGGCGCTACCCAGAACTGCTAGATTTGAACCGCCAAGCCTGCAGGCTGCAGTTCCGCACTCAACCACTTACGCCACCGGGGCTCAGCCCTTCCTTTAATATTTTTCTGGATAAGAAATCCAGGCTAGGTAAATATACAAAGACAGTAACTGGATGAATGCTTCCTTGGAGAGATGGCAGGGGAAATTGGGGGAAAATGGAGAGCTAAAAATAACAAGTACAAAATATTTTCTAAATTTTGTAAAACTGGTGATGATTGTACAACTTTTCTTAATGTGATGGAACTATTGAATTGTCTGATATGTGAACTATATATCAATAAAACCTCTGAAAAACAAAAACCAGACATCAAAAAAAAAGAACATATTTTCATTTATTTGATCTTTTACTCCTTAAATGAGCTAGAGTGATTTTTGTTTACCCTTTGAACTCTCATTTATGTAACATCTTGTCACTTTTTACCTATTATTTTTCTTATTCTGCTTCTTAACCATAATCCTTAGTTCATAATCCTTAGTTCATGAGATTGCCCCCAAATTCCACTTATTCCAACTTACTACTTGTCCTAAATTAAGATTTTGTCATTATTCCATAAATAATTTCAAATCTTCATTAATCATGTTGTCAGCACTTTTAAATAGTTAAACCTGAATAATTGCACAATATTTAAATCTTGTGTGCAAATAATGCATGCTTACCAATTAGCATGCAAAAAATAGCTCCTCCAGCAACATTAAAGTATATAGATATTTTTCATTTGCTCCATGTTTAGCTAACCCCCTTGGAATTATTCACTTTTTAAATTGACTCATATGTTTACAGGGCTGTACATATTTATGTCAATTTATTCAAATAATTTGAGAAACTGTACTCTTATGAAAACTCCACATCAGGATTATGTAAGACACTTTACAACTTTTGATGTACATATGACATCAGCTTGCTTACTGAAGGCAAAGAGGACTTGAAGCACTTTTTGATAGAGATCAAAGAGTACAGCCTGCAGTGTGGAGCACACCTCCACATTAAAAAAAATCCTGAAAAAATTGACCACTAAGCAACATCATGATGAAGAAAAGATCAAAGTTGTTAAAGGAGAATTCATCACTTTACTAGGATTCACAAGTAAGGCCCCTGAGAGCAGCAGTCAAGAAATCAATGATGTAGTGCATCTGACTAATCTGATGCAAAAGATCTCTGATGTTATAAAGCAAAGATGTCACTTTGGGGATTAAGGTTCACTTGGCATGAGCTATGATTTTTAAATAATTTTATTATTTTTATTAATGTATCTATTTTAATCATTTTATTTCATAATCTTGCCAAAATCCACACATCCATTGTGTGAAGCACATTTGTACATACGTTGCAATCATCATTTTCAAAATTTTATTTTTTATTTGAGCCCTTGGTATCAGCTCCTCATTCCCCTATCTCCCACCTCCCCTCCTGCATGAAGCCTTGATAATTTATAAATTATTACAATTTCTCAAGTCTTAAAATTGCCTCATTTTTGAGCTAACATTTCATCATTGGATATGATCGTTGTTCAATGAAGCTTAGATTTTTTTTCAGATTTTGCTCTGTCATCCAATTAAACATTCCAATAGATTTTATATTTATAAGACTAATCAATATGCCAATAACTTAAATCAAGTTGATGAGTAAGTTGAGTAATTGTTGCACTAGAATATGATCTGAGTTCACCAAGAAAAACGAACTGCTAATATATTTTCAAAATTCTGCATAATTATGTTCCTAGTAGATCTTCCACTAGCAATCACAAGTTTCCTTATATATGTAATAACATTTTAAACTTAAAAATAAGTTGATAGCTCATAATCCGCCCAGATTTCACCATACAAACCTCTGGTCCAACATTAATTTCAAGGAGTGTGAATTTTTATACAAGTGTTCTTCCATTGTTTTTAATAGTAACTGTTATATTTCTTTCTTATTTTAGGAAACAAAGTGAGTTATTTGTATCCATCCAGTTGAATTCAACAAGTGACCTAAACTAAAAAAGGCAAGCAGTGTCGGCAAGGACCATATTTTGCCAAATTTTTTCAAATCCTAACTAATACTTGGTTTGCAGTAGAAGTTGATTCTATGAAAGAATAATATAAAATACCTGATTCTATTTGTTTAACACCATAAATACTTCAGGACTGATGTTGAACCACAAATGTGACCCTATTCCCAAAAGAACATTCATATCTTAGTTATAACTTTGAAAGCATTATTCAAATGTAAATATAGTACATATTAAACTGAATAAATTTGGTATTTCTAATAACAGACAACATGGAATGGCAAATACATTTTACTTTCATAATCATATTTTATTAATTAGTTCACTCTTAAACCATTGTGAAATAGTTGTAATACAAATAACAAATACTTTATTTTTATAATAATCTGTACCATGGCATATTGATGAGTGATCTAAGTAATAAAGCAGCTATGAGTTCTTATTCTCCTCCTTCCATTCATCGTGGTTTGTGCCATTCACTCATGGGCAGAAGTCTATTCTTCATAGAATGTCATTCACTGTAAATTTCACATAGCCTTCTAAATCTCTCTGAAACTTACCTAGCTAGAGGTTGATGACGTATATGACTAACAATTTTGTGTCTACAAATCATTTGATATTATCAAAGTCAAGAAAAGTATTTACTGTCCCATAGGTGACTTTTAGAAATTTCTTCAACTCTAAAAAATTTAATGGCTGGAAATTGGATGGGGAAGTACTTTGTCACACTGTTAACTATGGCAGCAACAGATGTGCTGAACTTAAAATTAATGTTTTATTAAAAAACCAAACCCCAAACTCACTGCCATGGAGCCAATACTGAGACAGAGTAACCCCCTGTGGGTTTCTGAGAGTGCAGCTATTTCACTGGAGTAGAAAGCCCATTCTTTGTCCCTCAAAGTAGCTGGCAGTTTATAACTGCTGAGCAACACGTAACCACTACAAATCCAGGATTCCCCATAAAGGTGACCTGTATTCTTTTAAATAACTGTTAACTTGTAACAATCCAAAGGATATATCCCATGTGTCTCTAAATGATATGAATATAATCAACAGAGCCTTAGGTGAACACGTAGAGCACATGTGTGCGCATAACTGCACACACAGATACATATAAGTGGGAAATATACAAGATAAACCAGCTTTTCTTTATTTTCTAAACAGTTTAAATGTCAAAAGAAATTACTGTATATACTCGAGTTGAAATCAACCCGAACATCAGCATGGCACCAAATTTTATGACAAAAACTGCATTAAAAATGTGCTGAAAAACTGGGCTTATATATGAATATATATGATAGTTCATAGCTAGAAAAAAGGGCAGACATTCATATGCAAATAAATTCTGCCTTGCGCTATAACTTAGATAGCAGGAAGCATCATAAGTCTAAACTGGTGACAAGTGGAAATCAATATATGAAAGCTAATATTAAGAATAACGTTGCAAAAAAAGAAAAAAAAGAATAATGCTGCATGAGAAGACACAAACCTCATGTAAAATATTTACCTGTGCTTTTAAAAATGCAATCTAGTGAATACACTTACAGAAAGATAAATTATAAGAGGTTTATATATTAATAAACATTCTGAGATCCCCATTTCAATGATCACTACATTTACAGTGAAAGATGTAATAAGTAGACTAATTAGCTAGACATAATTATTTTTTATCTAGAATTAGGTGGCCTGAACTATGAGCCTGAGATGTTTTTTTAAAAAAGTGAAATTGACACCTTTGTAGCCTTCATACAGATGGTGAGAAGAGACTTACAAGAAAAATACTAAATATAGACTGGTATCATGCCAACCTAAAATTGCTATATTCAGCTCAATAAAAAGTGACATAGGAAAGAACATTCATAAGAATGAAAATATTCAGCAAAGATGTCAAAAAGAACTTCTTAAAGGAAGCATAAAAATTACATGGAAATTCTACATAAAATAGCTTGCAAGAATAAATTCACTGCAGTTAGTCATAAGGGAAACAAACCACAATGATAGTAGGGACTTTAAAAGAAGGAAGTACATTTCTACCTGCCTCTCATCAGGCTTGCTGGTGGGCATGAAATCTTCCTGAAAAGGAAAATGCAAAAATAACTAAAGTGTGGAAAATGCCTAATTTCCTCTTACTTAATATCTAGAAAGGAATCAGGGCTATCAATACTGACATCATCTTTCAAATAACACAGAAAGGAGCTAGAGAGATAAGACACACACATACACACACAATTTCATAACTACTGTGTCTTTGTCATCAATAAGAAGTTTCAAGACATAACCATTCTCAATTTCCACAAGTGGTTTTCTTAGTTGCTCTTTAACCCTAGAAACATTCAATCAGAAATCTTTTTCTAATTCTTTGAACTCTGCGTAAAAATATTTTGACTATATTTATCTATGAAATTAGGATATAACTAAGACAGGCTATTTTCACACGGAGAACCTAGAAAAATAACACTGTATAAATAGAACTGGTGTTATAACTGAGATGATGCTTACCACTAATAACAAATCACTTGAGGTGTTATTAAATCAATACAGTGAAGTGGTGAAGGCGGAAGCAGCAAGAGGCTCATAGTGACAGATAATGCATAACCAAGTCAAAGCAGCCGACAACCAAGTCTGCTTCTCTCAGCTCCAAGGAAGTGCAAAGAACAGCTCAGGTAAGTGCAGCCCGGCACTTGGTAGATACTTTCCGTTGGGTGGGGAACATTAAATGTAGTGAAAACAGTGCTTAGCTACCAAGGATACATTCTAGTGCAAGTGCTAATAGAAACTCAATAAACATCATCTTTTAAACTCATTTTATTGGGGGCTCATTCATCTCTTAGCATGATCAATACATGTATCAATTGTATGCAGTCCACATTTGCACATTGCCATCATCATTCTCAAAACATCCTCCTTCCGCTTAGGTGCCTGGTAAGCGTGAATTACTAATGTGATTTTTTCAAATTTCCTAACAACAATAAATACAGCAGTTTGAATCAGCCAGCAGGCATTCCTAAACACATTCATAACAATAATAATGAGAACAATAGAGGCAAAGGAGAAAACACTTGGAGATAGTTTTATGAGGGTGTAGGCTGTGTGAGAGGTCTGTCCAGTAGTCACATTGTAGTCATTTGCATGTTTTTAGTGATGTTGGAAGTGAGGACAGAGTTATTTCAAATACCAGCAAGGCCGCGCATGGCAAGAAACTAACAGACTCAGACAGTCTAGAAAGGAGAACCCAGCAATGTACTTCTTCAAAAATTGGTCATTGAGGGGCTGAGCCCCGGTGGTGTAGCGGTTGTGTGCGTGGCTGCGGCCCACTGGGATGGAGGTTCAATTTCAGCAGTGGCTCCACAGGAGCAAAGACTGGGCCTCCTACTCCCACCACCAGAGGGCAGTGATACTCCCCCCCCAAAAAAAAAAATTGGTCATTGAAAATTCTAAGAATAGGAGAGAAAACATTAGATAATAAAGTGCTGGAAGATAGGTCCTTCCAGTAGGAAGTCATATGAAATATAACTAAGAAAGAGCTTCCGCATCAAAGTAGAGTCGGCCTTAACAGTGAAGGTAGAGTAAAGCTTTCAGGACTTTCGTTTGCTGATGCGTCATAACTTAAAATGAGCAGAAATATCTGCAAACATCCATTAACAGTCAGAACATAGAGCATACAAAGTATAAATCTTGCCAAAGTCAAGGTCATCAAAAATTAAGTAAAAAGCATTACAACACATCCCAGGTTTTAAGGAGCTGAAAAGAATGGTCCAATATTGACCACTCTGAAGGGGCAATCATATGATGTTATACTGCACTCTCATCAAAAGAAACATTTTGAAATATTGAACCACAACACTGCAAGTGATATAATACCCATATGCTAACAAAGAAAACAACTTAAGATGGCCACTATTCAAATTTGCATACCAATCACGAATAGCAAAAATAAATGACTAAAGATTTATACTAACTCCTGCAGTCTAAAATTAATCAAACACACAATTAAGATGCCTGGATAATTAAATACTTAATATAAAATATGAAAAAAAAGAAGTACTAGCAGTTGAAAATATGATCTTGACATTAGTTACAATGCTGAATCTCTTATAATGAAATTTGGAAGTCCGTTAATTTATTTCCTGCAGCTCCCTGTCTAAAACAACATAAACCATGACTGTGTACATGGGCTTCTTCAAATGCAACACAAACAAACAGATCAACCACATTTAGGGGAAAAGATGATGTAGAACCTCAATATTAGAGCAAAGTCAGGGGCCAAATGCAGAACAGACAATGAAATGCTCACATGAAAGTTCATATTAAGCATGTTACCAACAGAGACTAATCCATGGCAAAAAGAACAATATCCTTGGTAAAATAAAGGATCAGCAAAGAAGATACTCAATGAGAAAGAATGAGAGAAAGGTTATAAATATGAGATTAAAAATAAAAATTGTGGGATCTGACAGTAATTTGTTCTGCTGCACATAGCACTGATGTGGATCAGAACCAACTCAAAGACTCCACACAAACAATAGTCAATATTGAAACAGATGAAAATTAAAACAAACCCACTGAAGCCACATCAGTCTCTTGAGTATATGCCAACAGCATTTAAGAGCATGAGAAAGTTGAAGCCATTTACTCCATCAAGAGTCACAAACAGAAGGCCACAAGGGCAGTTCTACCCCTTCCTATAGTTACCATGAGTCAAAATGTACCTGATGGTTGTGAGGTTTTTTTTCTTTGTTTGTTTGTCCTTTGGTACTTAAGAGACAATCTCAAGAATGGATTTAAAGAATTAAACATTACCAATCAAATTTACTTCTGTAATTGAAACATACATGACAAAAACAAAAGGTCACTCTCAAACTACAGGGGGAAAAAACAAATTTTAGAAAAGACTCTAAAATTAGTGTTTGAATATAAAGTAGCTAAAGTGGATGTAAGAAATGATGAAGTAAAAAAAACTGAACAAATAATTTTAAAATGTGGTTAAAGAAGACAAGGCATTATAGTAAAATGTACAAAGACCAGGAAGTTGCTAAACTAAACCAATGAATATATTCAACATTTATCAAGCTGGAATACTTAAAAATATTCAGAATTTCAGTTCTACTACTGAAGGGCTAGATATGCAAACTAGTCAATGGCAAAATGAAGTACCTCCCCCCCCCAAAAAAAGGAATACAGATTGCCAAAAAGTACTAACTGGAATAATCAAAAAAAAAAAAAAGAACACAGATTACCAAAAACTGTTTCAAGAGGAAGCTTAAATGACCACTAGCCACTGTGCTGATGTGTGAGCTACACTGGAGGTACTGGGGAAAATTATGGCTTTCAGAATCACAGACTACCAATTGAGATAATTTGATAAGCCAGTGCAAAGCTGGAAGCATTCATTATTTATGCTAAAAATCTTTGAAAACAGAGAATTGGTGAATTGACTGAAAGAAATGCATACTGTGACCATTCCAAAGAAAGGTGACCCAAAACACTGTGGAAATTATCAAACAATATTATTAATATAACATATCTGTATCTATATACTGCTGATGAAAAACATTCAATGCAGTTGCAGCAGTCTATCCATGGTAAGCCGACAGAAATTCAAACCATATTCAAAAAAGTTTTGGAAAATCAGATAGCATTAGTATCATCAGATGGATCAAGGCTCAAGACAGAGAATATCAGAACGATGTTTACCTGTTTTTTATTGATTATGGAGATCATAACAAATATGGATAACACTATGAATAAAAGGAATTCGAGAACACTCATTTGCACTCATGTACAAGTTATGAGCATCCAATTATATATTTTCATCATACTTGTTCAAATGTATACTGAGCATATAATTTGGCAATCTGCACTATATGAAGATGAACTTGTTATCAGAAGTGGAGGAAGTCTCATTAGAAAGCTACTGGATATGGATGATACAAGCTTGGTAATCTTCCAAGTGAAGAGAATTTGAAGCACTTACAAATGAAGATTCCAGACTGTGGCCTCCAATAAGGATTAAACTCAACATAAAGAACACAAAAATCCTCATAACTTGACTAATAAGCAAGATCATGATAAATGGAAATGAGATTAATGTTTCAAAGAACTTCATTGTACTTGGATTTGTAAATAATGACCATCAAAGGTGTTATTAAGAATTCAAATGAGGTTTTGGACAAATCTGCTGCAAAACCTTCTTCACAATGTAAAAAAAATGTGAGAAAATAATTCATCTGACCCAAGCCAAAGGATTTTCAATTGCCTCATATACATGCAGATGTTAAGCACTGATTAATAGTGGCCTTTGTTATAAAGAAATAGTATTAAATATACCACAAACTGCCAGAAAGGCTTGCTTGCACAGGGCTGACTCTAGGTTCTCACTTGATGTAGTATTGGCTTGCTGCCTCTTGAAGCAAGAGCACCTCGGTGCCAGAGCTTACGGGAGAGTGGGTGTCTTTTGTACCAGGAGCCACAGCAGCATAGTGGTCACATGTTAGGCTGTGACCTTTGGGGTCAACGGTTCAAAGCCACCAGACAAGAGAAACATAAGACTTTCTACTCCCATAAACAGTTGCAGTCTTAGAAACTCCCCTTTCTACTCATGCCTACGGTGTCATTATGAATAGATAGTGAGTTGATGGCAGTAACCTGGACTTGAGTTTGGTTTAAAAAGTGCTTTGTAACTTTACCTGAGCAGGACAGAGGTCATGAGGGTTGTCATAGCCAAGAGCAGTCAAGAATCAGAGAGACCTGCCTGTGGAATTAGCTGAAGAGAGGCTGTCTTGGTCAAGGAACTGTGTCCTGAGCATGTCTGATCCTGATTGTAAATCATAACTTCCCTAATAAGACCAAAACCATGAATATAGTCTGTGAGTTCTGTATGGTCCTTGAAACGAATTATCAAACCCCAGCTGGGAAATAGTTGTGTTGTGGGAAGGATGGAGGCCTTGGCCAGTTGATGCTGATGACAGTGATTCTCTCTCCTCCTTATAAAATCAGACGATGACAGATGTAGTGACAAGGTTTTTTTCATCTTATTTTTTACACTATCTATCCAGTACCCAAGTACAATTACAAATTGGGCTGTGATCCAGGAAGTCTGTAGTTCCAAATCATCTCTGAGGAAGAAAATTAGATGTCCTACTGCTGTAAAGAGTCAGAGTCTTGGGAATTCACAGGGGAAGTTCTACTTTGTCATATAGGGTCACTAAGTCCACATCAACTTGATGGCTTAGTTCCTTTTCTTTTCTTTTCTTTTCTTTTCTTTTTTTGAAGTCATATTGACTGGTTGGTCAGCAATTTGAAACCACCAGCCTCTCTGAAGGAGAACGCGAAGGCATTCTATAGACATAAAGAGTTAATTTTAGATACCCCCAGTGGAGTTCTACCTTGCATAATAGGGTTGCTACGTGTTGTAGTTGACTCAATGGTATTCGGTAAATTCTGTTTGTTTGTTTGTTTGTTTTTGTTTTGTTATCCAGTATGGTTTGGTTTGGTATCCATTATCTCACTAGGAGATAATGCTTTGTAAGTTACAAAGTGACCTGCAAAATGAGTCTCAGAAATGAACAAAATATGCAGAACTACCACAAATCTGACAGCATTCAAGTTGATGCAGACTCATAGTAACCTGACCCTGTGGAACACAGAACTTTCCCTGGGAGTTTCCTTGATTGTAACTTTGGGAACAGAAAACTTCACAGAAGCTGGTAGTTTTGAACTGCTGACCTTGTGGTTAGCAGCCCAACTTGTCATGTCTCCAGGCCTCAAACAGCTCTGAGTCAGGAAAACAAGTTCCTGAAGAGTTCCCTTTTGAGATTCCATTTGACTATCAGTGTTCCACACGGTAGTGAGCCAAATAAGGTGCTAAGTAGCCACCACAGCAGCAGCCAGCCACCAGATGGCCCCAAAGGTGGTGTACAGCTGCAGCAACTTGGTTGAGAACTTTTTCAGTGCACGCTTCGTGACAACAGTTGTGAGGCAAGATTCAGATCAAACTGTGAGCAAAAAATGGCGCTCATGTCAGACACAAGAATTCTGGTTGTGGGCAAAATCTTCCACATCATGATGGTTTTACAACGTCTCTTAAAATAAATATGTAAAATATATATGTAATATATATATATGCCCTGGTCGCATAAGTGGTTGAGCTTGGCTGTTAAAATCCAGCGATGGCTCTCGGGAGTGGCACTGGGTGGCGCCCACAACCACCAGAGGCAGTGATGCAACCCCCCCCCCACCAAAAAAAAAAAACCTTAAAAAATATATGTGTGTGTGTGTGTGTGTGTGTGTGTGTGTAAACAGCTTATATGGGTCCTTCCATTGTGGCTCAGTGAACACACACACAGTGGTATTTCAAACAATTAAATCAAAATTTTATTTTTATCTCAATGATTTGGAAAAATGTTCATGCCTTGAAATCAGTACTCAAGCAGTAAACATGGTACTAGAGAACACTATTTAGAGGGGGCAGGGGTTGGGGGTTTGGGGGAAGGTACAAGATCATCCAGCATGCACTCTCCAAAGGAACATCAGTAACAAAAGTCTTTGATTATGTAATAAATTGCCAAGTATATTTCAATGTGAAGCATCATCATCTTTAGAACTTTCTAAACAGAGAATGGAGGAGACATTTCTGAGGCCATTTGTTCCATCACCTGTTTTCTCCAATGGTAGCTGTTTGGTGAAATCTTGGATGCCATACTTAACATTTCACACTTCACCCTCAAACCACCTCAGCCAAACTTCACCGCATTACTTTTTTGCTACTCAGATTTGGTACCTAACATATTCTGCCTTTTTCTTTTAATTTTTTTTTGTTTCTGTTTCTCCCAGTAGGATACAACCATGGGGAAAAGATTTTACTGAATGAACCATTGTAGTAGAGCCCTGTTTCTTTCTGTGAATACAGGAACTAAGTGTGTATTTTCTCAATGAACTAACAGGTTTGAAGGCAGAAGACCCTCATAAAGTTGAGGCATGTTGAGGAATCTACCTGGACATAAGCCTAAAACTCTAGATAATGTTAGAACCATGTCTAACTGAAATCCAAGAAACATAATAAGACTCCTCATCCCAAAATAGACAGACTTAAGACATCTTTCCATGGATCTGATAAATAGGCCAAAGGGACCTGGAGTGGTCTTATAAACGAGGGTAAGAGAGAAGCCTCGCTGAGTCTTTACAACCGGAGTCATCCCAAACCCACTGTGACAGCCTGAACCTACCTGACAGTGACCCGGAGTCATCCCAAACCCACCTGACAGTGACCATATAGGATGGCAGAGAATTGCTTCTTAAGATTCCTGAAACTGTAGATGTTCATGGGAGCAGATAGTCTCATCTTTCTTCCTCCCATCAGCTGAGAGATTTAAAGAACTGGCTTTTTGGTGACTGCCTGATTGCTTCACCATTGAACCGTGAGGGTCATTACTGTTCCACAGCCCTACAGAGTCCAGTTCTACTCTGACACGCCCAGGGTCACCACGAGTAGCATCCTAATGGGACATGCACAGACAAGAGGATTCCAGGAACAAGTGCAATGTAGGATTTTATTGTTAGTGGCCCCACTAGACGTTGAAGTTAAAGACCTTTTAAGAAACCAAGGCCAATATTTTAAAAGTCAGCCCATGTGACAAAAAAAAGAAAGAAAATTAATGTTACATAACAGTACACTTTCCAATTAGTGTATCCCTGTAATAGAAAATGAAAACTCAGCAAAATCCAATATTGCTGCCTTCTGAAGAATTGCATGAAACAGAATTCCTGATGGAACTGAGTCCTACTTAAACCATAGTTAGAAGTTGGAAAGTCTCCTTAGGACAAACAGCTTTCTCCAGCAGGAAGGAGATGATCAAACTTATCTTTGTGACAGGCTCTTCCTTTGTGCAAGCAACTTATTCAAGATATCTCTTTTGTCTCATAGATGCAAGGCACAATTTGTGGCCCTTTTCATTTCACCAAAGAAGTGCTGTCCTTCTCAGAGGTGTCAGTTGTGTTCCCCCACTTTCCTTATCTCTCTCTAGCCATGTTTTGTGCAGCCCTAGGGAGAGAAGATCCCATGACAAGGAATAGAACCCTCAGGTGACTACAAGATCCCCTCCCCCCCCCCCACCCAGCTCCCTCATGTGCTATTCTGAGTGCAGATTTGTGAGAGATGCCGAATGAGAACCACTGGCTGTGGTAATCCCAGGTTCCTAAATCCAGAAATATGAAATTGGGGATTTTCTTTATTTTTAGCCATGGTGCCTAGAATCGACAAGAGGAATCCCTGGAAGGGTGGGTGTGGGGGTGCAACATGATGAATGTGTTCTGTTGCTAAGTCTACTTCAGAAGAGAGTCCTGGTGATCTGCTTCCCCAAATCTCTGACATTGAAACTCCAATGAGGCACAGGTCTACACAGCCACAGGGTCATCGTGAGTGAAGATTTACACACTCTTATTAATGCATTTAGGTGAAACCTACAGTAAAACAGAGACTGGACTAGTGTACCTTCTCCAGTCCATCCGGATGCGCAAGGTTGTATCCATATTCACATTCTAAATGAGAAACGAAGTCTCAAAGAGTCAAGTCCAGAATCGACAGCCAGAATCTAAAGCTCCCTTCTCAGAGCGCAGGATACCGCACAGAGAGGACTTAACCCAGCCTCCATCATCACTTCCATCAACTCTTGTCTCAGAGGACACCAAGGTCAACTGGCACAGCATCATTCACAAAGACAGCATCCAATATCCTACTTGGGTGGATAGCCACTAGGGCCTACAGTACAACTCTTGGTCTCTACCCACTGGGAGGAAAGAAGCGTGATGAACGTCAA
The DNA here is from genome assembly GCA_004026705.1 of Nesogale talazaci. Taxonomy (NCBI): domain Eukaryota; kingdom Metazoa; phylum Chordata; class Mammalia; order Afrosoricida; family Tenrecidae; genus Nesogale; species Nesogale talazaci. The sequence continues at coordinate 630,559 of PVJH01000007.1, read as the reverse complement.
AGTTTTATGGAAAGCAGTTAGTCCAACGAACTAACAAACCATGTGACTATCAGTCTCCATAACCCTGAGACCAGAAGACTAGCTGGTACCTGCCTACCATTGCCAAGCACTCTGAAGATGTCCATGTTACAAAATCCTGGATAAATTAGGAGAAAAAAGGGTAGAACAAAGCTCCAAACCAGACCCGAAGGGTCTGGAAATGAGCTCAGACCCATGGCTCAATTTTCAGCCACATAATAGACAGGAGGATCAGGATCCCCTATTGACATAGTGGGTTAAAGGACGGGCTGCTAGCCACAAAGCCAGGAATACAAATCCACCAGCTGCTCTTCATGGGGGGGACGGGACACAGGACATGAGACTTTGCTCTTGAGAAGATTCCCAGCCTCAGAAACCCACCCACAAAGTACATCTACTCTGCCCTGTGGAGTCACAAGATGCAGTGAGTTTTGTATTCAGAAGAACAGTAGTATAAAGGGACATACAGTGCTGGAGATAATAAACCATTGGAGCTCCAGGGGAAGTCTTCACCCAAGGACAAAGTTCCCAAAGGTTAGGAGAGAAGGGGGCGTGGAGGCCAGAGACAGGGGACAGAGGTAGGCAGGGTGGTGGTGCATTGAAGGAACTGCACTGAATAAGGGACAGTGAAATATGAAAGAAATGTAGAATACAAAACTGAAGATATGAAAGCATATGTTTGAGCTGAGCCCTGGTGGCGCGGTGGTTGTGTTCAGGACTGTGACCCACGGGGTTGACAGTTCAAATCCGGCAGCAGCTCTCCAGGATCAAAACTGGGCCTCCTACTCCCACCAGGGCAGTGATGTGAAGAAGAAAAAAAATAGAAAGCGGATTTTTGTAGAATGATGACAGCTGCAGACATGTGAAGGTGCTTGGCACAGTATATGTATTTATGTATTGTGAGAGACGATGTACAAGCCCCCAATAAAATGATTTTTGTTTTTGGGCATCGCTGCCCTCAGGTGGTAGGAGTGGGAGGCCCAGTCTTTGTTCCGTGGAGCTGGAATCGAACCTCCATCCCAGTGGGCTGCAGTCCCACACACAACCACTGCGCCACCGGGGCTCAACCTAAATGATTTTTAATAAAAAAAAAAAAACAAAAAAAAAAAAACCTGAAACTATGATCTGTAAACCTTTCACCCAACTGAAATTAATAATTTTTTTGTTGTTTTGGGGGCATCGCTGCCCTCTGGTGGTGGAAGTAGGAGGCCCACCAGCCTTGCTGCTGGATTTGGACCTCCAACCTAGTGGGCCACAGTCCCGTGCACGGCCACTGCGCCACCGGGGCTCAGCCCGAAAATAATATTTTTTTTAAAAGATTGTGAGCAGCCATCTAAGGTGCAACTCTTACCCACTCACAACAAAGAAGAGAGAAAGGCAAAGATACTGGGTCATGATGAGGGGAGGGGGATGGCTGGGGGAGGGATAGGGAAGAAAGGGGGACGCATCACAAAGGTTGGAAATATAGCCACCCTACCGAAAGAGATGAATAACAGAAATGTGGGGATGAAGGGACAGAATAGTCAGTGTCAGACAGGAAATAATAATAATATATAATTGATCTAGGACTCATGAGGGTGGAGGAGGGAGGGGAAAAAGGAACTGATACCAAGGGCTGAAGTAGAAAATGCCTTGAAAATGATGGCAACATGTGTACAAATATGCTTGATACAATTGATGTATGGAATGTTATAAGAGCTGTAGGAGCCCCCAATAAAATGATTTAATTAAAAAAAAAAAGCAGGGACTGTACGGGTGAAACTTATTCTGTAGCTAGTGTAAATAAACATAAATTGGTTGCTCATTGAGGCACCTTTTAATCTGCATCCTCAGTCTAAATTCTCTGCATCCTCATGATAAATTCTCTGCAATTATGTTACTATTTTGTTACTTTGGAGCCTGGTGGCAGTGTGTGATGCAGTAAGGTCCTAAAAGCAAGGCTAGCAGTTTGAAACCATCAACCTCTCAGAGGAAGAAAATCTCTATTCCTGTAGAGATTTACACTCTCCTAAACCCACTGGGGCAGTTATACAATGCCCTAGAGTGTCCCTCTGAGTCAGAATAAACCCAATGGCACTGTGTTTGGTTTTTGGTTTTGTGTTAATGTTGTGAGATCCCACTAAGTTCGGCCTCATGGAAACTCTATGTGAAACTAAACAAAACTGCCCACTTCCTACACCATTTTCACAATCATTCCTGGTCAAACCCACAATGTCAGTCCATCTCATTAAGGTGTACTTACCTATTATGCCCAAATCTTTAGATAAATTGTTTGTAATTACAGCTTGTAGGGCTGAGCCCCGGTGGCGTAGTGGTTGTGTGCGGGACTGAGACCCACTGGGATGGAGGTTCAATTCCAGCTCCACGGAGCAAAGGCTGGGCCTCCTACTCCCACCACCTGAGGGCAGTGATGCCCAAAAAACAAACAAACATACATATAGCTTGTGACATTAGAATGTAACAACTGCTTGGTGTCTGTCCAATGGTAGATAATTACAGAATCTCTTAAGACAGAGTTGGGATCCCAGTCACAAGCCATAGCCAAATCAGTTGTGCTTGCCTACACAGTGACTCAGCCTGTCCTATGGTGAAATATCAAATGAACAGCTCTTTGACAAATGGACAACATCAGAGTTGTGTGCTAAAGCAACATATCATCAATTTTGTTCAGAAACATTTGCTTCTTATTAGTAAAAGACAGATTATAATCCAACAGGTCAGAGTAAACAGTGAGATTCTGAGTTTTCAACATGCTTCCACATGAGGTGCATAAACCACAGAGTTCTTTCACAAACTCCTTTTGAACATATTTCTACTCACGGTGACCCTGTGAGGCAATCCACAGTAGACCTGTCCCTCTGGATTTATGAGACTGTCATCCTCTATGGGAGTAAAAAGTTGTATTGGTCTGGATGGACTAGGGAAAAACTCATTGACACTCATATGTGTGTGAGAGAACTTTATATCAAAGAGCAATTAGACATTAATAAAACGTTCCAGCCCAGTCCAGGTCAACTTCATAAGTCCAATATTAGCCCGTGTATATGTTACCAGTCTATACATTTCTTCAGACTCCTGCAGCAATGTTGCCAACTGCAGGACGAAAGATCACAGGTCAGTGGCTGGAAAGTATTGTCAATCCAGTGGTGATGAAAGCCTCTCAGTGTTGGCATGGGTCTCCGTGTAGCCCTTCCAGCTCCAGGACTCTGGTTCTATCAGTGTATACAGCTCCACATTGTTTGTCAACAGGAGTGTCTCACAAGGAGTGGGTGTGTCTGACCTCCAATGAGCTATTTATATCTGTCACACCTCCAAATGAGGCCATCAAGCTGCAGCCTGATTGACAAGTCAACATGATTATGCAAGTACCATAAAAGTCTTATAATTCTCTGTGGAGCAATTGGGTGCTTCAAACTGCTGTCCTTGTGGGGAGCAAATTAGTTCGTAGTCCACTATACTAGCAGGGGACCTGTGGGATTGTCTCTCAACATGCAGTAACCTCAAGGGACAAAATGATACCTTGTGCTATGCTATCTGCATGGTTTGTTCTGAATTTTGAATCATAATGTTTTCATTAACTGATATTTAGAAGAAGATCATCAGTTATGATAGTTAAGATTTTGTGTGAACTAGACTGTCTCAAGATTCTCAATTTAGCAGCAACCACCCATGCTGTGATCTAAGATAAAGTAATCAAAGTTCAACTAGCTATGGGAAGATGAAGTTGGCGTGGAAAAACTCTTAATTCAGATCAGAGCCATTAAGATGTTCCCTCTGGGGGTGAGGTCTATTTATTCATAAGTATATGCTGAAGCAAACTGCTTAGCTTCTTGTTCTAGACCCTGCATAAGGCTTATCGTGTTCATTTCTGGCCGTTAACCATTGACCTGCTAGCCATCCTGCCTGCTTGTCATCTGACAATATACCTGCCCTATTTACACCACAGACTCAACATCTTGGGAAATTTCTCAAAGGATTGAAAATCTTTGCCCAGCCAAGTTGACCCAAAACCTAACTGTCATACCAGGTTTTTCTTTCTACTGGGTCTCCTTTGTACTCTTAGTCTGACAGCTCTGCTGAAACCTGTTCTTCCTGATAGCAACACTGAAGCTTTTTTTGCTAGAGGGAGAATGGCTGCAAATAAAATGCATTGGCATGAATTGAAGCGGATGCCCTACATGAAAATTGGAATTCCTACCACTGAACAACCAGTTTTCATTCCTGGAAGTTGCAGTAGTCCCTGGGTGATACAAAGAGCTAAAATTAGACTCAGCTGCCAATTAAAATAGCTGAAGGTTGACCCAACCCAGAGGTGCCTAGAAGTAAAGTCTTGAGACCGATTTTGAAAAATCAAACCATTGGGAATTCATGGAGCACCATTCTCCTCTGACAAATACGGGGTTGCCATGAGTCTACCGATTTGGCTTCTTCACAACCACAAACTATGAGTGATAGCACATGAGGAAATATGAAAGAGTGGTTACCCAGGAAGGTACCCAGAAAAAAGAAAATGGGGGAAAAAGCAAAACCACCCTCATGGATCTCAAGTGCCTACAGATAAGATGATGGGAGCTCTAAGTCACCATCGTTTGGGGTTTATTTCTAAAAGGAATTACTGGGTTACTGGATAAATCTAGTGTATAAGTTACATACAAGAAACAGGTGGGATTTGGGGTTCACCAACAGACTTCAGATGGCATACTTGTTAAAAATATGCCTCTATTTCCCTAAGGCTGCATCACGAGTGATCCTGTTTCAAGATATATGACACGCCTCATATTAATACAAAGGGATGAAGAAATCTCTAAGCATTTTGGCAGACAGACAACATTTTGGAGCTGGAGCCAAAGAGATTTTAATGAACTATTTTAAAATGAAAGGAAAGGCTTGAAGCAAAATATGCCTCTCTCTGAGAAAAAATTTAAGCTTATTTGTAACCTTGACAAAATATATCTTTTTCCCCCTTATGGCTAAGACAGAACATAGGAAATCTACAATTTAAAAAATCTCCTTGTACAACAAAAGGTGCTCCCCCTTTTTAAATTTTTTTTTAATTCATTGGCATCAGAAGCTTTCTCCTTTATTTCAAAAACATATAGTCAGCACATACTAAAACTCAGACCACCTTCATTAAACCTAGAAATTTTGGAGATTTCTCCCAGTCTTTTTTCAAAAGAATAATTAAACTTGATTATGTGTTTGGCATCGTTTTCCCTGTTTCTTTTGAATCGTTTATATTAGTTGTCATCCTCATCCATAGAATTGATATGGCATTGCGTAGGATGAGCCTAAACAAGCAGGTTCTCTCCATCACTGTTAATTACAGAGAACAGTTTGCCTCTCATTTTGAGAGAGGCTTTGTTCTCCATTTCCCTTAAACATAAATAAAGGAGAAGTACATTAAATGTTTCTCCAGTCCAATTCAACTAGATCTTGCTTCTGCCGTTTTTAACAGTGACACTGGAGGTGTCTTTTTATGTTTCCATCTTCGTTTAACTAAATTCAAAAGGATAAAGTACCTATAAAATTACGATCACTGATTAATATCAAATCAGGCTAAATGCAACTAAGGAGCTTATTATAGCAAAAATAAAGTGATGCTATTTATATCAGAGTTTTCAGTTAATTTATGTTATTTGAACCACTGATTGCCTTCAGAGAGGAAGATCTAGAAATGCTTCCAATAAATTGCTGCATTTCTCAAACAAGCTGGTCTGTTGCTGGAGTTTGGTCGCTGGAGCCTAATGAGAAGGAATGGCTTACAATCTTCCAAGACTGACCCGCTTAGTCGTTCATACTATCCATCGAATAGGAAACTGCTTCAGAGGTACAAGGTCACCCACCCTTGCCACAATTACTCTGCCTAATGAGGTGTCACAAGGTGTCTCCTAGTTCAAAAGTGTGCTGTAAAGACAGCTAAGGGTAAAATATTTTGTATCCTTGTGTTGAAGTATGGCTACACTTTTCTGAAGAGGGTCTTTGTCACAGTGTCAAATAAATGGAAAAAGTCAACTTCTTTGTGTAGTCATTTGCACTTTAAAGAAGCAGGAGTGATACCAATTTTACTCTCTTGCAATTGGAAGGGGTGGGTAAGAAAGAAGAGAAAATCTCAGGAGAGTCCTTTCACCCCAAAAGCTTGATGACAGGCTGACTTAATTATTCAAAATTTTCTGTATACCACATTTAACCCTGGAATTTCAAATAACCAATTTGCTTATGCTGTGAGCTTCTTGTCTGACCCTATCCAGGTACCATTTCAGAGCGAAAAATGAGACTTAGGTCAAATCCCAGTGTCTATTAACATATTAATGTGTCAACAGGAATCTATGCCACTGGATTAATTATCTAAGCAGCTCATCTACATAAATTTATGTTAATTGCTAATTAAAGAAAATTAATGGTAAAAGCGAAATTGAAAAATAAAAACAGAGAAGAACTATAAAATATAATGAGGTAATTTATGTCTAGTTAAATAGCTTCACACAATTTTTCCCTTGAATAACCAGTCATTACTTCCAAATAAGTTGAAAAAGCAACACAATAAGTTACCTTGCCTTGAGGTTTCTGCAGAGTGAGGCATACCTAACAGGGCCCCTCAGAAAACCAGGTCTTCCTCTCACTTGTGTCATCCAATAACCTCATTGTCCACATCTGGCTTGGTTTCTGCTTGCACAATTCTCTTGCACAATTCAGAGTCAAGTCTGTGTACTAATTTCAATCTTTTCCAATTACTTTAGACCTCCAGGAACTTTTACAATTAATCAAATCATAGATACCATAATGTACTACTACAATAAATAAAATTCAAATGATGGATATGTCTGCGAACTTATGAGATTTCTATTTTTTTCAAAATCCACCTGAAACTGTGTCAAAATAATTTTACTATAAGCCTTAGATACTTTATTGTACAAGTAAGTTCATTTACTACAGTACTATTTTCTTTAAAAAATTAAGATAAGACATTTTCAATAGTACACAATATAATGATGTTTTGTAATAGGAGGGTGGGAATAATGTATAGTGTAGTCTACTACAAGTTAATTAAAAACCATGCAATCTAATAGAAAAGGAAAATGCATTTCATTTATCTCCACTCTAACAGAAATTGGCTTTTTAAGAACAAACTCTTAATTGTCGATTGGGTGATGGTTTACAGAGCCCATCATCAGGTTTTAATTCAATAATTCTTATGCACCTTTTCATCGAATTCACTACAATTCCCTCAATACATCATCACTTATCCCATTCCCTCCCTGGGTTTCCTATTCTCATGCCTCCTTCCCTAACCCTTCTGTACTCTTTTATCTTAAAAGGTTGATTGTATTGTTCCTCTTAGAGATCACCTAGTTGACTGAAATTTGAGCTACCCAGGTATGTTCAGTTCCAAACCTGAAGGGTAACTAAGGGTTAAAGTCTCAGCATTTGCAATCCATGAATCATAGTGTAATCTTTTAAATGAATCTAACAAGCATATTTGTGTATAAGCCAAGTTCTTCCACACATTTCAATGCACTTTTTGTGGTAATATTAGATGCCTCGACTTATAGTCTGTTTGGTTTATACTTGAGTACATATGGTATTTTCTCTTGAAAATATACATATATACCTATTTACTTGAGTATACATGGTATTTTCTCTTGAAATCTTTCCCCACTCATTCATAATCACATACACATACAAATGCATGCATGTGCTTGCACCTACATTTGCTTTCAGAATTATCCCTACAAAATCTTTAAAGCAGATACTTAGAATGTCTGCTTTACAAATGAGAAATCTTTGTTTTGCTGACATTAGGAAATGTTCCAGGATGAAAACTCATACAAGTGGTGGCCATGGGATTAAAATACCTGTTTTGTATATTTCCAAACCCATCTCCTTAAAAATGTGAACCATTCAATATACACTTTAAAAATAATGAGCTTCCTGTTTTTAATGAAAATAAGTAATCATTTATCACTTTACAGCACTCCTTTGAACACAAAAGGAAGTAGACATTGCTAAAATTTCCCAAAAGCATTTTATTCAGGTTTCATGAATCACAAAAGTAACACTCACAACCATTTTAGTACATCTATTCACTCATGTTTTCTGAGTTCCTTTCGCATACAATACATAATAAGATCAATTTTCTTTAAAATATTGTGATTTTCTTGTGACTACAACTAACAGTTTATTATTAAATGCAGCATACATCAAGAAGGAAAAAAATAAGCATGGACATTCACTGGTATGTCAGTGATTGTTAATAGTATGACACAAATGAATACTCATATTATTTATGCTAATAAATAGAGTTTTGATCAAGTTCACCAATGAATGCAAACTGAGTCAAGTGACAACAGCGTTCCAGAATGTGAACTGTAGTGAGAAGCTTGCAGCTTAGACTAGACGTGAATGTGAAGTAACTTGGACATGTGAAGCAGGGAAACCAAGCTTGTTAAAGTACCAGATCAGGGAAAGGCCCCTCCAGGAGACAGTGACACAATCACTGCACAATGGTACAGAGATAGCAATGCTCGTGGGGATGGGGCAAGACTTAGTAGGGTAATATTTTATTGTACATCGGGTCCCTAAGTGTCTGAACACCTCAAGCTTACTTATCAAGAAACAAGGACAGTACTAGGGGAAGTTTAATGTATGTGAGTGAGAATCTGCTACACTATACAGGGCAAACACCATAGTTGTTCACTGGGTATTTTCACACAAGACTACAATAACATTTGATTACAGTGAGCAAAAAAGACGGCGACACGCGCAAACCATAAGACATTTTGACAGGTAACAAAAACAAACACTTCTCTAATAGTCATATAATCTTGCCAGAGTCAACCAAATATGAAAATGTACAAGGGTTTCTATTTGAGCTCTCCCCAACAGGGTCAAACGTATTATGCTGCCATCCCCAGTGGTTACAAAACATTAGTCTCTGGAGTACAATGTAACCTTTGCTTTTTTTGCATGACTATAGACCTCAAATGAGAGAGACACCTGTGATTGCCAGGAAAATGCTTCATTCCCACTAATATACATATGAATGAATAAAACAAGTGGGAATGTATAAATAAAAGCTGTCCCTAAGTTTTCCCACAAATGGCTTTGCCTATTAAAAGCATATATTTAGTAAGGATACCTTGTTGCCACTCATAGCCAGTGATCATGACAATCGCCGCAAGGACGAGCAGTGCTTCTATATTGTGAAGACAGCATGGCCATGAGTCAGAGGTAAACGGATGGCAAGTAAGAGCCTTCACTATACAACAGTGCTTCACAACAGTGCATTCTGAATACGTTCACAGTTCCATTCTTCAAACCAAATCACTGAACTGAAGCAACAGCTTACCATTGAACTCCATGAAGAAATAGGTCCTGGCATTTCATTAATATTGAAGTAGCAAATCAACAGAAATCTTAGAAATGCAGTGAGGTTCATTTATTATCCAGTTTAAAAGTAATTCATTGCTTGAAACTTTTTTTTCCCAAGTAGTTAAAGCAGTTCATTTCAGATTAGAAAATATTTTTAATTAAAGCCTTCTGTACTTCAACAGTAGGTTCTATAATATAACTGCAATGGTAAGCAAAGATTTCATTAACTTCCTGCAGAAGTCCCAGATTTAGGAATATCTGCTGTAATTAGAAAAATTAAAGCTACACTTCAGAATTAATTGAAATTATTAAAGTGTTTACTCTTGCATTATTTACAGCAAGAAATTCACCGAGAAGCATTTTCCACTTTCTTGTGCGTGATTCTACAGTGTATTTTAATACCTTAATATGACTTCCATGGAAATACTGGCAGTTTTCATGTGGGCCTGCTGAAACCTTTCCTGTTATTTTGATTCTCTGAACAGTTTCCTAACAGTTTCTTGTCTGGAAAGAAAGAGGGCTAATGCATCCCTGATGGATTGTTGAGAGGCAGGATATAGGCATTTGCTGCCCTCATCAAATCTACCAGCAGGCAGCATCAGAAATTGAGCGAGGGCTATCAGATAACTTCATTATGATGGAGTGGTCAAAGAGTCCAATCTGGAAGTTCAGTTTTCCAAACTAAGAACAATTTTACATCACCTTAAGAGGCTTTTTACTCATATGAATTCAATGATTTTAATATGTCTTTGTTTTATTTCACCTTTAAAGTTTCTCTAGATTGGAAGACAGTACAGTCCATGAAAATCTGTGAGAATCTTGCATTCAACACAAAGGGGCCTTGGTTCACTGATAATGAAATTAAAGAGCTGGGACAGGATTTTTTTTATTTGTGTGTTAGCATAAGCAACAGTATAGATGGCAAAATAGCTACAGTCCTTATTCTAGATTCAGACACTCAGGGAGAATGAACCAAGATCTAAGAGTGGAAAACAGGAGAATGTAAATCAAGTTTTGATAATCAAGGAAGTTTTGGAGGGATGAAAAAGTGGACAGGCAGTAGAAAAGAAGGTGGTGCTCAAGGTGATGGGCTCAGGCCTAGGCACAAGTGTGAGGATGGTGCAGTGCTTCGTGGCTGCATGCAGACGGTCTCTGTGAGTTGTGACCAACTCACTGGCACCTCAAAATGGTATAAAATGCTACCTTACTCTTTCAATAACTGGGAGCGCTACATTTTTGCTAGGTCTGTAGCCACTCAGCTATGAGCTGCGTTTCTGACCTTCCCCAGCAGCCAGTTCTATCATGGGGACTGCCTTCAAAGTGTTGAGAACCGAAATTTCCTGAGATTCCAGAAATTCTCTCTGGAAATCAGACAAGGATCATGCCCTAGAAGGTGGCTGGCCCAGCCCCTAGAAATCAAGAACATGGGTCCAGGAATGCCTTGGTGAAAGTAAGTAGATCAACCTAAGCAAGATGAACACGAGTGCAGATATTTTATTTCAAGGTCACTTGGCAGTTGTAGTCTAGTATATAATGTAATATAGTAAAGGACAAATAATCACACATTAATTTCCTGGATTTTTTGTTTTGTTTGGGGGCAATAGAGTAGTTGGGTGAACAAGCACTGTAAACATATTTGTGCTATATCAATTAGGGTACAAAGCAGCATGTTGTAGTTGGGTTTACAGTTTTTCAGATTGGTTATTCTATGGGAAAAATACAAACAAAAATTGCTTGCCAAGGTAGATTTTTCAGTATTTTTGAGTTTGCACACGGATAGTTTGAATGTTTCCAAAATAGTCAACTGTTTATTTGGTTGCTCACTTATTCAATCAGAAATTTCCATTTTAACATTGTTTTACAGCCTTAAGTTTAATCCATTGTCAAAAACCAAGTCATTTGGACCTTCATTTCTATGAAGCTTTTTGTTGTTCGATACCAATACCTTCAGAATACCTTGAGTCTTTCTGCTTCCAGACCAAAACAGTCCTCCTTCCTATGCCTTTCAAACTCCTTCATGGACTAGACTCCATACCCCACACAGCATTAGCTTTTGAGTCAAAGAAGCACGTGGGTTTCACGGATTCCATAGAGCACAGAAATTGGTTATCAGAACAATATCAGCATTTCCATTATCATCCCATTCCTCGGACTTTTGATCTGCAGAGTAGAGTTTGTGCAACAATTTCCAAGGCAAATAAAAATGCAGAGAAGTTTCCATGTGACTGCATGATTTCTTTGATCTGTAGATACATGATTTTAATTCTGAACTCGCTTCCCTAAGACAAACCCAATCTGATCAACTTAACAAAAATCAAAGACTTATTCAAATCATTATATAAGAAAATTTCTTCTAAAATAGTTTCTACTAAGTTTTTCCAGATAAAACCAACCACCTATTATATAAATACCCCATAGCCTTTTAGGGGAAAGGGCTGAATATAATAAAAGCAAAACAAACATATTACATACTTGTTTCCATATTTGGTTGGCAGCACTCTTTTCCAGACAGATTTCACGTTATACTATGTGTGCACAGAGTAGCGACACACCCACCATATTCAACAGATGTTACAGTAGCGGCTACAGCAAAGCCATCTTGGAGCATGGCCAGGCTGTCAGAGGAAAGCATGTGTCTGTGGAGGCTGGGCACTAGAAAGAAACCCCATACAGTTCCAGGATGGTGAGCCAAAGGATTCTGACCACTTCAGATTTGGCAGGAGAAACACGACATAAAATTTTAGTAGCGATCATAGCTTTGTATGGCAGTCACGGGCTACTGGGGAGAAGCATCAAACACGAATCAATTTGGTATGCAGAAAGAATTTGGTAGGTGGTTCATCCTGGGCTAAGCCATACCAAAAAAAAAAAAATAGGTCCTCTAAGTAGACATTCAACAATACATAAGTCATTGGGTGAAAAGAATATTCAGCAATGAAACTCTGAACTCAGATCCAAAATGAACTCAGATTCAAACCCACACATACTCTATGGAGAATGCAACTACCCATCATCATTCTTTTATATCATAAACCTCTTAGATGGTCCAGTTCCAATTGAAAAGAGTTTATAGGATTTTATGGGAGGACACATATTTAACACATGGCAAGCAATAAAGATTAAATGTTAGTTGGCAACCCAGATAATGAATGTTCCTTTGAGTCACATCTTGGTAAAAAAAAAATGATACTTTAAAAAATAAGAAATCATTTAACCATTTTAAGCCCAGTCAGATTTGCTTTGGGGGATGAAAATCTCTTTTGAGACAGAGAAAAGCATCAAGGAGGTAGGACACAGGCAGAGGGATAGGCGACCGTGAACCCAAGCAACACGTGACAAGTCAGTGAAAGGAAGTCATGGCAGCAGTGAAAAGCTTAATAAAAATTACAAGGCGAGACAGACAGAGCCACCTCATGGTCATTGGTCAATAGTCATTCATAACCAAAAATCAAGCACTGCCACTGAGTCAATGTGGACTTAGAGTGAGCCAAGAGCACAGAATAGAACTGCCCCTCTGGGTTTCTGAGACTATCACTCTTTACTGGGATAGAAAGTCTCATCTTTCTTCCTTGGTGCTGCCAGTGGTTTCAAACTGCTGACCCTGCAGAAAGCAGTCCAACATGTAACCACTATGCCATGAGGACACTGTTAGTCATGAATACACTTGTTTGTTTGGTTTGGTTTTTATGATAGGACTCTACTGAAGTAAATGTGGGCAATGTCACTTTTGATGAGACAATCTAGACTTTTAAAAAATCCATGCTCTCAGAAAGTTTTTAGTGTGGTTTTTCTTTTCTTTTGAATCACTGCCTATAAATTTAGCTTCTGTTTGATTAAGAAGACTTAACCTGAGTATCTGACACACACGCACACACATACATATGAATGACTATTTAAATCACAGTATTACATTTCAAAAAAAATCAAGTATCTGATTTAAGAAAGATTGAGATCTTAAGGATATATGCTAGTTATTTCTTAATCAAAAAGAAAGGCAGAGATATGATTGTATATCTATCAAACATCAAAGGGCTTCTTTCTTTGACACTCCTCACTATTGTTCCTCTTTAGGAATTCCTTTGTGACCAAAGGCCTACTCTCAAGCCTGTAACAGTTTAATAGTTTGGCAGTGCTGGAAAAGTCTCAGGTGGGCAGGTTTTCATCATAAAATGCACAGTCTGGCACTTTTTCTACTTCTCAATTCTCATTTACCACTGAAAATGCACTGAATTTTCCTAGCAACTAAGACCTTATGGAAAAGAGAAGATGTCTCATGGGAAAAAATGCAACCCAATTATTCTGCTCAGTAAATGTTTACCTGTCTTTCACACTTTCAGGAAAGGTCTGCAGCTTTTGGAATACCTGAGTCAGAGATAAACTTAGAAGCCCTGATGGGGCAGTGGAGGTGGCCCAGTCGTCTGGCGAGGTTCCACCCCCCCAGGCTGTCTTCAGAGAAAGATCGGGCTACCGGCTCCAGTAACCAGTAACAATGGGTTTACTACTCTGCTCTACCAGGGATGGGGCAGCCTTGGAAAGCCTACGCGGCAGTTCGATTCTGTCTTATACACTGGCTGTGAGTCAGAATGACTCAATGACAGGTGAGGGTAGAAGAGTTTTATGTTGCCCTTTCTGGGATCAAGCATTCTCCCTGGGGCAGCACTTTCATGAAGGTACTGTTCTATACAAAAGAAAAACTAGAAGGAAAAGCAGCGTCTGCATGAGCTTTGCTGTCTTGGGGTGTTAATTAAAAATATAACTTGATACATGAACAGCAAAGATATCAGAAGTGTTGATTCAATGAGTTGAAAAAGAGCAAGCAGATACTTTCTTTTTTGTGTTCAATTGTTAAGTTCTACAGTCTTTCTGATAGCTTTATAGAGCATTGGAGACATTTCTCATGCTCTTTCAAAAGAAGGGCACCAGATTTCCATCAATACGCACTGAGCACTTCTCATATGGTGGAAACTCAATAAATGTTTAGGGAGGCTTACTATTGTCAGCCTTGCAAAACTTTTGGTTGGTACGGAGGAAAACCCTAGTTTTTCCATGCTTGCAGTCAAAAATGAAACCATAAATTACGTTGTGATTCACAGTCCCTCAATTGATTGCTAACAATTAAGTAAGCAGCCATGTTTCAATTTGTGAACAGCGATAAACACCATGAAATGTAAGTAATTTATTATTGCAATAAAGTAAAATCCACAACACATTTAATCCAATATGATACAATGATGTAAATAATTGTCAAGTTGTATAGTAATTAAGTATAATCATCATCTTTAAAATGACTTTTTTTGGGTTTTTTTGTTTTTTTCAACTCCAAAATGACTTTCATAGAACTGAATGATCTTTGATTTTCCTCTTTTTATGTATTTATCTACTACCTATGGTCCTATACCTATATGCAAGCATCGTTGTATTGGATTTTTAGGAAGCCCGATGATGTAATGGGCTATGTGTTGGGCTACTAACTACGAAGTCAACAGTTCAAACTGATTCATCAGTCAGTGAAAGAAACATGAGGCTTTTTTTCTCCTTTCAAGATTTACAGTCTTGGAAAGCCACAGGGGCAGTTTCACTCTGTCTACCAGTGGCACTATGAGTTGAAATCGAATGAATGGCAGGGTGTTTGGTTTTGTGAGCTACAAAGGACTGCTAGAAGTTCTGCCATTAGAGCAAGGGCTGGGCTGCTAACCAAACTGTCAGCGGTGAAAATCTCCCAGGTGCTCCGTGAGAGAAAAGATCTGGTGATGTGTTTCTGTACCAATTACAGCTAGGCTACCCTAGGGGGACGTTCAACTCCATCCTGTAGGGTCTCTAGATAGGATATGACTCAGCAGCATGCAACAACATTAGACTTGGCACTGTTAATTGTGCAAGTCTCATGCTATTATCCTGTGGAGCTGGGGAACTTCTTAATCCTGAACTTCAGTCCATAATGCATCATCAGCTCATATTCCCCACCCTTCTCTTTCTATTCAACCAGGCCCGGTCACGGATCTAGCACAGAACACATGCTTAGGTCCCTGTGTAGATTAAAGTCACCAGCAATGGTAGCTTAGGATCACCAGTCACCAAACACCACAAGCTTTATGGAGAGTACGGTGAAGCAACCAGAACAATAGCAGATCTGTGACTGTGATGCACTAGAGGCCTGAAGGGCAGGAGCTGTTCTGATCATTCCACTCCAGAGGAGGCACCACAGCCTGGAGGAGGTGCTGCAGGGGATTTCAGAGAACATATCACCTTCCATTTCAGCAGGATCAAAATGCCCTGCGGCAGACAAAGAAGACATGGACACCTTCAGGACTGACTGCCTCTCCTATCTTGGGGAAGAGAGATCTGGAGTTAGTTTGACTTGATGGGGGATGTGGCCCTGCTTCTCGGTTCCCCTGCACAGCACTGTCACCATGCTCAGTCATCTCACATTTATGCATTTTATCACATACTTGCAAGAACTTACAGTCCCAGCATTTGAAAGGAATTCTGTTATGAAAGCAGAGCAGTTGGATCCTTCAATCTCCCCACCCCCTATTTGATATGTGGAGTCCCTGTTATTGCAGTGCTCCTCTGTATTGATGTTGTACTCAGAGAGAATATGCTACCCAACGAACAAAAGTCTTTAGGACCAAATATCATTGTGGAAAGGCATGTTCCACAATGAAGAGGCATGTTCTTAAGGCGAATGCACAGATATTTAACATCCTGTGACGAATTAGGCACTTTAGCCTCCATGAACTTCGATGTCCTCCTCTGTAAATTGGAGGTGATTAAACCCAACTGAAAAAGTTGGCTGTGCGATAAATAAATTGATGTGTGTGGAGTATTGATAACAGTCATTGGCATAATTTAAGAAGTCAGTGGGTCTACACTATCATCTTTGCTACCTACATGAACATTCCT
This sequence comes from Nesogale talazaci, assembly GCA_004026705.1. NCBI lineage: Eukaryota > Metazoa > Chordata > Mammalia > Afrosoricida > Tenrecidae > Nesogale > Nesogale talazaci. Next base: position 614,269 of record PVJH01000007.1, on the reverse strand, counting down.
CAGGTGCGCAGGAAAATATTACAGGGCAAAAAACAGGAAGAACACAAAGAGAAAATAAGACCATCAACTGGGACATCAAAAAGTCCTTGGGAAATATCCCATTAGATTTCTGCTCCAGTTTTTCTTCAACACTTGGAGAGGCACCACCCTATCAAGTGACAATCCAACCGCAGCCTCCACTAGCTCAAAACCAAAAGAACAAGCCAAGGCCCAGTTGCCCTTACTCAGAATTCTGACTGGGATCAGAGTAGATGGTCCTGAACACAATGAGAGGAAAGTGGACACAGAGTTCAAAATCATTTAAAAAAAAGTTCAGATTTACTAGTCTGAAGGGCATGCATAGAATTGGAGACAATGACCCTTACCTGGAATTGAACCTGCCCCGGGGATTGCCTTCCAGCCTAACACAGACAAGCCTACAAAGTGAGCCATAGCGAGTGTGAGGAGCATGCTTCTCACAATGATCAACCACTGGGGACTAACAGCGCAGCACTGGAGCCCAAAGAAAACACAGAAGGCAGGATGGGAGGAAAGAAGGATGAGTGGAAATGAGAAGCTGAGGGAGGGATCAGGAAGAACACTGTTATCCCATGAAACAAACCATGCATCAATTGTTAAATGGAAAACTAATTTGATTTATCCATTTTTACATATATACAGTATAAAAATTTTGCTTTTTCGTTGTTGTTGTTAGGAAGCCATATATAACAGTGAGGCCCTCACCGAATTAGGAAAGAACCTATTATTCCTTTCCCATTTTACCCCCACAAGAAGTGACATTGTACTTCTGAAATGGAAACTGTTAATGACAACTATGTGAAGGATTCCTGGGCTAGTTCAAGAGTACAGACAAGAGTACTATTTCTTTTTTAAAATTACCAATTTACACTCACTGTTCCCATGTGCTCATGGACCTTATAAAGTCCATAAGAGAATCTATGTTTGTCTTTAACATCAACCAACTTTCCAAGAGATTCAAATACTTGGCAGAAGAGGGAGCGCTGATGATGAAAATAGAAATGGGGGGAGCTCGGCCAGTTGGATCTGGGAGAAATGTACCCTTCCCTAGTAGAAAACCTCTGGTCTCCTCTCACCCAGCCTGTAAGCTGGTTCATCATCCAGACTTGTTTATATGGCATTTCACACCAAAACATTCTTGGTTGGGGCTCAGAACTTCTTTCTCAGAAAATAACTTGTTGTTATACAATTATGATTGCTACACAATTAAAATATGTCTTAAAATGAGGTGCTATAGCAAAGTCCACATGCAGGAAGCACACCAGCATGCGTGATCAAGAGGGGCCGAAGGGAGCAGATATCGAGCACCAAAGAACAAGAATCACATCATTACATAGGAGGAGGAGAGCAGGGTGGGGACCTAAGGCCCACAGGTGGGTAATTGGTCACCCTTTTACAGGGGAGACACGGGGGGGGGGGGGGAGACAGACCAGTCAGGGGGCAGCCAGGCAGTGATGATGCATACAAGTTTCCTCTGATTCCTGAAGCCTTCCTCCCTGTCCCCCAACCATCATGGTCCCAACTCTACCTTGCAAATCCAGATGGACTGTAGAAGTCACACTGGCATAGAGGGGAGCTGGAGATATGGGGAAACCAGGATGGATGGGCCCCTTCGGGCCAATGGTTAGAGTGGAGATACTGGAAGGGTGGAGGGAAGTGGGGGGTAGAGAGACGGAACCAACAGCAAGGATATATACACAAGCTCTTATTTGAAGGATGGGCATCAAAGGAGTGGGTTGGGGGAGAGGTCGGGCAGTGTACGATATGACAAAACAATAACAATGTATAAACTATTGAGGGTTGGAGGGGAGGAGAGACCAGGGGAAGAGGGGAAGGAATGGATAAGCCGATACTAGG